>JAXQQM020086863.1:0-315440 GCA_034641835.2 Pinus albicaulis | reverse complement strand
TCACTCCTCAAAGCTGCCCCCCATGTCAAGGACTGGTGGGAAACCCACTGTGAGAAAAAGGATGAGAAAGAACCCTCTCTGTTCTCGGCCGTACCCACTTGGAATTCTTTTCGAGACACCATCAAGGAACAATACTATCCTGTGGGGAGCTATGAGGACAAGTACATACAATGGACCATGCTGCGACAACAAAAGGATCAAGATGTGCATGAGCTGACGAATCTGTTCCATACCTTGCGCACCAAGTTGGGTATCAAAGATTCAGAGAAAAATCTGGTGCTAAAGTATCATAGTTGTATGCACAGATACATTTAGGAGGAAACAAAGTTCCTAGACATCTCCTTGCTTGGTATGGCATACCATTATGTTTCCAATATTGAGCAGAAATTCAAACAGAAGAAGCGAGACTTTGGATCTACGAATAAAAAGCAAGGGAAGGGTGCTCCCAAACTGCAGAAAAAAGGACATAGCCAAGGCATGGTGACTCAAGACATCTTGTCGAAGCCACAAGCAAAGAAAAACACCGCAAAGCCAAAAGAAGGACACGGGAAAGTGGTGTGAGTTCCATAAGAGCTCCACTCACAACACAAGTGAGTGTTGGGCCAAACGATCGGTAGCGAAATGAGGGTTTAGAATTAGGAGGCATGCTACGACTCGAGATGAGCTGACAGGGGAATGAAAAAGGGAAGCAGATTATTGATGCGGAGCCCAACGCCATTGTTGCCACTACGAAGATCCAGAAGGAGGAACCAGAAGATCCAGAGGAGGCAGAGCGTCTCTTCCACTCCCAGATGTGGGTAAAGGGTTCCCCGCTATGGTTCATTGTCGACAATGGGAGCCAAAAGAACCTCATTTCAGTAGATGTCATGAAGCGGTTGGGCTTGCCGACCACAGCACACCCACAACCATACACCATCGGGTGGCTTCACCAAGGAAGGGATCTCCGTGTCAGCCAACAATGACACCTTACCTATAGCATCAAGCCCTTCACGGATGAGGTATTGTGTGACATTGCTACTATTGATTTTTCTGATGTATTATTAAAGACAACCATACTTGTGGAGACGTCATGTTATTGTAATAACTCCAGCCTCACCTTGTTATTGTTACTTTGGGAAATAAGTTTTACGGGATCGGCAACCACCTCCACACGCTATCTCTGTAGTTCTTTGCAAAAAATGCGGTAGCTCATTTCCCAAACCCGAAATTCATTTTCTGATCTACCAGTGTAAGAAGGGCCCATGGCCATGACCTCCGAGCCAGAGCTCCTCGCACGACAACAACAAATGGATAAGGTTGTGGAGGAATAGGAGACATCTTCACCTCACCCATGGGGTTCCTATGCCTTTGTCGGGTCAAGCACTTTCGATTGATCGACCCCCAGTGTCTCTTCTTGATGGACCAATATATTGGCGCTCTGTTCTGGAGAATGATGAAATCAAGAGGCAGATTCAGGAGCTGTTGCAGAAAGGTCACATCAGACCAAGTTCATCGCCTTGTGGGAGCCCGATCGTGTTGGTACAAAAGAAGGATGGGACGTGGAGACTCTGTATTGACTATCGAGCGCTGAACAAGATCATTGTCCGGAATAGGTACCCAATCCCACGGATTGATGACCTTTTGGACCAACTCAAAGGTGCAAAATATTTCAGCAAGATTGACCTGAAGTTTGGGTATCACCAAGTACCAATTGAACCCTCTGATGTGTGGAAGACTGCCTTCAAAGCCAAGGAAGGCCTTTTTGAATGTTTGGTGTACTTGCTGGGTTGTGGAATGCTCCCACAACCTTCATGACGCTGATGTATGACATCTTGCGACCATTCACCAACTCATTTGTAGTAGTTTACTTGGATGACATCCTAATCTTCAGCCAGACTTGGGAAGATCACCTCCACCACATCTGACAGGTCCACCAAACATTGTGACAACACTAATTTTGTGCAAATTTATAGAAGTGCACTTTTTGCATGACCCAGGTTTAGTATCTGGGATAAATTATTGATGAAAGGGGGTGCATGTGGATTCAGCCAAGATCCAAGTCATTCGAGATTGGTCAACCCCAACCACTCTAACAAAGCTCTGCAACTTTCTTTGGTCTTGATAATTTCTAGCGTGGATTCATGTTGGGATTCTCTCATATCACTTGGCCCTTGGTCACGATCACCAACGGAGAGGCGAGAGAAAAATTCTTTTGAGTGAGAACCTCTAACGAAGGCATTCACGGAATTGAAAAATCGCCTCTGTTCTGCCCCAGTGCTCACCTTACCAGACTGGCAGCAGCCATTTGAGATCGAGACAGATGCCTCTGACTATGCTATTGGGGCAGTTCTTACTCAACGGGGACATCCAGTGGCATATCACAGTGAGACATTGTCTGAGACAGTTCGCAAGTATCCCACCTATGACAAAGAAATGTATTCCATTGTGCAAGCCTGTCGACAATGGAAGCATTACGTTTTGGGGAAGGAAACAATCATCCACACAGACCACCGGCCCCTGCAGTTCATACAGACACAAGGGAAGTTGCAGAATGATCGCCATCAGAAGTGGTCCACATATCTGCAACAGTTTCATTTGAACATCAAGTAAAAGAAGGGTAGCACCAATAATGTTGCAGACTGCCTCAGCCGACCACCGATCGTGGCGCTCACCACCGTGCTCAACTCTTGTGGGCACGAGACTTCTGATTGGCCGCTTCTCTATGAGAGTGACCCAGAATTCGGCCACACTTACAAGGCACTCTTGGGGGGGACGCAAGTTCCAAATTTTCACCTCCAAGATGCACTTTTATGTCACATGGGACACCTTTGTGTTCCTTCAAGCGAGCGTGCCAAGATGATATGGGAAGCACACTATAGTCGAGTCGTTGGGCATTTCGGGGTCGAGAAAATAGTAGCAATCCTGCAGAAGTATTTCTATTGGCCGAACCTTCGAAAGGATGTCGAGAAGCACATCAGATCCTGCACTGCTTGTGCCATTGCCAAACCGACCATCAAGAAGCAAGGCCTATATACTCCTCTACCTACCCCTAGTCGACCTTGGGAATCCATCTCCATGGATTAAATGTCGGGCCTGCCTTCTACTAAGCAGGGAAATGACTGTGTTTTTGTGGTCGTCGACAGATTCTCGAAGATGGCCATTATGGCGGCCTGCAAGAAGAATATCACAGCAGAAGCCACTGCTAAACTCTTCTTTGAACGAGTGTGGGTGCACTTTGGGATCCCACAGTCTATCATATCAGATCAGGATAGTAGGTTCCTCAACACATTTTGGTGCAGCCTCTGGTTAATGCTGGACACCAAGCTCACCAAGTCCATAGCTTTCCAGCCCTAAATAGATGGCCATACAGAGGTCGTCAACAGAATGATTGTACACATTCTGTGCATGTACAATTCAAAGCATCCACGCACATGAGATGAGAGCCTCCCCTATGTACAACATAGTTATAACCAAGCTCTCCATAATTCAATCAGCCATAGCCCCTTTCAGGTGGGCTTGGGATTCTAGCCACTGTGTCCCATTGACGTAGCCATGCCATTTGCGGCTAATCAGGCCGATTCGGCTCATGTATAGTCTGAAGTTGACAAAGCAAATAGCTTCATCGAGTGCATTCAACACATATTCCAACAGGTTCATGACATATTGGAAAGAGCCAATGGTAAGTACAAGCAACACCATTATCAACACCGGGTGCCACACAACTTCCAGGTGGGCGACAAAGTATGGCTACATTTGTAGAAGGAGTGCCTCACTGGACCCCACTACAAGATTCGCCTGCTCCGATATGGGCCATACACCATCACCAAGGCTGTAGGGAAAAATGCCTTCAAGCTCATTATTCCGCCATTCCTTGGTGTGCACCCAGTATTTAATGTGGATTGCCTTCGTCCTTACTTCCCACCTATACTGGACACCTCTGACATTGCAGAAAAACTCACACCAACAGAGTTAAACCCAGAATGCATGGAACAGGTCACCACAGATTGTATCATGGACATGCAAATCAAGAACACTCGCCAACAGAAGATCCAATTGTATCGGGTTGTCAAAGCTGGCCAACTCTTGCACCAAGGAAAGTGGTTCACCAGGGACCAAGTTCAGCAGAAATTTCCTCATTTCATGGAGGAACTTAACGCAATGGGGACCATTGCTTCCTAAGGGGGGAGGAATGATCCAGGTGGATATTGGTGGCCACCCACCTATTCCACTTGGCCCCCCACCATTGTCTCTTTCGGTTTTTCAGTTTCGGCATAACTTACTATTTTTAGCAGTTTTTCGGGTCCTGAACTTCCGGAGCCGTTTTGAGGCCCTAAACGACGTTTTTTGGGTATGAAAGCGCCAGCGAATTTTTTGATAAAATTCGTCCCGACAGCTGTAGTCCTCGGATAGAGCTTTCTAATGATGTATCATATGTGTCAAACGGAGATAGTATGCCAAAGTTACGTCCCTGGGAAGTTGAAACACCAATTTACCCAAACGGGGCCCATAGTTTTGGCGCTTCATCTCCTAGGGTTAGGTTTTTGGGATGTTGAGGGTTCTCCATTGTTTCTCAATAATAAATAGGCCCTCGAGCCTCATTGTAACTCGGTTCAGAGGCCTGTAGCCGCCACATCTCTTCTCAGAGATAGCTACCAGCGCCCTAGCTAGTTTTATTTCCATTCTGTCTGTAAGCAAATTTCAGTTCTTTGATATTAATGAAATGAAGTGTTATTTCCGTTGCATCTTTGTATTTATGGTTATATGTTTATTTTGTTGCGTTCCTGCATAAATCTGGATCAACGGACTATGAAACATTTGAATCTGAACAACATTAGACCTACTACTACAATTTTAGAACTCGCAGATAGATCTAAAGTTGTACCAGAAGGTATATTGGAAGATATCATTGTCTCACCAGATTTATGGGAGTATCCTGTAGAATTCTTGATTTTGTATCCAAAAAAAAATTTAGGAGGGCATCCCTTAATTTTAGGAAGACCATGGTTAGCCACTGCAGATGCTTACATTGGATGCAAGTTAGGAAGTATGATTATTGCACATGGAGATGAAAGGAAACATGTTACATTGTATCCTCCCGCTCAATATCCTTCTTTATTATCATGGCTTGATGGAGAGGAACCAAAAGAGCTTCAATCTATTCTTAGTCTTAATCAAGTTTATAATTTTAGAGAGGAGGAAGAAAATGAGGACTTATTAGATCTTTTCATCTCAGAACCAAATATTTCAGAGCAACTTAGAGTAACTCAATATGAAGCTGCTAGTTATCTTTTAAATGATTTTTTTCAAGAAAATTGCACTATACAATCATTACAAAATACATTCAAAAGAATTTTTCTTGTTAATTTAGTTACCAATTCAAACAAAAAAATCATTGAAATCAGTCCTGAGAGACATTTGAAAATTGGTAATAACTTACAATCATCACAAGAGGAAAAGATAATAACATTGTTACAAAAATATTCAAAAGCTTTTTCCTAGGATTACATAGACATGTAGGGAATTCATCCAAAAACATGTATCCATCACATTTACACTGATGATCAAATTAAACCTGAAAGGCAACCACAAAGAAGGATGAACCCCATGATGAAGGAAATAGTGAAAGAAGAATTACAGAAAGTATTACAAGTCGGATTTATCTATCCTATTTCAGATAGTCAATGGGTTTCACCCTTAGTTGTAGTACCTAAGAAAAATGGGAAATGGATAATTTGTGTGGATTACATAGAATTCAATAGAGCTACATTAAAATATCATTTTCCTTTACCATTTACTGATAAAGTGTTAGATTCATTAGCTGGAAAGAAATTATTTTCATTCCTTGATGGATTTAGCAGATATAATCAAATAAAGGTAACATTGGAAGATCAAGATAAGAAAAAATTCACATGCCCATGGGGAACATATGCATACACTGTATTACCCTTTGGTTTATGTAATGCACCTGCTACCTTTCAAAGAGAAGTCCTTGCAATCTTTGCTGATTTGATCCATGAATGTGTAGAAGTTTACATGGATGATTTCACTGTGTATGGCAGAACATATGATGATTGTTTACAATATCTTGAAAAAGTGTTAAAAAGGTGCATAGAGACAAATCTATCACTCAGTAATGAAAAATGTTTTATGATGTCAACTGAGGGGATAGTGTTGGGACACCATATTTCTTCTTCAGGAATTAAGGTGGACCCAACAAAAATTCAAGTCATTGTGAATTTAATACCACCCACAACACAAAAATAAGTTAGTAGTTTCTTGGGTTATGTAGGCTACTATAGGAGATTTATTGAAAATTTCAGTAAAATAGCTTTGCCATTATTTAAGTGACTTGCGAAATATGTGGAATTCCAATGGACAAATAATTGTCAAAATGCATTTGAAAAACTAAAAGAAAAATTTTCAATTGCATCCATTCTTCAAGGACCTAATTGGCCTTTTCCATTTCACATTTCAACTGATGCATCTAACACAACTATTGGAGAATTCATTGGACAAAAAAAGAATCAGTTTAATTATGCCATATATTTCATAAGAAAAAACTTAACACTGATAGAATTGAACTACACTGTTACAGAAAAAGAAATGTTAGTTGTAGTACATGCAGTTAATAAATTTTGAAATTATATAACAGGTTATCAAGTTTACATCCACATGGATCATTCAACCATAAAATATTTAACGAACAAATCAATCACAAATGGCAGAATAACTAGATGGCTGTTATTAATGAAAGAATTTAACATTACTGTACAATATCAACCACGCAAAGATAATCAAGTTGCAGACTTTCTATCAAGACCACATTCACCTGGTGATCCAAATCCAGTATCAGATAATTTTCCAGATGAAAATCTATTTGCTATAAATGTCAAAAATCCATGGTTTGCAGATATAGCTAACTATTTATCATATGGCATCCTACCATCTCATTACATAAATAAACAAAAAAGAAGAATAATTAGAGAAAGTGCTAGATATAGTTGGGTCAATGGAGATCTCTTTTATATTGGTGCTACTCTAATGATTAGAAAATGTGTTCGATAAGATGAGATTATTGAAATTTTGAAAGCATGTCATGAAGAACCATGTGGTGTTCATTTTACAGATAAGCAGCCAATATACAAAGTGCTAAAACTTGGCTACTACTGGCCAACCATATTCAAAGACTCCAAGACCTATGTGAAGAGATGTGACAACTACCAAAGAATTGGTAGACCAATGGCATCAGATGAAATGCCATTAATGCCACAAGTAATGATTGAACCATTTGAATAGTGGGCTTTATATTTTGTGGGACCAATCAACCCTCCATCCAATGGAAAGAAGTACATCCTGGTATGTACAGATTATGTAACTAAGTGGGTGGAGGCAAAGCCAGTAGCATGGGAAAAAAAAGATACGGTTTTGTCTTTTCTGTTTGAAGAGATATTTGTAAGGTATGGAGTTCGAGACAGATAGTAATTGACCAAGGCACACAATTCACATCAAAACTTATTTGAGATCTTACGGATAAATAAAAGATCAAACATAGAAAATAAAATCTGGATCATCCTCAAGCAAACAGACAATTCAAATCAACAAACAAAGTCCTAGAGAACATTATGACAAAGACAATACAAATGAACATAAAGGACTAGTCAGAACAATTGAGAGATGCACTATGGGCATATAGGATAACATGGAAAAATATAACCGGGTTCAGTCCATATCAGTTAGTGTATGGAAAAGAAGTCCTATTACCCATAGAATTTCAAATACATACATTCAAGCTAGCATCAAAATTGGGGATGAAATTATTTGAGGCACAACAACAAAGAATTATGGAATTAAATCAACTGGATGAGATACGACAGCAAGCAATAGAGCACACATCTATTGTGCAAGAAAAAAGGATCAAATGGCATGATCGATTCATAAAGAATAAAGTGTTTTAGAAAGGAGATTGGGCACTCTTGTTCGATTCCAAGTTCAAATATTTAAAAGCAAAGTTTACGACTCATTGACTTGGGCCATATGAGATTGAAGAAATCTTTGACAATGGAGCTGTCAAGATAAAAACAATTGATGAAACATTTTTTTCGTTTGTCATTAATGGACATAGGCTTAAAGTTTACAATAAGCCTATAAATAAAGAGGATTTTATGAGAAAATTTTCGATAGATTCAGATCTGGAACTAATGGGGAAGCATAGAAATATGCCTCCCATAATTCCAAAAGAAGAAGAAGAATAAAAAATAAAAAAAAAATAAAAATAAAAAATATAAAAAATAATTAAAGAGTTTGGTTGTGAAAATCCAGGAAACTGGCACAATATAAACTCGAATTCATATCAGAAAACCAACCTGTTTGGCCAATATGAATTCTCTTTTTGTTTTCATTTTACATCACTATGATTTTTGCAGATATACCCTCCGAGACATGTTAGAATTGAGGACAAGTATTACTATCAACTTGGGGGAAGGTGTGTAATTAAACTGTGAAAATAGTTTCAACAACTGAATTGAAGACGAAATATGAATTAAAATTACAAAGGAACCTGGTACATCATTCAACATATACAGAAGGGACCTGAATTATTATTGAGAAAATTGTCCAGAAAGGGACCTGTATCATTACGACAAAATAAATTTTCAAACATTATTGCAAATTACGCCAGAAGGGACCTGGAAATCCAAAATGTCAGAAGGAACCTGAGCTACATTAGTATTGAATATCATGGAAGAAGGGACCTAAAATGTCAAATTTTAACCTGCAGAAGGGACCTGAACAACATCATTCCAAATCAAATCAGATGCAAAGAAAAAACAAAGTCTCTACATAGTCTAAAAGAGCCATCGTTATAACAAACATAATGTCGACCATCATGAACATCAAATGGTTTCGTAGGAATAAGTGCAATAAGTAAAAAAATTGCTCTTAAAATTTCAATTTTTTGTGAAAATATTCTAGAATTGTTAAAGCTAATTTAGTACTGGTTATGCATTTTTATCACCTAAATCACCTACATTTCATCACCTATATTCTTAGCCCTATTTTATCCATATCCACACCACTATCCTAATCATTCAATAACCATTCCATAATATATTTCCTATCCATACCATACTATATCATAGTAACCATACTTTTTCTAAACAAAAGAATCATAAACAAGAGGCTTATCATAAAACCTTTGTTGGACCTACAATAAACAAACAAAAAGGTTAGTTTCATTGTAAATATTTGATTTTAAAACATGACCATTTCATTAGTCATTTTTAAAATTAAATAAAAGACAAAACCTAAAGTCTAAATCATATGATAGCGCAACTATTTGAATTTTAAACACAAAACAAAGATGCAAAAGCGCAATCATAAAATATGATTATGAGCTAAGGAAATGGAGCGTAAGTGCAATCATAATGCAAACAATGAAATACATATGTAACAAACTAACCTAAAGTATGAAAATGATGTTATGAAAAACAATGTATGGCAATGATGCATATATGGATGAACGGGAATATGATGTGACAGTGATACATACACAGTGGAGGAATGTAAATATGATGGCACATATTTGATAACACAATGATGTATATACAAGTGATGAAACGAAAATATGATGGCGCATATTCGATGAGGTATGATGTGTTCCAATGGAGAATAGAATCAGACATAATGATCAACACAAAGCATGAGAACAAAAAACGAAAAAGGATTGCGTAATAAGTGAAGCTGAGGACGAGATGTACACCGTGGAGTCAGCATGCCAAATCAGTTTGGAAAGGTAAGCCACGGATGCACCAGTCAAACGGTTAATGAACGGTCAAAACAAATTCAAAATGCAATATTACAACACTGTGTAAACTGTTGAGAGAACCTCCGCCATTTCTAAGACCTCAAGCTGCTAAAACACACTATGTTTTTCACCATCATCGCCTTTCGAAGGCTCAGTGAGAGAAGGAAGGTGTGTAATAAAGACATGCATCCATTTTGAAACTCTGTGAGGAACGAATAAACAACAGAAGAGAATGGAGAGATGTGAGGAGAATAGAAGAAATTTAACACAAAAAGGAGAACATGAGATATATTAGTGAGAAGAACGAAGGGATAAGGAGAATTAACTGAAGTTTCAAGCCAACATATCCGGAAGATGTATCAAGTGAGCACGCTGTCTGGAGGAAAAAATCCCGTGAAGAATGAGGTAAGAAGCAAACTCAGATTTTCTTGTTTAAAACAAAGATGATTTGCATGAGTAAATCTCGGGGTTGTTAAACAAAATGTGAGTTATAAATGGAGTTCTTCTTCCACAGTTTTTAAAACTTGCCATTGCCTTACGTTTTGTCATTGTCACCACTCATAAACGCTCTGCCATCAGTCAACACTAAATCCTCTGTTGATTGAATGAGTAAATGATGAAGATATTGAGTGAGATTTTGATAATATTGACACTGCTTGAAACACAGAAAATACATTTAAACTAAAAGGAAAATCATGAGGATCATAGCAGAAAATGACGAGGATCATTTCAAAGACAGGTAAACTTGAAAACACCTTCATGCACAGTCTTCTATTTCAATTTGAATGCAAACAGAGAATGGAGAGTTTGGTTTGAAATGCATAGTGAATTCATTTTAAATGGGTTGAGTAGTGAATTCATTTCATTTAAAAAATTAGTAAGAGAATTCGAACCAGGTTTTATGGTGAAATGTTTGGTTTAAAAAGTCACAACCAACATGTTTTTGCATTTTTGCATAACAAGAGGGCAGAGTCTGGTGAATTTTGAAGAAAACAATGAACTCATTTTATGAGATTTTTTATGAAATAAGTGAGCTATTTTTACAAATTCTCTTACATAAACAGTGAGCTTGGATTAGATATATAGTATTTTTCCTTAGAAAAAATATTTTGTATGGAATTGAAGGATTAGAAAACAGTGTTGTATAAAAAAAATTCATTTTTTTACACAGTCAAACAAGAAAAAAAATCTACAAAACAGAGGCAGAGAATTTTTTTTTTTAAAGAGACAAAAGATCAAATAAAGAGAGTAGGATGATAGAAACATGATTTTTTATGTTTTTATAAACTTCTCTATATCAAATCTTGTGTCTGTTGAAGCAATAAGCTCACTTCTTCCAAAGAAAACAAAGGATTGATTTCAATTTCTTGGAAAAAGCAGCAAACAGAGGTAAGCCTCACTACTGTGATAACATCTAGTACTTGAATTTTTGTTTTCAAAAATGAAGTTAATGACAGTAGAGGGGTACATCAAATGGTTTTCAGACAATATGACATCAAGAACAGAGCCTAAATATTTTTAGATTGAACATTGGAGTAGGGACACTGTTGAGAAACTTTTTCAATCAGGCTTGATAGGCTTCCTTCAAAAATTCAAAGGGCATAATGAAGATATCACAAGGGAGTTTATAAACAATTGCAAACAAGATGAAACTATGGAGGGTATTTTACACATTACTTAAACTCCAAAATCTATTCCTGAAGCCCTAGAGTTTCCATTATCAGGTGAACTATACCACAAAGGATTGCATTTTAAAGACAAGGGTTGGACCTTCTTCCTGGATAAGAACAGAAAGGGTTCCTTTGATAGGTAAAAGGGTATTCCCAAGGAACGGTTCTATGAAACTTGCACTGAGTTAGTTTTGATAATTCAAATTTTTTTCACTTGTGATAACAGACAACGTAGTACACCTATATCACATTAGGTTGCTATAGCATATTAAAGGAGATATTGGGATCGATTTTCCATACTTCTTTTATAGAAACTTGATGAGGATGATTGAAAGTGTAAAATATGAGACCAAACTCAAAGAAGCCTGAATTCATCACCAAGGACTCATAAACATCATTGTTGATTACCAACTGAAAAATAAGGGAATGGTTTGGAAATATTTCCTGATTCAAAATAAGTTTGTAGAGCGAGCCATGGAAGACAAACTTAAACCAATATATGAAACAAGAAATATAGTGAATTCACCTCTCTATCCAAGAACCAGATCAAAGAAACAACTGGAAACAGTCATGGTAGAGAGGGAAACATCATTCTTGACCATTTCCAGGAGACAGAAAAAAGGAATTTAGCAGATAGAAGCAACAAAGAAAAAGAACCAGAAGTACAAACCATAGAGACATCTCCTTTAACCAAACAAGCCAATGAAATCATTGAGAGGTTGCAGCAAGAAGTTTATGAAAACCTTGAAAGAGATTCTTATTTTGAAAATGATGAGGTTGAGGCTACCTCAGTTGCCAAAAATACGAAGGAGGAAGACCAAAACCTTAGTAGGATCATAGAGTAACTGATAATCTGGAGGTAGGCAGGATAATGGAAAGGCATCTGAAAAGAGAAAATGAAGCACATAAGACAAATAATGAAAAATTGATTAAAGAAAATGAGAATATAAGTGAATAAATGGGAAAATTGAAAGCAAAAAACAATCTTCTTTACATACAAGCATTCAGGTGGCTTAAGGAGAAAAATTCCTAGAACGCCAAATATTCTCGAGAAACAGAAGGTTAAACCTCAATCTACAAGGAAGAACAATGCAAATGTATGGATTCTCTTTTACATGCAGCACAACAGGAAGTCTCAGGGTTAGGAACATGATCATCGTCAGAGCTCAGTAGGTCCAAAGGAAAAAAGCAAGCATGAGGACATGTTTGAACATCAACTTGTGGGAGATGTTGGCCCTCGTTTTTTATCTCTTTTTGTTTATGAAATACATATTATTTTCCATACTATCCATCTATACATCATATTCACCTTATTTTGACCAATAAATGCATACACATGTACTTAAATTAAGTTTTTCAATTTTTAGAAGTTTTTGTAAAAATTGAATTTTAAGTGCATTTTTGGACAGCATCAGAAATTCCCGTAATGGAGGCTCATGGTTTGCACATTTACAGGACACTTGGGCTCGACCTGGATATATTTCTAGAAATCTTGGGAACTTAGATTAAGTGTACAACTGTTGGTTCAGTCAAACCGAGCTTTAATAGGCCCGGTCAAAGGTGGTCAAACATGACCTGTTTTTATGGAGGATCCTTAGGAACTAGGTCAAAATTCTTATTTTATGGGATTTTACAGATTTTGATGGATCCGATGGATGAATTCGACCTAATTGGATAAGATAAGGAGAGTCATGGCTATAGGAGATATTTTAGATCAATTTGTTGGATTTTTTAATCTATTTAAGCCTCAAACTTTGAAGGCATTGATATGTAGAAATTGTATGACTTAAAATTATTATTTCTGAGACTTTGGAGACCTAATTGAAGATTTGTTCTATTCCATTTGCTACTGTTATATGCTGATTGATTGACTGAAGTTTTAAGTAGCTAAAAACACCTTCAGTGTGTGAGGCAAGGGTGGAGGGCCCCCACACCGAGCTAAGTGCACTTCTTAGTTTATTTGTAGTTGCAGTTTCTGAATTAGTTTGCTTATGCTTAACTTGTTTATTAGATTTATGTTGATGATTTATGAGTGTTGATGAATCTAATTATCATTCTTATTCTGCATATGAAAGGACAAACAAATGTTTAAGTTAAACATTCTTTTTATCTGATTAAGATCTTAAGCTAGAATTCATCTTTTCATGCTTTTAATGCTTTTCTGAATTTCCGTTTTCTAACAATAGAATTATTGATGAATGAATCTATGATGAAGGACAACCAGGACCTCTTCAGTTAAGAGCCTCTTCATTTATTGTTTCATGCATCTTAATCTATTGCTCAATTAGTATTTTTTGATTTCTAATTCATGAAGTAATCTTGTTAGAGAAGGAAAAACAAATCTCTCAAGTTATGAGATTCTTTTGCTTTTGATTGCATACTTGAATTTTTATTTAAGTTAGATTTATATTTGTAATATGCATTTCCTTAATCATTGATAAATCATCTTCTAACTTGATCAAAACTAAAACCCATATACTTTGGGGATGCTTCTAAGTCCTAGTAGCCCGGATTGATAATAAATACTTGTGTTTGTTTACATGTTAAACAACCCAACAACAACCCTTTGTGTTATTCTTCATAAAACATGATAATTAGGAAAAATAGATACATAAAATAAACAAATAAGTAACATCATCTTATAAAATATGTTAGGAAGGAAAGATGATGTTTTGAAAAAGGGGAAAGTCAGGAGCTGTAACGGTCGCCACGGGAGCAGCCGTCAGCGGAACAAATTGTTTGGCTAACCCCAAAAATAAGTTTTCACAATAAGATTTTTATTATTATTTTATTTTTATTTTAGATAAATGTCTTCGGGATTAATCACATCATTAGGATTTGGTCGACGTTTCAAACCAGCTACGCTTGGTTCATCCTCGGGACAAGGTGAAATCCAATCAATGCAATTGAATATTAGGTGGCTGGATGCCTCATTTCTTTGAGGTATTAGCTTGAAAGAAATCTTAAGCAAATTAAAACTAGTTGTTTTAAGACTGTTTAAGACTAGCCATTTAAAAACTAGCCGTTAATGAATTAGTTAATTAGTTAATTAAAAATTATTAAGTGATTAATAAATATTATAATAATAATAATTTTTATTATGTAATATTTATTAATTAAGAAATACGATTTGATTGATGAAAATTTTATTTTAATAGATGTTATAATAAAATTTATTATGTAATATATTTAATTAAAATTATTTAATTGATTAAATAAATTTTTTTTTTTTTTTGAAGAATTTATTACTAGGTGGGAATATATAAACCTAAAGAATAATTAAGATAAATTCTAGGGAAAAAAGTAGATTGGAGAAATAAGCAAGGGGAGGGGAGGAATATTATGTAATAATTAATTAAAATATTTAATTGATTAATATTAAAATAGTAACTTTTTAATTATGAATAATTTATTACTAAGATACATAGGGGATTATGCAGAATAAAAACATAAGGGTAATATATAAAAATAAATATGAAGGATTATAAAAAAGACAAAATTGAAGACAAAGAGGAAGACTAGACAAGGAAAATGAAAGAGAAGGGGGGAGACAAGGAAAATAAGCAATGGAGGAAAAAAAAAAAAATTATCTAGAGAGAGTTGGAGTCCAGCTTTTACTCAACTTCCAACCATCATCCCTATTGAGATTCTTAGCATGCCGCTCAATCTCAATGGCTTCCCTAAGCTTCCTATGATGGAAGTGGTCAACCCTAGCAATGACTTTGGAGTCTTCAATGCAAACATGGTAACACGATTTCTCCACATGTTCTGTAAGAGAAAATGTGCGAGATCAATTGTGCCTAATGTCTGCAGCATGCTCCTGGATTCTCTGTCTAATGGATCTGCCTGTTTCACCAATGTAGGGTGTGCCACAGGAACAAGGAATCATGTAGACACCCTTCATGTCTTTAGGGTCGATAGGGCCTTGACAGATCCGAGAGAATTTCTAATAGTACAAAGGGGTTTAAAAACAGAGGAGACATTATTCCTTCTGAGGACATGGGCAATCTTGTCTGTGGTTCCATGGATAAAAGGGAGGTGAACCTTGGAAACAAGATCAACTCGAGAATATTTTCCTTTTAATCCATTAAGGGCTTTTTGAAAGGCCCTATGGCCCTCAGATCTATTATACCCATTATTATCAAAGACTTCAAGAAGATGGGATTTCTCCGACTACAGGTGGTCGTCATCAGAAATCCTAAGAGCACGAGTAGCAAGGGTGCAAAGAACACCAAATTTTTGTGCAGGAAAATGATGAGACCCAGCATGAAGATACTGTTCTGTGTGAGTTTTATTGCGAAAAACTTGGTGCGAAATGGATCCATCCTCCCTCCTGGAGAGAAGGATATCCAACAAAGGAAGGGAACCATCAACTTCAACCTCCATGGTGAATTTGATGGAATCCGACAGGGAATTCAGGTGCCCAAGAAACAGATCCAACTTCTCCCTACCATGAGGCCAAATGACACAAGTGTCATCCATGAATCTTTTCCATTTCCTAGGGCGAAATTGAGCTGAGGTCAAGGCCTTAGATTCAAAATCTTCCATAAAAAGGTTAGCAACTATAGGAGAGAGAGGGGATCCCATAGCTACACCACAAGTCTGCTCATAGAACTTACCTTGAAAATTGGAAAAGGTCAAGGTGAGGCAGAGACTTACTAACTTAGAGGTGTCTTTGTCAGAGATCCGCTTAACGACATCAATGGCTTCCTTGTGCTAGTCATCAATATTTTTCACTTGTTGGTGATGACTAGTTGTAACAGCCAAGTTTTCTAGCAGCTGATCTAAAAATTTGCCAAATTTTCCAGCTGGAAAACACCCATAAAAAATTTTTTCCCTCTTACCTTTCAGTCCGCCCATGACGAGATGAAACCTCATTATCAAGTCCTATCTAGCCTCAACCATACTAGCTTGTCCATCAGCTCCAAAGAAAATAGTCCAAATCTGTCCAAAAGTCTCCCCTAAGTTAGGTAGTGGCGCTTTAGGCATTTCTCCCTTCGAAAACTATCCTAAAAGCCAAAGAACCTCTATCTACTAATAGACCAGTCACAACAGACCTTCCTATTCTGCAAATAAAGTTGGTTATACCCTTAAGTCGCGCCACTAATAGACCCTCAAGTCTCAGCAATACATGTACCATAGGTCAAACTGATTTTAGGTGGTTTACAGTGTTTTAATGGATCTTTCAAGAACATAAGTATACCAGCATTCCCAGAAGGCAGTATTTATTTCCACATGATAAGACAGCTACTTCTCATGTGATTTTGAGCCTGGGATGCAGCTACAGGGCAGAGAGTTGTTTCATTAAGCTCCTGCGATCACAGTCAAAGGTTAGTAAATTATGAATGACAAGAAGCACTTTGCAAATACTAGCCAAACTGCTTATGATGCCTAAAGAAGCACAGAGACATTTGAAAAGTAGAATTATATGTCTCAAAGAAGTTCTCATCTTAATTATTATCAATTTTTCATTCTTCATTGGCTCAAGCATGAAAAGACAGTGAAAGGAAAAATAACAATGTTAAAAGCTGATGAGATGGCATGACTGAATAACCTCCTTCATCTATAAGCAGAGGGTTTGAAGACTGAGAGCGCCTCCTTCATCTATAAGCAGAGGGCCAAAGATAAAGTTTGATTTTAAGAATTGCACTGACTGTAAGACAATTTTTTATTACAGTGAGACAGTAACTAAGGGTTTCTGAATTAAAGTGATGTTAAAGGAAGAGGCAAAGCAGTGGTGCTTTTCAACAATTGTTTTCATAAGCTCCATTGTTATTGAATTACAATGTGAAGCTATTGGGTTGATTATCAGTGAAGAAATATTGTTAAGCAGATGGACAAAGGAGTCAAACAATCTTGGTCTCAAACTAAATTCTACCACCAAGTATAAAGGAAAACCATTATCATTATTATCATCGAACATTCTTCATTGGTTTGAAACAGAGGTGGAATGGAAACTGAGCATTTTTAAAAGAAGGCCTCCTTCATAAGAAAATTAAAGGGGCTCACCATTTTTTGAGGATGAAAAGCAATCATGGCATATGGAAAAGATTCTAAAAGGACTTCTCTCAAAAAGAGATGAAATGAATGAAAACCCAGGTTTCTTGCAGACCTCCTTCACAGAAGAACAAAGGGGCAGCCTTCCCTTGTTCACTTTTCAAATCTAGTACATCTTCCCCTATTTTATCTCCTTAAAGCTGAAAACTGGATCATTTTTTCAATCTAAGGATAGTTAGTGGCTTTGGTGATGGAGACCTTTGTAAACAGGATTTTCACTTACAGTTTCAAATAAGTTTTCTACCCACAGTCAAAAGAGAAACTCAAACAACACCTGCCAGCTCAATCAGTTTCACAATGGGCATGACCATATCCAGAGCATCATGAGCAGACACTGTCAGTTTAAGTTTTAAAGGGTGAAGCTACCTCCCTACAAAATGTCAAAGAAAACCTCACTTAACACAAGGTGTCTTTCTACAGGTGTCCTTTTTCAATAAGAAAAACACTAAGTGATGTGGATATTTAAAGGTGCTGCTCTTTCTATTCATAAAGACCTTTTTCAGCTGATCAAAAGTGACAGCAGATGAGAAATACAAAGACAAGAGGTGGAAAAAGGATATTGAAATTGCAGTTAAGCTTCTCCCCCAGTAAAAAGGTAGTATCACTCAAAGGGCACATCTACAGTCATTCATATGGCTCAAAGCAGAATTTCCTTCCATAGTACAGATATCAAAAGGGAAAACAATTTTTCATTCTTTAGTGAGAAATAGTGAAAGTTTTTAATTCTTAAAAAGGTGGCTTTACTTCAAAAGGGTCAAGCTTATAAAGGAAATGGTCATTGCCACTATGTCTTTGTTTGAACAAAAAAGGAGTCTCAGTTAGGTTTTGAAAAGGACAAAGAGATTCAAGTTTTGTTAAAGCCAAGGCCTTTTAAAACATCTTCTTAAAAAACCCTCACCGATCAAGTGTGAAAGGAACTTGGACTTTTTCGCTTTTAAAAGGAGTGATTGACCGTTGTAAGCCCATTTGACATTCTCAAAACACAAGCAACGCTCTCCTATTGCTATTCACGAGAAAGAAGAAGAAGTGTTCGGGAAAATTCAAAGAATTTCCGGGCTTAGAGACTGCGTGGCGTGCCTATAGAAACGTGCGGCGTGTTCAGGCAAAATTTTACCAAAGGGTTACACTGTTGCGCGGCGTGCCTGTAGGCGCCAGTCACGACTACCCGTCAGTGACCCGACAGCCTTCCTGTGTGCGGCGCCTTCTCATTTCAAACGTGTCGCGCATGTTTTAAGTGGTCAAAGTTCCTCCAAACAAATATTGAAGCTCCTAAAATCCTCAAGAAAATCCCACCATCGATCTTCAAGGTATTTTGTTGCCTCCTTGCTAATTTCAAAACTGTTAAGTAGTGGCGAAAAAATGAAACTCATGGTGTAAATAAAGGTGATGTGTTAAATGTTTTGAAGAATTTTGTCATGGTGGGAGGTTAGTGGAGTGATTCATTAGTTTCAAAGAACCTAGAGCTGCCCTCAAAGACTGAGATAAAACCATAAACGTTTTCAGCTATGTTGTAGTGGAGAAAACAGTAGTAAGGAGGGTTGATTTTTCTGTTTAAAACTCGAAATTGTTGTGGTTTTGACTGCCCAAGATTGACATAATAGAAGCGGTGTGTTTGTATTGGTGTCTAAAGGCCTAAACACTGCCCTCAGAACAGTGTTAAAACATAAACCTGCAAGTCAGAATATAAACAGTAGTGAAGGTTTTGTCAAATTGTGAAGGTGACCTTACTATGATAAGACAAAGCTGAAATCTCTGTCAACAAAATGTATTGGTAAAAACGGTGTTAGAAGGTGAAGCAGCATTTGGAAGGAAAACACAATGTTTCAAAAGTGAAACAGTGAGCCTAATTTAACCAACAATGATCATTGTATGAGTGCTCTGTCATTTCAGAAGTCCTCTCTGTGTGGTAAAAAAAATCGATTAATCTGAAATTTGAGGCAATTTTGCCTTGATCATACAGTGATTGACAAAGAAGACAGAGTTGTGTTTGAGAAAACATTTCAAAAAACCATTTGAGGTAGTTTGGTTTTGCAGAGAGCATCCATAACAAGATGCCTCCTAGGCAGGATAGTAGGAGTGGCTTGCATAAGAGATTTGAGCCTACTTCCACTGAATAAGTGAATGCCCACCCATCAGTTTTGTTCAATTTCCATGAGGTTGGGTGTTTATATTTTTGTCAAAGAGTGCAAGAGGTGAAGAGATTTTCTCCTTTGACACATCTTTGTGCTTTGAGGTTTCAAGACAAGCATTTCCAGCTGGCGGGCCTTGATTTCAAATTCTCTCCAAGGTCCATCTCCAAGGCCACTAAAATCCCCTATATTGGGGAGAAATGGTTTAAACAAAGCCATTTGGACTCAGAAGATTACAAACCCTTTCTAAAGCCTGAGCACAGAGATTCATGTCCTTCTATTTTACCTTTCTCATATCTTTTGGCTAGCTACTCTCCCCTCATGAAGATCATCATGAAATACTTCACTTGTGAGGGAAGATTCTCCCGAGTTTATGCATATCACATTCGACTGTTCATGCATTTCACTAGGGCAAAATTGCTAAATCTTCCTTTCTTCTTACACAAGAGCATTGAGAAAATGGTCTCCACTGTTCAGAAGAAGCCTCCTTCACAGCAAATAGCCTGTCTCTTCCATCACTCTCTCATCAAAATCATCATTCTTCATCAGCTTGAAAAGAGAGAGGTCTCTTGGGATACCTTCATCACCCATCCAGATTTCTCCACTGTCCCTCCAGTTCATACATCCCCCACACCTCCTACTCTTCATCCTTCACCTTCTTCTAGCAGAACTATTCCCAAAAAGCTCAAGTTTACCACAGAGCAAGCAAAAAAGCCCTAAGAGGGAGAAGAGCATGACCATGATGATGAGGAAGTTGATGAAGGGCAGCAGCATGAAGAAAAGCAACACAGTGAGGGTGAGAAGACTTTTGATGACACACATCAGACTTATGATGAGGGTGAGCAGCCCTATGATGACACACAACAGCCAAAAGATACTGAACAACAGCATCACAGTGAGGAAGAACAGGAGCAGCATGAAGATTTTGAACAAGGGTATGAAAGTGATGAACAGGGACAACCAAAAGATGTTGAACAGGAGTAGCATGAAAGTGATGAACAAGGGCAGCCAAAAGATGACACACAACAGCTACAACAACATGAGAAGAGGCAACCTTAGGGTGAAGAACAACAACCTCTTCAAGAGGAACAACAGACTCAAGAAGAAAAGGGGCAGTAGGATAAAAAGTTTCAAAGCAGTGAGGAGGACAGCCCTCAAAGGGAAATGAAAAAAGATAACCTAGGCATCCTTGAAGAAGGCCAAGACATTGGCAAAAATGAAGGGAAAGTGACAAGGGTAAAGAGCCCATGGAGCATGTGCTAGCTGCCTCTCCGAGGCAAGGGGCCATTCTCTCTTCTTCAAAAGTGGCCAAGCCCCAGACAACAAAGAAAAGGGTGCCTAGAGTCATAACTCCAAATATGACAAGGGCCCTCCAAAGTAAGGGAAAATTGCCAAAGAAGCCCATGGTCAAATTGCCTAAGAGGAAGAGTACTAGAAGAGCCACCCAAGGCAAAGGTAAGGGAAAGGAAGAAAGCAGTTATGAACCGGAAAAGGAATTCGACATCATCCAAATCCAAAGCGATGATAGTGATAATGAATCCCAGATCTTAGAAAATCTCTTGATCCATAGAGAAAGCCAAATTGATGCCTTAAGGGCTGATCTTCGTAGAGCTAGGAATTTCAATCAATTTTTGCAAATCCAAAATAAGCAAATGAGTGCACGGGTGATCAAATACAAGAAGGAGGCCTCCAAAGCCCAAGTGAAGTTGGAAGAACTCATGGGTGAGTTAGAGGAAAGTGAAGGTGAATATCAGCATAGGCGAAAGAGGTCGAGAACCATGGGGCTAAAAAAGGCCCTTGAGAAACAAAAAGAAGAGGAAAATGCCCTTCACCAATCTACCCCTCTCATTGCATTGTTCAAACAAGAGATAGAGAACAATCGCGAAGCATGGCTTGAGAGAGTTAATGATCACTTGGAGAAGAAATTGGAGAGGGAAAACAGGGACTTAGACCTTCAACGGAGGATGACGGGGCATTATAAAAAGCTAAATCAGTTTGCCCGACGGAAGTTGAAGGCTGCTCAAGAAAAACTCAAGGAGGCCAAAGGGAAGCGCCCGGCACAAAAATTGAGGAAAGACACCTCAAGACTCCAAATCTTGGCCTCTGCTTCACAACATGTTGCTGAAAACCCTTGAGGGTCATGCTCGCCAAGTTTGGGCGAAATTTGACATATTTTGGTTTTTTGTCATTTTTGGGTTTTTGGCCAAAACTCATGGGCATCACCATTTCAGTTTGGGGCATCATTAAAGGATGAGAATGATATCATTGGATGCCATAATTTCATGAGCACATACTCAGCGATTTTCAGGACATTTGAAGATCATTTGCTCCCCCGAAATGGCGAAAAATGCTCGCTTTTTCTACACTCTGCCCAATTTATTAGCAAGGCTTATTTTTTGGGTTTTTACACACAGGCCTATTTTTGGAGGACTTCCATTGTTCTTTTGGGAGAAAACTAAACGTTTTCATAAAGTAGACACTCAAATATTTCCAACGAGCTATCATGAGCCTCATTTCGACATCGAGAAGGCTTCCAAAAGTTTCCGGCAAGTCAGGGGACCTTTTGCTGATGTATTTTTTGAGTATTTTTGTAAAAATTGAACCTTTCAAAACTTCTTTTTCCTCATGTGCGTTTAGCTATTTTTGTACGTGAGAAGTTTTGAAAAGTGAATTTATTTCCCTCTTTTAGCATTTTTTAGATATTTTATGAGATATTTTGTGCCTTGGGCTTTGCAAAGCCTCAAGGACAAAATAAGATATTTTGGATAGGCCAATGAGATTGCAAGTTGAACTAAGAGGTTTTCCTCACTTAGGCCTATATATTCCAAAGGCTTTCATTGTAAACAAGGCTGAACTTGATGAATAAAAGCAATATATGGTCATATAATCTTTGGAAGAAATACTTGTCTCATGCTTTTGGATAGTCTCTTGGATGTTCTTGGATGATGAAAGAGGATTGTTGTTGGATTCCATGACTTGGTAGAATGGTATAGTGTCTCTCTCTTTGTTTTGTTTCCTAGTTTTCATTCACAAATCCATGTTCTTGCTTGCTATAGGACAGTAGAGAACAAATTTGAGACATGCCCTTAGAGGCACCTCAAATTTCCTGTTTCTTCATAGCTTCCATGTTTTCTTCATTCTTAGTCACATTAAAGAATTCTTGATTGCTCTTTAATAACTTAAGAATATTGTTTGCTTGTTTCATTCATGGTTTTATGCATGCTAAGTATGATTTATGGTATGCCCTGCTTACTCATGGCTAGCCATAGCTCCATCTATGAAATTTATCTTTGACTGATTAGATTGTCATTTGTTGAATCAAGGAGGTCTTGTTCTGACCTTGCCCTTTGCCTTAGACTATGCAATCTTGTTTTCAAAGTGCCCAATAGCTTGAAATACTGTGTTTAGGCGTTCCGACATAGTGATTTGAGTTGTTTGTCTGTCTTAAGTGTATTTCCCCAAAGTCTGATAGCCAATTTCTTAAATTTAGAGAGTTATATATCTCTATGCATGGCTTGAATGTTTATTTCTATGCATTGATCAGCTTACAGTTACATTTCTCATGATTAATGGTTTTCCCTACCATGTTTATGTCAACTATTAAGCTAGTTATTCTTGAAATCCTTTGTTATTCACAAACTTGATGTCCATCTTACTCCATTTTTCCCAAAGATCCATTTTACCTCGAATCAAATCGGCCCTTCAACAACCTTGTATCACCATCTGAAAGCTTCTTTGACCTTTTCGACCCCATAGCCCAGTTGATCCGACATCTTTTTACCTATCTTATGTCTTTGATCAGTTCATCCCTCACAACCTAAAAACCAAAACCAAAAACCTACTTCATAACTAGCCTAAAATCATAACACAATAAGCAAACACACAGATATCCCTTACACAAATAGAGAGAGCCCTCTCTGAGTCCAGGAAGGCTAGGTCCTTGGGCTCCAAAGACTGGTTTGATGTTACACTGCCATTTGGCTTGCCAATCAGCCAAATCACGGGACCCTAACATAATGGCGATCACGGAGGGACTTTGAGTAAAAAAATCCTTGGTATCCCTTAGGATCTCTCAAAATCTCAGTCAAACTTAGAAGAATAGAATCTGGTTGTCTCACCATCCTAGAAAAATGATGACTCAGTTGTAGGACACTCTTACAAACCTTAGGACTACATAAAAAACTCAGAAAAACCCCAAAAACTCCCTTAGATTGGTTTTTGTCAGTACTGGTGGTGGACCATACACATATACCTCAAAACAACTAAAAATCCACTTGGCGACTCCACTAGCGTCCAATAGACCTTACATACTTTACTAAACTCTAGGCTACTATCCGATTGAGCCACCTCATTGCCACACTAACATAATGGCGATCACGGTGGGACTCTGAGTAATAAAAAAACTTAGTTTCCCTAAACCTTTAGAGACCTTTGAAAATACTATCTGATTTACTTATCCCACTGCTCCCTAACATAATGGCGATCACGGTGGGACTTTGGGTCAAAACATCCTAGGTATCCCTTAGGAACTCTCAAAATCTCAGTCAAACTTAGAAGAGTTGAATCTGGTTGTCTCACCATTCTAGAAAAATGATGACTCAGCTGTAGGACACTCTTACAAACCTTAGGATTACATAAAAAACTCAGAAAAACCCCAAAAACATTCCTAGATTGGTTTTTCTCCTAGTTACTGGTGGTGGACCATAGCTACGCCTTTACAAAAATAACCAAGTTCCACCTAGCGACTCCACTAGCCTCCAGTAGGCCTAAAAACTCCATAAAATACAAAAAAATTCATACACCATACCTTTCTGCTAACTCATCCTTCCAAAAAATTAAAACTTAGGGTGGAAACTCTGTAATCAGCGACAAACTAAGTATAACTTAGCAATTCAGAAGACCTCACCTAAACATAGGAGATAAGCACAAGCCTTCTTGCCAAGAGAACCATTAGCTTGTCCATACAGCCTAGAAAATTGTTGAAACCAAGTGAATCACTCTTCTTTGCAAGTTTCCATCTCAAAGTTTGCTATAAATTTTTTTCCTGAAAGCATCTTTGATAGTATTGGTGGTGGACCATAGTTCCCATAGAAATCCACCTGGCGACTCCACTATTCCATCTTTTGTTTTGACCATCCTTCACATTAGTAGAACCCTAGAGAGGCCATCCATTCAAAACAATCACAAATACCATCCTCTCGAAACTCTAGACCTGAAATCTGGCTTCACGAAGAATCAACACCAGATCTCATCCAAACCAATATCCCTCTATCATAGTAGATGACCCAGAGAAGATTCTATGGTAAGCTTTTGAAACTAGAAATTTAGCTACTGATAGGTCCATCCGTAAAGCAAGATCAGTACCTGAACATCTCACAACCTTGCAGGATTCCCCCTTTGAATTAAAAACAACAAAACCCCTTTTTAGAAGCAAGTCACAAAGTAATATAGACTTTGACGATCTTGAGCCACTAGATCTGCCACAGAGTCCTAGTAGAGAAGCCTCACCTACCACACCTCCCGAATTTTAGCTTCTCCATCACTTTGGCTCCTACCATCCCAGATCTTCTCAACATCAGATCACTAGTCCAAGTACATCTGCCACCCCCATCCAAACCACTATTGTTCAAGCCACCTCAACTTATCCCGCAAGCCCTCATTTTGTACATCATCCATTAGCTCCCATCATGGCAGATTGGTATGCACACTTGGTGTTGCCACAGCCTTTGGCTCCCTTAGAAAATGACTATCAAGCCAAAATCCCACACTTTACCGGAGTTGAGACTACCACAGCTCAAAAACATGTAGATAGGATTAGCGATGCCTTTGAATACATGGAAATAGAAGACGAGACCATCAGAATGAGGATGTTCGCCCAAAGCTTGGGCGGAGAACCCAAAAAATGGTTTAAGAGCTTAACTCCAAAAAGCATCCACAATCTCCCAAAACTCTACCAAACCTTCATAAAAAAATGGGAAATCCGAAAGAACCCCATTCAAATCCTATCAGAATATAAAAATCTAAAACGGGAAAATGGGGAAAGTGTCCAGGGATACTGCACTAGGTTCAACAATGTGTATAACGCCTTCCCACCTCACTTCAAACCCCCACTTGGTTCAGCCTTGGCAAATTTACCCGAAGGTTTTGACCCAGACATGAGCTAAGAGACAATGACCCCCTTAACTTAGAGGAAATGCATAAAGTAGCCATAAGGGCAGAAGCCAAATTAGTAGAAAAAAGAGCTAGGACTAGATCAGAAAGGAAAGTCACCTACCAGGATGAGGTCTCCACTTCAGCTCCTTCCTTAGATCCTAGAATAGATGACTTAGTCAGGTCCATGGACAAAATGTGGGAAAAGATAAGTGAGAAGACCCCTCTTAGGGACAACCAGCCAAACCCTCCAAACAGAAACCAGAACCAAAATTTTAGGAGGGAACAGCCTCAAAACAAACCAAGGGAAAATGACCAACAAATTAGGCCACCATTTAATGAAAATTATGTGGAAGAAGATGATAGGGATACAAAACCCATTGATGAAAATCATTTGAACCTCATAGGGTCTGATAATGAGAGTGAGGTATACAAGCATTCTTCTCTCCGAATCAGGATGAAACCAACTATGAAGATCCTGAAGATCCTGCCATAGATTTTCAGAATGCCATAATAGAAGCTCATAGCCAGTATTACCTTAGGAGCAGAAAAAACCAAGACAACTCCAAGAAAGATAGCTCAGACACTGCTAAAACCCCTGATACCATCCTCAGAAAAGCAGTGGACAACAACAAAATTATGGTCAGGAAAAATGACCAAAATAAAGATAAAGTTACCCAAACAAGTCTTGGCTCAGATGCTCCTAGTACTTCCACAAAGATTCTCGAGGTGGTTGTGTCAAACAAGATCCCAAAACAAAGCCAACAAACTCAAAACATAGAGAAAGTCATGGCTGAAAAAGCTGAAGCAAACATGTCTAAACTGCAACTACCTTTTAGTTTTGAGGGTGAAATCGCCAAAATAAAGATCACCATGCCTCTTACTGAGCTCATCACCCAAAACTCTTACAAATCCCAAGTGTTAAAGGTCTTGAATATAGGAAATGATGCCAACACCCTTAACCTAGCTGATGATAATCCTGAAGTATTGTTTGGTCCAAAAATAGAAGAGAAATTCCAAGAAGGAACCACTCTTCCCTTTTACATCAGTCTGAATATCCATGACCAAATCCTTCACAATGCCATGCTAGACTCCGGTGCCTCGCATAATCTTATGCCGAAGGTTGTAATGGAAATATTAGGCCTAGAGATCACGAGACCATACAAAGATTTATATTCATTTGATTCTAGTAGAGTCAAATGTCTAGGCTTGATCAAGGATCTTTGTTTCAGTTTGGCCCAAGTACCTGCAAAACATCTGATCATGGAAATAGTAGTAGCAGACATCCCTCCCAAGTATGGAATGATTTTATCCAAATCTTGGGGAGCCAAGCTCCAAGGAAATATTCAACTTGATATGTCCTATGCCACTATTCCTGTGTTTGACCAAACTAGAATACTCTATCGAGAGTCACACATGAAATACATGATCAGTATCAAAGAGAGGCCAGATAACATCCTGATGTATTCATTACATTCCGATCTGAACTCTTTCATTCTACACACCGATGAGGACATTGAAGAACAATCAGAAGGATTTGAAACAATTTTAGACCCACCACATCAACTGCCCCTAGTTCTCTATGATGAACTAGACTCTCAAAACTATCATAATAATGAACAACTATGTCTTGAGGAAAGTAAGTGTGTTCCTTTTGAAATAAGAATAGAGCAAGAAGCACAAACCATTATGTACTATCAAGCGAATTGCTCAAACCTTAGTCAAACATCAGCAGTAACATTAGGAAACTTTTTCAGAACAAAGGCATTAGAAGACTTACATATCACAAACCTTTTTAGAACTCAGGAGCAGGGAAGTTTAATGTTCTTTCCATACCTCAAGGATTTACCATCGCATAACTCTACCACTGCAAATGAAACCTTGAATGTAGCCATAACAACTCAAAATCGAGAAAAAATGCCTGATAAACTTCTTATGAGAGGAGATGATGACCGCAATCCGAATACACCCGAGTTACTTGAATTGGCTAACATCCTGTCACTCCACCAAAGACTTAGAACTGCTAGAATTGGAAATATCATTCAAAATACTACTTCATACAGAGAAAACAGTGAGAAACACTATGCCACTGCCATCACTCCAAGAAACAACTTCGACAAAAGAAAATACAAAAATCTGAACCAATCAGTAATAATCAAAGATAAAATAGCTGGTCATAGGATCTGTTTTGATTTTAGAAACACTAATGCACATCCCTATAACATAAATTTTATCCTTCCTGCCCAAGACCATGATATAACGATGATAAGTGCTTTTAATCATATGTCTTTGCAAGATGATGTTTCAAGTTATAGCCAAATGATTCCCTTGCAAAGTAGACAACTCAAAGATTTTTTCCAGTATGCTGGAAGTAGTTCCAGTTTCAGACTCAAAATTCCAAAACCATTGGATATAAAAAATATGCTCCTAAAAGCCATGTTTCCAGTCCTGAATTTCTGCATTTTAACATACCTTGATGATGTCATTATTTATTTCAAAAATGATAAAGAATATATGCATTACTTAAAGAAGATATACAGTAAAGGAAGGAGCGGAAATCAGAGGTATAAATAGGTACAACGGGAAGATACGGGTTTGTTCAGAGATTCATGCATGAATCCTTATGTCATGCTTACAAGAGAAAACTTTCCCAATTTTTATTTTCAAGAATTTGATGGACCAAGAATGATAGGGGATCTTTATGAGGATAATATGCTTAAGTTTCACCATTTCCAAGATTTCTGAGTTTAAAACATTTTCAATCATTGTATATACAATTGTTTGAAAAGTAGATAAAAAGCATAAAAGTAAAAAACAATAGAAAAATAGAAAAGAGGGTGGTTTGAAAAATAGAAAGAGGGCCCCATGTTCAAAAAATAGTCATTCGGAAAGCGCGCAAGTCTAAATGCCGCTACTAGTGCTCAAATGTCTTGTTCAGTTATCCAGCCTAATCATAGCTGAACATGTTATAAATTTATTTGCTGATAAGTTAGTGAGTGGAAAATATGGTCGACATTGTGTAAGCTTGACTTATCAAAGAGAGTAGATTAGGAAAGGATACTAGTTCCACATGCTCAAAACAGAACCAAAGAGGGAAAGTGGGGATGAAAAACAAATTGTGCATCCTAGCCCCGTTTTTCCTAGTTTCCATTTTATGAAAAATAATATTTGTGTGCAGCTTGTCTTTCATGCCGCAAGCACATGAAAAATCAGACTGTCTAACCCTGATTTGATCATTTTTCAACTTCATGTGTAGATTACAGAACAAAATACTGTCAAACAGCTTAACCTTGACAGTTGATCTAGCATAGGTAGAGTAATGAAGGAGTTCATCAGCTAAATCTGAACCCCCAGCAGATATAAGTGTAGAACTAGATAGGTTCATTTTAAAAAATATATATATATATTTTCAAAGGGTTGCTATTCCAAATGCACCCAAAAGAAGAAAAAATGTTAGGAAATATAGTGGGGTAGGTAGAAATATCATTGATACTAATCATGTTGTCAATTTTCAGAAATAGCATCAAGGAAGAATGGAATTTGTGCCAATGGATAAGGCATTGGTCTTCATGAGCCAAAGATCTGAGATTCTGGACACCTCCTGAAAAGGAGCTGCCCTCCTCAAATGGAGCCACTGTTAGTCATCAGTATGTTTCACTTGTTGGTGATGACTAGTTGTAATAGTCAAGTTTTCTAGCAGCTGATCTAAAAAATTGTCAAATTTTCCAACTGGAAAACACCCATAAACTTTTTTTCCCTCTTACCTTTCAGTCCACCCATGACGAGATGAAACCTCATTATCGAGCCCTATCTAGCCTCAGCCATACTAGCTTGTCCATCAGCTCCAAAGAAAACAAACCAAATCTGTCCAAAGAAGTCTCCCCTAAGTTAGGTAGTGGCGCTTTAGGCATTTCTCCCTTGGAAAACTATCCTAAAGCCAAAGAACCTCTATCTGCTATAGACCAGTCATAACAGACCTTCCCATTCTGCAAATAAAGTTGGTTACAACCCTAGGTTGCGCCACTCATAAACCCTCCAGTCTCAACAATACATGTACCATAGGTCAAACTGATTTTAGGTGGTTTTACAGTGTTTTACTGGATCTTTCAAGAACAGAAGTATACCAGCATTCCCAGGAGACAGTATTTGGTTCCACATGAGAAGACATCTGCTTCTCAATGTGATTTTGAGCCTCGGATGCAGCTACAGAGCAAAGAGTTGTTTCATTAAGCTCCTACGATCACAATCAAAGGTTAGTAAATTATGAATGACAATAAGCTCTTTGCAAATACTAACCAAACTGTTTATGATGCCTAAAGAAGTACAAAGACATTTGAAAAGTAGAATTACATGTCTCAGAGAAGTGCTCATCTTAACTATTATCAATTTGTCATTCTTCATTGGCTCAAGCATGAAAGGACAATGAAAGGAAAAATAACACTGTTAAAAGCTGATGAGATGGCATGACTGAAAAAATCTCCTTCATCTATAAGCAGAGGGTTTGAGGACAGAAAAACCTCCTTCATTCTATAAGTAGAGGGTTGAAGACTAAGAGTGCCTCCTTCATATATAAGCAGAGGGCCAAGGATAAAGTTGGATTTTTAGAATTACAATGACTGTAAGGAAAATTTTTTTGGGTACAGTGAGACAACAACTGAGGGTCTTTGCATAAAATGTTGTTAAAGGCAGAGGCAAAGCAGTGGTTCTTTTCAAATATTTTTTGCATAAGCTCCATTTTTATTGAGTTACAATGTGAAGCTAATGGGTTGATCATCAATGAAGAAATATTACTAAGCAGATGGCCAAAAGAGTCAAACAGTCTTGGGCTCAAACTGACTTCTACCACCAAGTATAAAGGAAAACCACTATCATTATGATCATCGAACATTCTTCATTGGTTTGAAACAGAAGGTGGAAAGGAAACCATGCATTTGTCAAAGAAGGCCTCCTTCATAAGCAAAGTAAAGGGGCTCACCATTGTTTGAGGATGAAAAGCAATCATGGCATATGGCAAAGATTCTAAAGGGACCGCTCTCAAAAAAGAGATGAAATGAATGAAAACCCAGGTTTCTTGCAGACCTCCTTCATATAAGAAAAAAGGGGCAGCCTTCCCTTGTTCACTTTTCAAATCTAGTACATCTTCCCCTGTTTTATCTCCTTAAAGCTGAAAACTGGATCATTTTGTCAATCCAAAGATAGTTAGTGACTTTGGTGATGGAGACCTTTTGTAAACAGGATTTTCACTTACAGTTTCAAACAAGTTTTTTACCCACAGTCAAAAGAGAAGCTCAAACAACACCTTCCATCTCATTCAATTTTCATAATGGGCATGATCATATCCAAAGCATCAGGAGCATACACTGTTAGTATAAGTTTTAAAGGGTGAAGCTACCTCCCTACAAAATGTCAAAGAAAACCTCACTTAACACAAGGTGTCTTTCTACAGGTGTCCTTTTTCAATAAGAAAAACACTAAGTGATGTTGATATGTAAAGGTGCTACTCTTTTCATTCATAAAGACCTTTTCAACTGATCCAAAGTGACAGAAGATGAGAAATACAAAGACAAGAGGTGGAAAAAGGATATTGAAATTGCAGTTAAGCTTCTCCCCCAGTAAAAAGGCAGTATCACTCAAAGGGCACATCTACAGTCTTTCATGTGGCTCAGAGCAGAATTTCCTTCCACGGTACATATATCAAAAGGGAAAACAATTTTTCATTCCTTAGTAAGAAACCGTGAAAGTTTTTAATTCTTTAAAAAGGTTGCTTTACTTCAAAAGTGGTCAGGCTTATAAAGGAAATGGTCATTTGCCACTATGTCTTTGTTTGAACAAAGGGAGTCTCAGTTATGTTTTGAAAAGATAAGAGCTTCATATTTTGGTTTTAATCCAAAGAACTTTTCAAACGTTTTCGAAACCTTCATTAAGCACTTCAAAGGGTTTTTATTTTTTCGAATACACGGGTAGATTGACCGTTGCAAGCCCATTTGACATTCACAAAACACAAGCAATGCTCTCCTCTTGCTATTCACGAGACCGAAGAAGAAGTGTTCGAGCAAATTCACAGAATTTTCAGGCTTGGAGATTGCGCGGCGCGCCTGTAGCAGCACGCGACGCTCCTGTAGGCGTCGGTCACGATTGCCCGTCAGTGACCCGACACCTTTCTATTGCGCGGCACCTTCCCTATTGAACGTGCCGCGCATGTTTCACACGATCCAAATGCCTCCAACAAGCTTTGAATGCGGCTCAAACTCCTCAAACAATGGCTGCCATCGACCTTCAAGGTATTTTGTTGCCTCCTTGCTAATTTCAAAACTGTTAAGTAGTGGCGAAAAAATGAAACTCATGGTGTAAATCAAGGTGATGTGTTAAATGTTTTGAAGAAGTTTGTCACGGTGGGAGGTTAGAGGAGTGATTCATTAGTTTCAAAGAACCTAGAGCTACCCTCAAGACTGAGTTAAAACCATAACCTCTGTCAGCATATGAATTGGTGAAAACAGTGGTAAGGAGGGTTGAAACTTTGGTTTAAAGGTCCTAAATTGCCGTGGCTATCATTTCCCGGCATTGACATAGTGAAAGTGGTGTGTTTATGATGATATCAAAATGCCTAAAAATTGCCCTCAATACAGTGCTAAAAGCATAAACCAGCAGGTCAACATACACACAGTAGTGGAGGTTTGTAAAATTGTTGGAGGTGCCTAAACTGTGATAGGGCAAAACCATAAACTCTGTCAGCTATGTTGTAGTGGTAAAAGTAGTAGTGAGAAGGTTTGAAATTTTGTTTAATGTACAAGTAACAATAGTGATCATACATAAATTACTTTGTCACTGTCAAAAGTCCTCTCTGTGTGGTGAAGAGAAAAGTCAGGGCTGCCTCTTTGTCCATAAAACAAACTTTAGTGAATGAAGCTGTTAAAACATTTTGAAGGTGTTTCTGTCTAACTGTGTGTGAGAAATAGTGAACACAAGGAGGGTGTTTGATTGGGAGGAGTTTTTTGCCTCTGTCTAAATACTAGGTTGCCTTGCTTACACCAAAACACTAAGAGCCCTGTGACCTTACCCACGCACAGAAATCACTTGACTGTGTATACCTTTTATTTGACTGTGTGCTTGTTATTTAAACTATTTATTGATTGGCATACAAAAGGGGAAGAGCAGTTTTTTGGGAGGAGCAGAGACCTAATATCAAAGAAAACATTTCACACAGCATTTGAGGCGATTCACCTTGGTCAAACAGTGGTTGACAAAGAAGACAGATTTGTGTTTGAGAGAACATTTCAAAAAACCATTTGAGGGAGTTTGGTTTTGCAGAGAGCATCTAGAACAAGATGCCTCCCAGGTAGGATAGTAGGAGTTGATTGCATAAGATATTTTAGCCTATTTCCACTAAAGAAGTGAATGCCCACCCATCAGTCTTATTCAATTTCCATGAGGTGGGATGTTTAGATTTTTGTCAAAGAGTGCAAGAGGTGAAGATATTTTCTCCTTTGACACACCTTTGCACTTTGAGGTTTCAAGAAAAGAATTTACAGTTGGCAGGCCTTGACTTCAAATTCTCTCCAAGATCCATCTCCAAGGCCACTAAAATCCCCTATATTGGGGAAAAGTGGTTTAATCAAAGCCATTTGGACTCAAAATATTACAAGCCCTTTCTAAAGCCTGAGCACAGAGAGTCATGTCCTTCTATTTTCCATTTCTCATATCTTTTAGCCAGCTACGCCCCCCTCATGAAGATCATCATGAAATACTTCACTTGTGAGGGAATATTCTCCCGAATCTATGCTTATCACATTCGACTGCTCATGCATTTCACAAGGACCAAGTTGCTAAATCTTCCTTTATTCTTACATAAAAGCATTGAGAAAATGGCCTCCATTGTTCAGAAGAAGCCTCCTTCATAGCAAATAGCCTATCTCTTCCATCACTCTCTCATCAAAATCATCATTCTTCATCAACTTGAAAAGAGAGAGGTCTCTTGGGATACTTTCATCACTCATCCGGATTTCTCCACTGTCCCTCCAGTCCATACATCCCCTACACCTCCTACTCATCATCCCTCGCCTTCTTCTAGCAGACCTATTCCCAAAAAGCTCAAGTTTACCACAGAACAAACGAAGGATCCTGAAGAAGGAGAAGAAAGTGACCATGAGGAGGAAGAAGGACATGAGAAGGAAGAGGAAAGTGATGATGAGCAGCAGCAAGGGGATGAAGAAGAAAGTGCTGAACAACAGCGTCACAGTGAGGGTGAGCAGACTTTTGATGACACATAGCAGACTTATGATGAGGGTGAGCAGCCTTATGATGACACACAACAGCCAAAGGAGATTGAACAATAACATCACATTGAGGAGGAACAGGAGCAGCATGAAGATGTTGAACAAGGGTATGAAAGTGATGAACAGGGGCAGTCAAAATATGACACACAGCAGCTACAACAGCATGAGCAGAGGCAACCTTAGGGTGAAGAACAACAGCCTCTTCAAGAGGAACAACAGACTCAAGAAGAAAAGGGGCAATAGGATAGAAAGTTGCAAAGCAGTGAGGAGGACAACCCTCAAAGGTAGGTGCAAAAAGGCAGCCTAGGTATCCTTGAAGAGAGCCAAGACATTGGCAAAAATGAAGGGCAAAGTGACAAGGGTAAAGAGCCCATGGAGCATGTGCGAGCTGCCTCTCCGAGGCAAGGGGCCATGCTCTCTTCTCTGAAAGTGGCCAAGCCCTGGACAACAAAGAAAATAGTGCCTAGAGTTGTCACTCCAAATGTGACAAGGGCCCTCCGAAGTAAGGGAAAATTTCCAAAGAAGCCCATGGTCGAATTGCCTAAGAGGAAGAGTACTAGAAGAGCCACCCAAGGCAAAGGGAAGTGAAAGGAAGAAAGCAGTCATGAACCGGAAAAGGAATTCGACATCATCTAAATCCAAAGCGATGATAGTGATAATGAAGCCCAGATCCTAGAAAATCTCTTGATCCATAGAGAAAGCCAAATTGATGCCTTGAAGGATGATCTTCATAGAGCTAGGAATTTCAATCAATTTTTGCAAATCCAAAATAAGCAAATGAGTGTCCATATGGATGTTTATGAGACACTGGCGATCAAATACAAGAAGGAGGCCTCCAAAGCCCAAGTGAGGTTGGAGGAACTCATCGGTGAGTTCGATGAAAGTGAAGGCGAAGATCAGCCTAGGCGAAAGAGGCCAAGAACCATGGGGCTAAAAAAGGCCCTTGAGAAGTAAAAAGAAGAGGAAAATGCCCTTCTCCAATCTACCCCTCTCACTGCATTGTTCGAACAAGAGATAGAGAACAATAGGGAGGCATGGCTTGAAAGAGTTAATGACCACTTGGAGAAGAAATTGGAGAAGGTAAACAGGGACTTGGACCTTCAAAGGAGAATGATGGGGCATTATAAAAAGCTAAATCAGTTTGCCCGGCGGAAGTTGAAGGTTGCTCAAGAAAAACTCAAGGAGGCCAAAGGGAAGCGCCCAACACAAAAATTGAGGAAAGACACCTGAAGACTCCAAATCTTGGCCTCTTCTTCGCAAAATGTTGCTGAGAACCCTTCAGGGTCATGCTCGCCAAGTTTGGGCGAAATTCGACATATTTTGGTTTTTTGTCATTTTTGGGTTTTTGGCCATAACTCATGGGCATCGCCATTTCAGTTTGGGGCATCATAAAAGGATGAGAATGGTATCATAGGATGCCACATTTTTAGGAGCACATACTCAGTGATTTTCAAGACATTTGAAGATCATTTTCTCCCCCTAAATGGCGAAAAATGCTCGCTTTTCTACACTCTGTCTGGTCTATCAGCAAGGCTTATTTTTTGGATTTTTACACATAGGCCTATTTTTAGAGGACTTCTAGTGGTTAGTTGGGAGAAAAATAAACATTTTCAGAAAGTATACACTCAGAGATTTCCAACGAGCTATCATGAGCTTCATTTCGACATCGGGAAGGCTTCCAAAAGTTGCCGGCAAGTCAGGGGATTTTTTGCTGATGTATTTTTTGAGTATTTTTGTAAAAATTGAACCTTTCAAAACTGCTTTTTCCTCATGTGCGTTTAGCTATTTTTGTACATGAGAAGTTATGAAAAGTCAATTTATTTCCCTCTTTTAGAATTTTTTAGATATTTTATGAGTTATTTTGTGCCTTGGGCTTTGCAAAGCCTCAAGGACAAAATAAGATATTTTGGATAGGCCAATGAGATTGCAAGTTGAAATAAGAGGTTTTCCTCACTTAGGCCTATATATTCCAAAGGCTTTCATTGTAAACAAGGCTGAAATTGATGAATAGAAGTAATATATGGTCATATAAGCTTTGGAAGAAATACTTGTCTCATGTTTTTGGATATTCTCTTGGATGTTCTTGGATGATGAAAGAGGATTGTTGTTGGATTCCATGACTTGGTATAATGGTATAGTGTCTCTCTCTCTGTTTTGTTTCCTAGTTTTCATTCATAAATCCATGTTTCTTGCTTGCTATAGGACAGTAGAGAAAAAATTTGAGACATGCCCTTGGAGGCACCTCAAATTTCCTGTTTCTTCATAGCTTCCATGTTTTCTTCATTCTTAGTCACATTAAAGAATTCTTGATTGCTCTTTAATAAATTAAGAATATTGTTTTCTTGCTTCATTCATGGTTTTATGCATGCTAAGTATGATTTACAGTATGCCCTGCTTACTCATGGCTAGCCATAACTCCATCCATGAAACTTCTCTCTGACTGATTAGACTGTCATTCGTTGAACCAAGGAGGTCTTGTTCTGATCTTGCCCTTTGCCTAAGACTATGCAATCTTGTTTTCAAAGTGCTCAATAGCTTAAAGTACTGTGTTTAGGCATTTCGGCATAATGATTTGAGTTGTTTTTCTGTCTTAAGTGTATTTCCCCAAAGTCTGATAGCCATTTCCTGAAGTTAGAGAGTTATATATCTCTATGCATGGCTTGAATGTTTATTTCTATGCATTGATTAGCTTAAAGTTACATTTCTCATGATTAATGGTTTTCCCTACCATGTTTATGTCAGCTATTAAAATAGTTATGCTTGAAATCCTTTGTTATTCACAAACTTGATGTCCATCTTACTCCATTTTGCCCAAAGATCCATTTTACCTCGAATCAAATCGGCCCTTCAACAACCTTGTATCACCATCTGAAAGCTTCTTTGACCTTTTCAACCCCATAGCCCAGTTGATCCGACATATTTTTACCTATCTTATGTCTTTGATCAGTTCATCCCTCACAACCTAAAAACCAAAACCAAAAACCTACTTCATAACTAGCCTAAAATCATAACACAATAAGCAAACACACAGATATCCCTTACACAAATAGAGAGAGCTCTCTTTGAGTCCAGGAAGGCTAGGTCCTTGGGCTTCAAAGTCTGGTTTGATGTTACATTGTCATTTGGCTTGCCAATAAGCCAAATCACGGGACCCTAACAACCTTCATGTTTGAATTTTTTGTTTGTTTGTAGGACCTATGACTATGCCTTTGATGATCAAAAGTTGAAGCTATTCCCATCTACCCTCAAGGATGTAGCCTTGTGCTGGTTAATGGGTTTTCCTAGGAACAACATCACTACCTGAGCACAAATGCAAGAGGAATTTAACAACAAGTACAAGGACCACTGTAGGTCCAAGGAAAATAAAGAGGAAATATTTAGGATGACTCTAGGGCTTGATGAATCCCTAGAATATTATGAATAAATATTCCAGTTAAATTATAAAAGAGACATTTGGTCCCTTGATCCTGGATCACTTAAACTGGTACTTCTCTGAGGGATTAGGGAGGGGTGATAGAAACCATTAATTTGCTATCATGAGGATATATCTACTAGATTCCTTTTGAGTACATCAAAAATATATTCACGAACCATTCTAAGGAAGCTATGAAGAAAGGTAGAGCTAGAAAAAGTATGACCAACACCCCTTCATCTTCCACATCCATCAAGCATGAGATTGGAAATACGTTGGAGTACTTCAAGAGTGAGATGTTGTACAAATTTTCTTTACAAATGGACACAATGCATATCAAGAGGAAGTAAGAAGAAGAATAAATAGCCTTGGCTATCTTTTACCCTAGATGTACTAGAAAACACGCTTGGAATCTATGTCATTGAATGTCATAGAGGTTTTCTTAGTCTATGAAGAGAATCATGCCACAAATAAGTGTCCCTCCTTACCTGGGCTCAAATTTTCATATCAAGTTGGGGAAGTATGACTAGAGAAACTCTGTTTCATAAATCTGATAAGGCCTTGAGGGCCTAGGTCATATCAACATGGTATGCAAGGTGCACCTTAGTCCTATTACCATAACAACCAAAATGTACCAATGCAGTCTTGGAACAATTCCACTCCTCCGTCATGGCCTACACTGCCTACATGGCCCTACAACTCTCCATACCACCCTGATCTTGTGAACCATCCATTTCAATAGTATCTTCCTCAACCGCCTCACTTGAGCAACCCATCACAAGGGTGGAGGCCTCAACATAATCAACCACATGATCTACTATCTCCACCCAAACCTTAACCTCAGATCACTCATTCTACTCCACCCAAGCTACCTCATACGCTTGCATAGCCTAATCCAAACTATAAAAACAAGCATACATACAAGGTTTACAGTGGAGAGACATCCTATCCAGCTTATGCTGTGGAGATACATGAGATCAATCCTAGGTCGAGAAAAGTAATACTGAACAATCATCTTCCATCTCCACTTGCAGAGGTTGAGGAGGAAAAGGAAGAAAGTAACACTCAGATCCAACAAACTTCTTTTCCTGAGTATTTGATCCACTTTATTCAACACACCCTAGAGGAGACTCAACTTCTGGAAGAACTGAAAAATTTGTGGGTGAAAATACCGATTATATAGGCCATTAAGGATGTCCCTAATTAAAATAGGCTCATCAAGGAAAATTTCCTTATGAAACTTGGGAGAAAGAAGAAAGATACCCCCACCATCAATGTAGTAGGATATTTTTTCGAATTAATGTTGGGAAGGGTGGTCTTCCTGAAGTACCTGGACCCTGGTAGTCTAGTTGTAGATGTAAACATAGATGGTGTCATAGTCCTCAATACTCTCATTGATCTCGGGGCTTCCTTCAATGTAATGACCAAGGAAACTATGCTTAAACTCAACATCCAAGGGAATTTGAGGAAAACCACAATGGTTCTGCAACTTGCAGATCGGTCCAAAGTAGCTACATAAGGAATTGCTGAGGATGTTATGGCTTCAATCGACTCTTGTGAGTACCCTACATATTTCGTGGTTCTCCAGTCAAAACCCAAGTTTAATGGATATCCTCTGATTTTAGGGAGACCTTGGTTAGCCACTACCGATACTTATATCAGTTGTCAGGGTAGAAACATGACTATAAAGAATGGGCCCTTTTATAAACAGTTGGTATTATATCCTCCTGCCCATCCTTCCATTGACCATGACCTACCTTTATGGTTGGATGATGAAGAATAAGAATATTAAGTGTACAACGTTATGCCCTACCCCATTTGTACCATAAATATTTTTCTTAGAAGGGGGCAACCTGATGAGGATGACCTCATCAATAAAATCATTAATAACCAACCCCCCACTGACAATCCACCTGATGAACTAGTCAAAGTGTCTGAAAGCCACCTTTGGATGTAACTTCACTCAGTGGATTACACTTTTGAAACCACTAAGGCTGTGGAATTTGGCCCATCAAAATATATGAAAACTAACTCATCCCTAGCAGCTAAAGAAGAAGAGACGCTATGCCAGCCCTTGAAAGAAAACATTGATGCATTTTCTTGGGACTACAAAGACATGAAATGTGTGCATCCCACAATGTTCACAGATCATATCTACATTAAAGAAGGGTGCAAGCATGTGCACCAACCCCAAAAAAGGATGAACCCAACTCTAAATGACATAGTAAGGGAAGAACTGTAGGAATGATTAGATACAGGTTTCATCTATCCTATATCAGACAATGAGTAGGTATATCCTCTTGTCCTCCAAAAGAAGAATGGAAAATGGTGAATCTCTGTTGATTACCGGGAACTCAACAAGCTCACCAAGAAGGACCATTTCCCCTTGCCCTTTATAGATCAATTTCTGGATGGACTTACAGGAAAGAACATATTTTATTTCCTAGATGGGTTTAGTGGGTATAATCAGATCCAAATTTTCCCTAAAGACTAGGAGAAGACTACTTTCACATGTCCTTAGGGCACCTTACCTTACAGAATCCTTCCCTTTGGGTTGTGAAATGCCCTAGCTACTTTCCAAAGAGTTGTATTGAGTATTTTCCTTGAGCTAGTCCATGACTCAGTTGAAATGTACATGGACGATTTCACACCTTATGGGGATGACTTCCAAGAAGCTCTCTCCAATTTGGGAAAGGTGCTTAGAAGGTGCATTGATATGCATCTCTCCTCAAGTCCATAAAAGTGTGAATTATTTAAAATATTAGGAGTAGTATTGGGACACTCTGTATCATAAGAAGCAATACAAGTAGACCCGAACAAAATCACAATCATAAAAAGGGTGTCTGCTCCTCAAAAGCAGAGATATTGGAGAAGTTTCCTAGATTTAGTTGGCTACTACATAAGGTTCATCAAAGACTTCAGAAAATTGGTTTTGCCATTATTTGGTTGTTGGCCAAAGATTTTGAGTTTATTTGGTCCATTCTTAGTCAAGAAGCATTTGAGCTCATTAAGAAAAAATTATCTACTGTCCCCATTCTCTGAGGTCCAAATTTGGCTTTGCCTTTTCACATCCACATAGATGCATCAGACAATGTTTTGGGGGCATGTTTGGGGCAGTTGGAAGACAAATTACCCTATGCCATCTATTTCATTAGCAAGAATTTGTCCAAAGCTGAAATCAACTATACTATCACAAAAAAGGAACTGTAAGCCATTTTCCATGCTTTAAACAAATTTAGACATTATATCACTAGTTATCATACCTTTGTAAATGCTGACTATGCAACCATCAATTACTTAATGAATAAAACTGATGTTAATGCTAGACTAATCATATGGTTGTTATTATTATAACAATTTGACCTGAAAATTATTGCTAAAATAGGGAAGGAATGGTGGATAAGGAAGGAATGGTGGTTGACTAGTTCCTGGATGAGAACTGATTTGCTATCTCAGCACTCTGTCTATGGTTTTCTTGACATAGCTAACTACGTGGTTGTTGAAAATTTTCCTCCAAGCCTATCATCCAGGGAGAAGATCAAGATCGTCAGAATAAGTGCCCCTTTCACCTAGATCAGTGGAAATATCTTCAAGCTGGGCCCTGACCAAATTATAACTGGATGTGTGAGGGAGGAAGAAGTTTTTGACATCCTCTCGGCATGTCATGATAGTCCTTGTGGAGGCCACTTTGATGCAAAAAGAACAACCTTCAAAGATTTGCAAGCTGGCTACTATTGGCCTACTCTCCACCAAGATGCGAGGAGATACACTAGTGGGTGTGACATGTGAAAAATGATGGGGAAACCTACATAGAGGGATGAAATGCCTCTACACCCTTAGGTGTCTCTAGAGCCATTTGAAAAGTGGGGCATGTAATTCATTTGACCCATTGGTCCACCATCAGGGAAGAAGAGGTATATTATAGTCTGCACTGGCTACCTGATGAAGTGGGCTGAAACAAGGGTTCTAAAGGTGGCAACAAAGGATAAATTAGTAGAGTTTCTAAGAGAGAATGTGTTATACAAGTTTGGATACCCCAGAGAGATAGCCACTAATCAGGGGGCTCAATTTACATCTCATATCATTGAAAATATTCTAAGGCGGCACAAGATAAAGCATAAAAATTCCACTGCCTACCATCCTCAAGAAAATGGCTAGGTGGAAGTGAAAAACATAGCCTTGGATATTATACTCACCAAGGTTGTGAGCAACAACAAGAAATATTGGGCAGATAAATTGGTGGAAGCCACTTTGGCCTACAATACCACTTATATGACAACCACAAGGTTCAATCTTTATGACTTAATCTATGGGAAGAAAGCTCTACTTTCCATTGAGTTTGAATACAACACCTTGAGTATGGCAACTGAGGTAGAACTAGATATCACAGAGGCCCAAAAAGAAAGGTTTCTTCAGTTAAATGGTTTAGATGAGTTGAGGATGCATGCACTCCTTCACATAGAAGTGATTCAACAGCAAAGGAAGGTTTGGCATGATAAGCACATTAAAAAAAAAACCTTTCAAGAAGGAGATTGGGCATTGCTCCATGACTCAAGGTTAAAGGAATTCAAGGGAAAATTAATGACAAGATGATTGGGACCTTAAAAAGTGGAAAAATTATATGATAATGGTGTGGTTCAGTTCAAGACCATAGATGAGGAGGGGATCCCCCTGCTTGTTAATGGTTACAGTCTCAAAGTATACAAGAAGCCCCTGTTTAGGGCTGAGTTTATAAATTCTAGAAATAGGGAGGTGTATGTCATTGGAAGCTCCATAGTTTCTAGTGCCTCCCCCTCCTAGAAAAAAGAAAAGAAAAAGAAATAATAAAGAGGCATGGGTGAAAACCTCTCTCAGACACACAAAGCCAACTCTAGGGTTGAAAACCTCCATGACATAGTCTTGGAGCAGAAAAAGAAAAAAAAAGAAATAAAAGATCCTTGGGTGAAAAAATCCTTGAGGCACACAAGGCAGGCTTGTGGGTTCAAAACATCTGTGGAGGAAGCCCACCTGTCCTTAGAAGAAAGAGAAAAAAATACAAAAGAAAAAGAGAAAAAGGAAAATAAAAATCAGACCTATGCACTCACTTATTTTTGTTTTGTAGGTTGGTGATCAAAGAAGATTTTAGACACAAAGGAGTAGTTTTCTTCCTATCTTCTCTCTATTCTCTACCTACCCACTCCATGAGAAAATATAGCATGCATCCATCCACCAATTTCTCCCTTCAAGTAAGCAGAAAACCCATTTTTTTCTCCTATATGTAATTACTACAAGATGTCCTAACTGCTACAGGAAACTCTGTAACTGCTACAAGATTTCCTGTAGTGCTACAGGAAACTCAATAATTGCTACAGGAATCTCATCTATGAGAAAGGAAGCTCTCTCAAGAGCATATAAATCTCAATAAAGGAATGAAAATGGAATTTTTCCCTATACCTGCAACTCCTAACCCTCACTCCACTCCATGCATGAGTACTCACTCTCTAAACCCTATTTTTCGCCACTAGGAGCTAGGTTACCTATATCTGGACATGGGATCTCTACCCTCACCTGTCCAAAACTACCCTCACTCCATAGATCCATACCTAACCTCCATACACCATTTCCATTAATTTTTCATCAATCTGGAGCTCCAAAGAAGCAAAGGAATGATTGCTATAGGAAGTTGATTACTTCTTGTATCAATCCTATACATGGCACAACAAAGTCAAAAAGTGAGAAGAAATCGATGGAAATGGATTCAAAGGATCACCAGTAGGCTCCAGGAGGATGATCACACTAGCAAGATCACTTGAGGACCTCCATGCATCCCCTGCAAAAATAAAAATAAAAAGTTTAAGCAACTCACTTATAAATAAGTTTCTCACTCAGAAAAATGTATAAAAAAAACACAACAAAAGGAAAAATAGTAATGGCTATCACCAACATCTAGCTCCCTACATCAAATTATGTCTACAACTCCTCAACAACATGTAGGCTATGGAATTTCCCTTCACCCTCTCACTATGCACTCATGTTGACCAAAATAAATTAATGTCTAAAACTAGAGTTTAAAAAGGAAAAAAGGTGGTGAGTTAACTTGGCCACCCTTGTGAAGTTAAAGTGAACGAGAAGTTGAGTGTGCATGCGACCTAGGAAAGTCAAATCATTTAAGGGTGAGTTCACAAGGACATGGATGTGATTCCGAGGAAGAGGCAATAATTAAGTAGAGTGGGACAAATGGTCCAAAAGAGGAAAACTCGTGGCAGAGTCCAAGCCATCACTGCACTCCAAATTGAGTTAAGTTTCCATAAAGGGAAGTGTTGGCTCATTCTTCTCATTTCATTTAGAATTTTGAGAGCTGTGGGAAGAACGAAAGTCAGAGGAGCCATCGAAGAACACATCAACAAGGTTAAGTTTGGAAGCAAACCCCGTGATACAGGAAACTTTGGATGCTACAGGAAACTTCACAGAAGGTTCTACGGTGAGAAAAAGTGCAAAGAAGAGCCACTCATAGATGGTATTAACTCCTAATACCACTATCACCCAAGAAAAAAACACCAGAGGTCAGAGGTAAGTGGTTTCCACTCCCCAAAGTTGTGAATTTTCCATGAAATTTATACAAAGTAAGCAATAATACGGAAATAGGTTGAATCAAGCTAGCGTAAGTTTATTTAAAAACTATAATCTCTAAGGACACACTTCACCAATAACTCTGAGACAAAATAATTCAGCCACCTTCCTAACACAGTAATAAAATGGGAGGAGGATTTAATAGAAGGGATCCCACAGATATCAAAAGGATAAGATCACATCCTCTGGTGGTGGAGATTTTCAGGAACCACTAGTGGTTAGGTTTATTCGAGATCTTCAAGGGATTTGATGAGGAGATAGCTCCAAAATTTGTAGTGGCCCTGCAATGACAAACATATTAGAGGGACACCACTATGGCTAGAGGCCTAGCTATCAAAATTACACCTGGGTTAATTAGCAACATCATCACTTTTCCCCTAAGAGTCAAGTGGCATAGGGAAGATAGAGTGTTAAGAATTGTAGCTAAAAAGAGCTTCTTTCTTCCAGTTGAAGAATTCATTGAAGACAAAAATGGAGTCAGGAGAGAATGTCATCCATACCCTTTGGATGAAGTAGCATTCCACATTATGAAATTAATTTCCTGTGAGGGAAGACTTAGTCTGGTTTATGGGTACCACTTCAGGTTGTTGACTGAGCTTATATTTCAAGGAGAACTCCCTCTAGAACAAAGATTGAGCATTCCCTATTTACTCTTACATTCAATTAGGGACATGAGCCAAAAGGTAAGGAAAATGAAGTACCAACACTTAACTCACCATGACTCGATCAATATGATATTAGATGATGCTCGAAATAGATTGAACCTCCCTGTGCCCTGGTCCTCATTGATAGATATGGATAGGGAATCCTTCATAGCCACCCAAACTGGAAAAACCTCTGCCTCTGATCTTGGAGAGAGGGTAATGGAAGAAGAATAAAAACGAGATGTTGAAGAGATGGAAGGAGAATATGAGGAAGAAGAATAAGTGGAGGTTGAAACAAAAAACACATAAACCCTAGAAGAAAAAGAGGGAAAAGAAGAGAAAAATAGGGAGATGAAACATAGGAGGAAGAGAAAAATGAGAAGAAGGAAGGGAAGAAAGGTGAGGCAGAAATATTAGAACCTATTCTAGGCATTGATACCTCTCCTCAAGAGACTAGCATATCACTTGAGATAACAGAGAAAGAATTGGCTGCTACCTTAGCCACTTTGAGCACACCAGTGAAGGCCAAGAGAAAAATACAAACAATCATGTACTTTAGGACTAGAAAGAGTGCTAGGGAAGCCGAAAACTCCAACCAAAAGCCCTATAACAATTGAGGAGTCACCAAAAAAGGATGATGAGATAAGGTTGGAGAAAGGGAAATTTCAAGAGGTCACCTCACCTGAGAGGACACTTGTTCCCTATAAGTTGGAATCCCGTGCACATCTACCAACCCCCACAGACCCTCAAAAGACATAAGAGAAGGAAAAGAAAGTAAGGGATGGTTTTCTACAGGCAAAAAAGAGTTTTCTATAGGAAACTCTGTCTGTGCTACAAGAAACTCCAGCAGTGCCAAAAATAGAGCAGGAAGCCTAGGGGGGGGATATAAGGCACCCATGTGTTGGAAATAGGCCCAAGAAGTTGAGAAAGAAGCACCAGTTGAAGGGAAAGATGCCAAAGGGCAGGAAGAGAAGGAGAAAAAGGAGGATCCTACCTCCCCAAAATATATCCCTAAAGATATATCAGTAGTTTTACACCATAGACCTTAGCCAAATCTCAGTTCTTACTATACATTTATTGAAGTGGGAATAGTGATTCCTCATAAGATTGCAATATCCTTATTTTATTAGTTAGAACAAGAGAGAGCACACATTCATCCTTGGATGAAAATTGCTACAACAAAAGGTGTGCATGATATAGGAATCATGGAGGAGAAGGTGATTGAGTTGGAAAGGGATTTTTCTAATGTTAGACTCAGATAATCCAAGTTGAAAGAGAAGCTTCAGGATACACAGGCAGAGAATGCAAGGTTGGAAAGTCAACTTCACAAAAAATAAAAACAAATTTACACCATGGCATTTTTGTGCATGGAGGCCATCCAACACAGATATCCATCAAACTCCTATGCCATCTACCTCACAGAACATTGGCTCCAATTTCAGATTAAGACATTGGCCTCTCATGGTTCCTTACCTTTTCAAAACTGCAAGAAATTCATTGAATTTTGCAATCATTCCAGCATGGGAGACAAGGCCAAGATGGCATAATTATACATGCATAATATTATATTGACAAAGTTAAAAATTTGGGACCCTGACCTTAGGTTGGGAGATATGTAGTAAATGCCGCTAGCTTCTTGGATGGTCAATGAGGAAGCAAGGATAGAGGAAGTAAACAAGGTGATGAGAAGAGAAAACAAAGAGCCTCTATACATAAGGGTATAAATTCATCCTAGGGGAGTCATCAATAATCACCTCATGATACGGAATGATGCCAGCCTTGCAGACAAGTACCTTAGCACACAAGCACAATCCATTGCATATTTTGAAGACATTTCTAGGTCATTGGGAGATTAATGTGTAATGACAAGTCAAATAAGGTGGAATGGCCTCCTTCTTCATCACAGAAATATGGAATATCATACCCCAGATAGATTGAGGAGTGCCCTAGAAAGGGCACCATTATACAAGAGGGCTATGCATGTAATGAAAATATAATGGCTTGGCTTGAAACTCAATCCACCTTTGCTGTTGGGCCTAGGTGAAGGGAAAGACCAACATGAGGAAAACAGATAACGGGACGAGGTAGAAAAGAATGTTGGATTCAACCCTCATGAAGGAACTCCTTCATTTCTTCCTTGGGAGGTCAGATGGGCCACTAAAGCACAAAAATAAATATAGAAGAAGGAATAAGTTACTCAGAAGATGAGCAACCATTTGGTAGGGGCCTTATTAGTCTCTATTTCTCACATTTATTACATTATGGTCATATTTTTCTTAGTGTAGATGTTGGTTAAGGCTTGTCATACTTCGAATGCCTTATGTGGTTTAAATGCAGGATAATCATGAAGATATTCCATTTTTGTTGAATATTGTGCAATAAAAGCTCTAAGTAGACAAAAAGGAGAGATTATAGGAGGGTTTTCCACCTCCTTAACTACTAAAGGAAACTAAGGGATCCTCAAGATTCCCTCCAACAACTCGAAATCAAAGGCAGCCAAGCAAGTGGGAGATCAAGGGCACCAAAGCTCCACTTCTCTTGCGATCAAAGGGGACACATAACCTAAATTTTAGGGAGTTGTTGGTAGCTACTCTTTAGTTTAATAGGGCATAGCAAGAGCTCATTAGGATTCGGATTTTGGAGGAAGCTGTTAGACTCTTGGCTCTTGTGATAGACTTTTGAGACTTGCATGGTTATGCAATTAGACTATTTCTGCAATAAAATGAGTATTCAGTTTTTCCTTAACTAATTTGGTTTTAGAGAGAAGATCTTGTGGGTTAGGGCCCAATCCATTGGCCTCAGTCTCTCTCTTGTGCATTTATGTTTATTTTTATGCCGTTGTATCTAGTTTACTTCGTGAGTTTAAGATAGTTTTCTTACATTTCATTTTATTGTTTTTGGTTTGCTTCCATTTCACATTTTTTGTGGTTAGGATCTTGTAGATCATGGTACACTAGCATATAAACTCCAAAATTTGTGTTTCAAAACCTCCCTCTCTCACCTATTTCATTGGATCTTGAGGAGGGCAGATATTCACCATAGGCCCAAAATTTCCCTTCAGTTTATGCTTTCTTGGAAAGAATAGAAAGGCTGTTGTAGTTGTCATGAAAATTTTGAGAATATTGAGTTAGATTTTTGTTTGAATGAATAAGTAGGTTTTCTTATCAAATTTAGCTCATCTTTTTCATCTTCTTCATTATAGATTCATCAATGTTTATTGCATGAACATGTAGTTTTCTTGTAGGTTTGAGTATAGAAGTTGAGGAGGACTCTACCATCATCCCTAACTCCATTTATCACTCCTCGTCAACCTCCTTTAAACAAAATCACCCTCGGCCTTGTTTTTGAGATTTTCACCACCACACCAAGAGCAAACCTAGAAGTGCAAGACGAGATTTCAAAGAAGTCCTGAGGTTTTCCAAGGGTTTTTCCACCTTCCATCCACCTAAATACACCTTATTTCCACCTTCCCCACCCATTTCTTGATAAATTTTCGCCTCAAAACACCCTCGACCTATTTTGTGTAGCATTGACAGTACATCCTGTAGCACTATAGGAAACCTATAACAAATCTTGTAGCAACACGAGTTAGCCTCTCCTTCAACCCAGAAACTATCTTCAACATCACCTAACCCTTCCACAACCTCCAAGACACCTTCAACTCTGAATCCATGAGTCCAAGACCTTCTTAAGCCACCTTAGTGCATCCTTCTTTTGCTGCAAAATAGAGTATTTACAAGCATAGTTATCCCATGACTAGATGCATTGTTAAAGCATAGCAGTTAAGGATAAAATAGTTAGATTTTACTTAGACATTTGGCCCAACAATGTGTTATTAGATTAGTCTTCCTTTATGCAATTTACTTCATGAATGTTGCCTAGTTTACTTCTATTTCTTGCAATAGCCCAAATTGTAGATTTCCTTACTTGCAAAATATCTAGATGTATCTTCTTTCTTTATAATATTCCTTTGATTTCTGATAGAGTAATGGTTTTGAGTCATTTTTATTTCTAGGTCTAATTCAAAAGTGTGATAGACTTCAGTCAGAAACCCTAGAAATAACACCCTTTCGTAGGAATCAGAAGAGGATGGCATGAGTATAATGCATCTGCTGTGTATATGTCACTGTCACCTACAACTTCTTACGAACCTCGGGCCGATAAAGTAAAGTAGAGTAACCTCTGGGAGTTTGATCACTCTTGGTGCAACACTAAGGCTCACGAGATAAAGGTTCTCATGGAGTGGCCAAACCCTCCATATCGTACATGGGTTTAGTAGGTCACTACAAGAGGTTCATTAGGAACTTCTCATGCATTGGATATCCTATTACATAATTGTAGAGGAAAGTAAGAATTTTTAATGGATAGAGGAGTGTGCAACTAGTTTTGAGTAGTTGAAGTTACTGTTGACCAATGCTCTAGTGTTAAATATTGTAGATATGAATAAAGAGTTCATAGTATGTACAAATGCTTACAAGAGAGGGATTGGTGGAGTCCTTATGCAAGTGGGACATGCGATATGCTACGAGTCCAGGAAACTGAATGAGCACGAGAATAAATATGTGAATTATGATATTGAGTTGCAAGCTATTATTCATGTGTTAAATATGTGGGGACATTATCTTCTTGGTAGGAGGTTTGTGTTGATGAGCGATCACATTGGATTAAGAAATATGTTTGACTAGCCAAATTTGAATTCCATGCAAGCGAGATGGTTGGATACCCTTAGTGATTTTGACTTTGAGATTAGGAACATTAAGGGAAAGAATAACATGGTTGCATATGCTCTCAATAGGAAAGATAGTTGAATCAGGCTGTAGTAGTGAGCTCATATCGGAAATATTTACAAGATAAAATCTTACAAGCAGGACAAAAGGATGACAGGGATAGGGCACTTACGCAAAGGTTACAACATGGTACATGTGATTAGGACGTGGATTATCATGTTATGGAAGATGGCTTGGTGAGATTTAGGGACATGATATATGTTCCAGATGAAAGTGAACTGAAGAAGCTTAACTTGAGTAAGTTTCATGTTAAAACATATTTAGGTCACCCAGGATATAGAAAAGCCATTGACAATAGTAAATAAATTCTACTATTATCTGAATCTGAAGAAGGAAGTGGTATAGTTTGTGGCAAGATGATTGGACTAGGTCAGAAGGTCAAATTGGAGTGTAAGCACCTAGGTGGGCTTCTTCAACATATTCTGATTCTGGAATGGAAATTGGAGGTAATTTCCATGGATTTCATTATAGGTCTTCTGAGGACATCGAGGCAACATGATTCTATCATGGTTGTGGTAGACATGTTAATCAAGGTAGCTCACTTCATTCTAGTGAGCAATATTTATCTAGCTAGTTAGGTAGCATAGGTCTTCATAAGGGAGATCGTGAGATTGCATGGTGTTCCGAAGAATATTGTGTCAGAGAGGGATGCCAAGTTCACTTCCAATTTCTGGAAGTAGGTTTTTGCAAGATTGGTGACAGATTTGGCCTTCAACACAAATTATCATCCACAGGAAAATGTAGAGTTCAAAGGGATACTGGAGGATATGATAAGGATGTATTTCATGCATCAACAATGGATATGGGAGGAGTACCTTCCATTCGTTGAGTTTTCATACAAAAACGGTTATCATGAGTCACTCAGGATGATTCTGTTTGAGGCATTGTATGGGCAGAGTTGTAACACTCCCATCAGGTGGAGTGATCTAGTGAACAAGGTAATTATTAGACCAAACATGTTTGTAGACATGGAACAAGAAATGCAGGTTATAAAGAAGAATATAAAGGCAACATAAGATAAGCAAAAAAATTATGCAGACTAGAACAGGGCATTTAAGGAGTTTCAGGTTGGGAAGCATGTGTATTTTCGCATCAAGCCTAAGAAGATATCCTTGAGTATTGGATCATGTGCCAAGTTGGCACCACGGTATTGCGGGCCTTTTGAGATCCTTGAGAGGATTGAACCAATCGCCTACAAACTTGCACTTCCTCTGAAAATGAAAGTTCATGATGTTTTTCATGTTTCATTGCTTAAAATATATGTAAAGGGTGTTGATCATGTTATTTATTAGTTTGTATTGCAAGTGGAGCAAGAAGGAGAATTCTAGCTGGAACCTTAATACATATTGTAGCAGAAACATCTCGTTCTTCGGACCAGAGCACTCGAGCAGGTTAAAGTCCACTGAAAGATCTTTGGGCCCAATGAAGCTCCATCGTAGATGGCTCATCAAATGTGGGATATGTATCCTTCATTGTTTCCCAATGAAGGAAAATGAGTTTTGGTATTTGTACATATTTATGTATGGTTTCTATTGTAAACTCTGAAATGAGCCAAGTTATAAAGCTCCAATAAGCGGTATGGATGTCATATTTTCATGTTTTTCATGATGGTTTTGCTTTGAGCAGGTTTTTATTGTAAATACTATAATGAGTTGGGTTATAAAATATCTATAGGCATTATGTTTTTTTTTTTAGTGGTTTTGCTGGGTACAGGTGTGGTTTAACACCGAGGATGGCGTTGCCCTAAGGGGGAGGGTCTGTAACAACCCCGAGTTAAAAGTTCATGTAATAAAATTTAATAAATGTCAAATAATACCATAGGAAAGGGGCACTTATTCCTAGTTGAATGGTTGGAAAAATATCCTAGTGGGCATCACTTATTGTGTTTTATGGCTAAGTGAGAATTTGAAAAGGAAATGGCTAAATATTTGGAAAGGAAAAGGTATTTTTGAAAAATTATTTATCAAAATAAAGGAAATTAGGAGAAAAATAAGGTGAAAGGTCACAAGTTTCATGTGAGGAGGAAAATGAAGGAAAATAATTGAAATTTAATAAATTAGAGGCCTTATCACCAAAAATACCTGATAGCGTTAGTTGGTAGATTTTTTCAATTTAGGTTTAGAATTAGTCTCATAGAGGAGAAATCAACAAGAGGAGAAAGAAAACAAGCAAGGAAAAGCAAGGAAAGGAAAGGTAAAACAAAGAAGGACAAGGAAAGCGAAGGAAGGAAAGGATCAAGCAGCTTTAGTGAGAGTACTTACGGGTAACAAGTTGCATGTATGATTTTCTAGTTGGTTTTGACATGCATGGTATGTGCATGTTGGTATTTGGTTCTTTTTTTGTGATTGGCATGGATTTTTTTGGGTTTCAAAAATGAATTTTAGCTTAGCATTTCCATTTCTGGATAGCCATGGTGTGATGGGATTGTCCTCGGCTTTGAGCTTTGGATTCCCAAAATATTTTGGATCTCGGAGAGGTGGTCTCAGTAAAACTCTCAAAGGCCTCGGAATCCCTTAACCGGTAATTACGTGATACATTGTAAATCTCGAGGCTGGAGAAAGGAAAATTCCTCAAGGTATTGGTGAAGGACTCATAGTTCCAATGAGACTCCACCTTCTAGGTGTTGGACGGATAAATCATTCTTGCGGACAAGACATATCTCCCTAGTATCCTATGATAACTAGCAACAAACAGACAGATGTAAACTACTTTCTCTAGATTATATTTGATCTAGAATTATCTATAATGAAGGATTTAGGACTTACCTGTAGTCCAGCGCTGATTGTAGTATTATTTCCTGTTGCTTTGAATATGTTTCCTTTCGAGATCTGTAATCAAAAACATGAAAGAATTAGAAGCACCTGCATAATATAGACTAATTCATAAACCATAAATATATCTTGATGATCAAGTAATTCAAGAAATAATCCATTTAAATAAACAACTCATGGAGAGAACATGATCCATTTGTATTATCTTTGATGAAAGAAGGAGCCTTACAATCGTGTTTGCCTTGATGTCGTACAGGTCCTTCCAAGGTCTGAAATAAGCATTTCCTCTACTTTGGCAAGCCTTTGCACTCTCTCGACTAACATACACGTGAGTGTGTAATCATTCCCATATGGTATTCAGTTAAGAGAGTCTGAGTTTCTCCAAAAATTCTGCTCAAAAAATATCAAAGCCTAACTCCCCTTGAGGCTGAACTATGGCCTCAATTTATAGCAAAAGAGAAGTGGTTGTAGCTCCAAATAAGAGGGGATAGAATCCTCTTTCAAAGGGATTAAGTTCCACGTACCAAGGGGTAGGCTCCTTTAATGCAGGGATGAATGTACATGAAAGGAGCAAACTTTACACCGAATAATTTCTTCTAGAAGCTTCCAGATTCAACTAGCTGGGCTTCCAAATTTTACTTCTGCCTTCACTTTACCTTTTACAGGGAACCGCACCTTAAATGAAGAAAAATTGCAGCCGGTTCCACATGTTTTAGAAGAAACAGATGCGGCACTGTAGGTAATACTAAGAGAAAGTGCGATACAAGTATTTTTATGACTTTTATAAGCTTTTATCTCAATTTCAAGGCTTGGTTTTAGGAACTTGATATTTGTAGACTTCTAAGGGAGTAATATATGAGTAATGATGAACCCATACAGACAGTAAAATGTCATGGAAATAATTTTAGTGTAACAGATTGCCCCCTAAAGTGCGAAGTCTGAGACCGTTCGAAGAGTGATGTGCTTTATCATTTTGAGGATTAGCTTGTGGACACCCTAGTCAGAATCCTGTAAAAACATTCAATGCAATATATATATATATATATATATATATATATATATATATATATATATATCATCGCTCTAGGTAGGCATTCCAATACTCGCATCAAACACCAACTAAAACTTGTTCGATGTATAAACGCTGATCTTATTTATCATATTAATAATGTAGATGATTAAGATGGACGCAATGACATGTTTATGAATAGTCCACTACATAATGAATAATAAAACTTCTCATAGCCTGGATGGTGGAAAATAGATCCAGGGTCTTGATTTCCGCTATCCTAACTAGTACGATTCTATCCATGTGATTGATTGTGTCGAAGTCGAACATGGTAGAAACCACTTGATTACTAGTCAATGATGTGGAATGTTAACAAGTGTGAGATAAACCACCAATAATGAAAATGGCTCTCAAAGTACTCAGTAAAATCCATGGAATGTGAATAAATGTTCTGAAGTCGAACATTTCACAAAATTGTTCGATCCAAGGTCAATGATTCAACCTGTCGTCGAAGGTGGGAAACCTGCCATTAAGGCATGCATATTCCAAGGTACTGAAGGATTCTAGATCAACTTCCTAGATGATGAGCTATCATTGATAGAATGTGATCCGTCGTAGGAAAGCCCACGACACGAAACTATTAGATCCAGTTTTGTAGAAATATTTTGCAAGCACTGACTCTGGGATGGTCAACGCGAATGGAGACATATGTTTGCAATGAATGGTTTATTAGAATTGTCCTCTTGAACACATAACGACACTGCAGATGGTTTGGTGACGATTGACCTAAGCTAATACCCAGAAACCAAATGAAGACTTTCAATATGGTTTGATTAACTGATAGGCAAAGGATTTTCCCAACCAAGGTAGAAGTGTGACAAAAATTGTCATGTTCAAGAGTGGTAAACTGCTTTTTAAACAAAGTGTGACAAATGGATTCATTTTCTCTCTTTTTCCCCCACCATTTCTGGCAAGTACCTCTTTATTTTTGACAAGCTTTGAGGAGGATAAATTTTTCTTGTTATATATGCTCATCCTTCAGATGAGTCCAATTTAGTTTAAAATCGAACCCTAAGAAGGAGTGGTTCGTTCCTATTTGTAATCGACAGGTCCTTTACTGTTAAATTTTAATGAGTTCAGTATAGGAGAAACTCGGTGTTTTTGAATTTTTAGGGAGTCAGAAGAAAAACTTAAGGAAACTTCGTGGGTGTATTTTTTCGTAAATTTAGTCTCTCAGTCCTGAAAAAGGATAAAACAATACAGGAGAGAACTCTATTGACCATGATTAGTCAACATATACCTTTTTCGTAAATAGTCCATTTCAGTCCGGAAAAGGGGTAAACTTATACTAAAGGGACCATTGTTCATTTCCTTTAACGAGTTCGAATAGTCAAGTACTCGGAAATATTTTCATCTTTATAGAGTCTGAAAAGGGCTTAAAAGAGAACTCCAGGGTTTCGCTTTTTCGTAGTTTTTAAGAGTCCAAAAAAGTGATAAAAGTGTACTCAGTAGTTTCGCTTTTTTTGTAAGTTTTAACGAGTTCGAAAAAGTGATAAAAATGTACTCATTCGCTTTTTCATAATTTTTACCGAGTTCAAAAAAGTGATAAAAAGTATACTCCTTTGTCAAAATGACCATTTCACCCAAAAAATCATGTATTCTGCACAAAAACTCAAAAATTAAACATACCTGTTTATGATTAATAAAAATAATTTTGAAAACCACTTTTCAAAGTGAAAAATAGACAAAATAATATTTTATTTATTCAAAAAATCTTATAAAAAGGAATTTTTGCAAATCATTTTTACCATTTGATTTCAGAGTGAAAATTGAGTGCCTTTGGTAAAAAACGTTCCGAAGAATATTGCGGAAGATTCGCCTGTCAGAATCAAAAACCGTCAGTTCCAGTTAATCCACGTCATCCTTACCTTCATTTTTGTCTACTTACTTTCTCAATTTAGGGCTTAGATTGATTTTTAAGGAGGAAAATAGGTTCAAAAATTCGCTCACGAGGGTCCGCAGGTAAGACACATGAAACCTGCGGGCCCTGACAATTTTACAAAGGGAAACTTGTCGTGGTCCCACACCTTACGTATAAGATACGTGCGGATCCACGCACTATTTTTATGTGAAAAGTGTGGAGACACCGTAAGGAAAAATAAAATGAACAAATCTTCCAATTTAAACCAAATTTCCCCATTCAAATTATTTTTACCTTTCAATTTTTCCATTGTAGGATATTATAATGCTTGAGTGGAGAGAACGTGAGCATGAAGAAGTTGATGAGGCTTCCATGTTACATCTGCCTACATTACATGTTTTGAGAGAATGCGGTTTGTACAAATTTTGGACCATTCAAGGTATGAGGGCTCAAGTGGATTTGCTTACCTGGCTAGTAAATAAATGGGACATACAGGAACAATGCTTTATCATTGGAGGTCACCGGCTCGAAATTGAGCTGGAAGATATATACTTCCTCACTGGTTTATCAAATAGGGGCAAACCACTCTCTTTGTTTGGGGCTAGGGCAGGTGGCCAGTCTATCGCTAGCCTTCAGGAATAATTTTGCAATGAAGAAGCAGACTCCAAGGATAAATGTATTGACATAAAAACCATTATTTGTCCTGAGCTTAAAGTGGTTTCATTTACGGTAACCAGGTTGTGTGGGAGCGCAGCTCCACATGTTGCTACAAGATCCCAAATGCAAACTGTCGTTGACTACTTTAGAGGCACCATTTTCAACTGGTGTGAGGCAGCGTTGGCCAATGTCAAAGGCCAACTGACTAGAGAAAAAAACGTGAAGTTGAAAAACTTCGGATATGGAGCGATCGTGGTTACATTTGTTGTAGAGAGGATTCCTTTACTAGCCCCACAACTTATTTCAGTTGATCATGGTAGAGTCAAAGAGCCTCGAATGGTTCGATGGGTTGCATTGATGGCCCGTCACAATGAAGGCGGCGAGGTTGTTCGTTTTACCCCAGCATATTTCCATTGGCTAGAGAATCAAATCTTCGTGATAGAAGATTTCCCTTATGCTAAGATAGATTTCCGCGACGATCGAGAGATGTCTCTTCCTCCAAGGACATAGTGGGATGAGTCAGGTAAAAAATCATTTTGACATGTTCTAAATTCTAATTTTTATTTTTATTTTTGAATCGTCCAAAACTGATGACAAAAATTTCAAATGTAGATGTGGGTCCACATCGACCAGCCACTCTCTGTCCTTTTGACAGGAAGCTAGCTGCAGCACCACCACCACCACAAGATCAGACAGCAGAGTTCCTTACCGACCTAGAAATCCATCTAGAGTGGTTGACTTTAGATATTCCAGAGACTACCATAGATGATATTCCGCTTCGCTTATAGAGATATGTTATCGGGGTTCCAGGACCGTTTAGGAGATTTCTGAGCAAGGTGGCACAGGTTGTAGTGTCTTATCGTGGTCATCACCACGGATAGTGGATAATTGATATTGTAGACTTATATCATTTTTTTGTATCACTTTTTTGCGATCATAAGGCATTTTGAACCTATGATTGAGGACGATGTCATATTTTTTGAGAACACTACTCTTATGCTATGATATTACTACTATTTCTAGTTATCTGTCTTAACATGTTATTGAATGTTATTTTGATCTACTACTTTAAGTATTGCAAATTTTTGTTTATAACACTAGAAGCTACTGCATCAGCTAATGTGTTTAAATTTATCGGAATATGTTGATACTCAATATAATCAAATTCTCGTTCCAAAAGAAGAACTTTCAAAAATAATCTTAAAAACACTGGTTTTTAAATTGCATATACTCTATTCAATTGTAATACAACGAGTTTAGAATCTAACCTAACAATAAAACTTCGAATTCCAAATGAAATGGATTCAGATAATAACTTAATAACTACGCTATACTCTGCAATATTGTTCATCGTTTGACCGAGGCTTACCCCATGCATAGATACTAACTCATCAGTGGGTGAATAAATAACCCAAGCTACAGAAGAAATGTTCTGTGTACTACGAAAAGCACCATCAGCAAAACTAATGTATGTTTGAAGGGACGTCGACATCTGCAAAATCAAGAGTGATCCAGATAAGCATGGATAGTGGTAAAAGCACACTTAAACTAGGTACGCTCTCTAATCTACAACACACTAGTTTATGAAAATAACTAATATACAGGGAAGATCTCCACACAAGAATAAAGCATAATATCTCTTCAGATAAAGCCCATTTCTAGGTTTTCCTAAAGAGACCCCGTCAAAGTCAATTAGTTCATAGGCGCCTTTTGCAAGTTGTCGCTTAACAATATAAGAACCATGCCACATGGGTTCAAATTTCCCAGCCCCTAGCTTGTCGTTAGCTTGATCATAAACCAAGACTAGGTCTCCTTCTGAGAAAATACGAGGTGTAACACTTATCATACTGAGCTTTCATTAGTTTCGCATGAGTTTCGGTAGCTAATGCAGCGGTGCACCGATTCTCATCTAATTGAGCTAAGTACAAAAAGTGTTTCTCCTCTTCAGAAGTGGCCAGTAGTAACTTTATGGCTATTTGGAGTGACAGCATCTCACATTCAATCGGTAATACCGCTTCTAAACCGTAAACCAGTTGAAAAGGGGTAAAACCTTTTGATGTTTTCACTGAGGTTCGATATGCCCAAAGTGCTAAAAAAAGCATGGTATGCCAATTCGATTTATGAATTCTGATGATTCGTTTGATCATGGTGGCTAAAAATTTATTGATAGCTTCAACCAAACCATTATCCTACGGATAATATGGTGTAGAACTGTCATGGTGCAGGCCAAGTTGATCAGTTAGTTCGGTCATCATGATGTTTCAAAAATGACTCTCATGGTCAGTAATTATCGCTTGGGGTACACCAAAACGAGCAATCACATGATTGAACACAAAAGTAGCTACAGTTTTTCCATCTGCAACAAATTTAGGCATCGCCTCCGCCCATTTGGTAAAATAATCTACTACGAAAATAATATACTCATGCGCCCAAGCCAAGTGAGGGTTACATGTAATGAAGTTAATGCCCCATTTTGCAAAAGGACCGACAGCAATTATAGGGTGAAGAGGAGCAGGTGGTGCGCGCATCTTGCGATCAAATATTTGACGGTTGTGGCATTTTCGGATAGCATAAATACAATCTTTAAATAAGGATGGCCAAAAATAGCCAGCGTGCAATATCTTTTGGGCTGTGGCATACCCAGACATATGATCGCCACATGCTCTAGAGTGACAATCATTTAAAACATTTTCAGCGTCGTCAAGAGTTAGAAAACGTCGAAAAATAGAGTCTGCACCACGACGGTATAGTGTGTCACCAAAAATATGATATTTCTGAGACTGGAAACAGATTTTTCGTCATTGTGACCATGAAAGTTTGGGCCAAAAATTTTGGGTTCGGAGATAAATGATGATATCTCCATACCAAGGATCGATGGTACTGATAAGAAACAAAGATTCATCCGCGATCGGATGTTCTGCCATAGTTTCTGTGTCAGTACTTGGGAACTCACACATAAGTTTAGCGAAGACCAATTATTTCTTTGATTTGGATTTTTCAAATTCCAAATCAAACTCCTGTAGGATAACAATCCATTTGGAGTACTTGCCCCCTAGCAGTTGTTTGGTCAAAATATACATCATAGGGTTACAAGCAGAAATCATTGTTGTTTTTCGTAACAGTATGTAATTATGGAATCGTTGGACAGCTTGAACGGCTGCCAAGGCCAATTTCTCCATGTGTGAGTACTTGATTTCGGTCGAATGCAGATTGCGACTGAGATAATAAATCACATGTTCGTTGTGGAATTCATCTTCCTGAACTAAGACCATGCCAATCGTAGAATTAGAGGCTACTAAATATAAAAATTAATCCTGGTTGTAATTGGGAGGATGCAATAACAGTGCATGGGTCAACGCGTGTTTAAGAGCATCAAAATATCGATCAGCGATCTCTTCCAAAAAGAAAGGAATATTCTGCTTTAACAACCTGGTAAAACCTTTGGTTAACTCAGCATAGTTGGGAATGAATTGACGTAAAAAGTTTTCTTTCCCTTGCAAACTTTGGAGTTGGCGAAGAGTAGAAGGAGGAGGTAAATTGATGTTAGCCTCAACCTTCGATGGGTCGACACGAATGCCTGCCTTTGAGAAAACAAATCCCAACAATTGTCCAGATTCAACACAAAAGACACATTTGTGAGGATTCAAACGAATCCTATATTGCCTACATCTCATAAATATAGCTCATAGATGAGTAAGATGATCTTCTCTACGCGATGAATGAGCAGGTAAATCATCGAGACAGGGTTGCACAATGTGTTTAATGTCATGAAATGAATAATACATTGCCCTCTGAAAAGTTGCACCAGCATTCTTAAGTCCAAAAGGTAATTTGCAGTAAGAAAAATTCCCCCACGGACAAATGAAAGCTATTTTGGGTTGATCAGCAGGGAGTATGTTGATTTGATTGTAGCCCGAAAATCCATCTATAAACGAAAACATTTCACTTTCGGCACAATCGTCAATAATTTGATCGATATAAGGGGTTGGATAATTTTCTTTTGGAAAAGCTCAATTTATATCCCTATAATCGATAAATACTCGCATCGTCCCTTATTTTTTATTAACAGGAACAATATTAGATACCCAATCTGTTAAAGGAATGGGATAAATAAAACCTGCATGAAGTAATTTCTCAACTTCTGTTTTAATAGCGACAGCTTTTCGCGGATGTATCTGACGTAATATTTGTCGGACAAGTTTAGCATCCGGGTATGTTTTAATTTCATGAACAACAATTGATGGATCGATTCTTGGCATTTCTTCATATGACCAGGCAAAAATGTCACGGAATTCTTGAAATAGGGCTTTATATGCTTTGAGTACGTACAAGAAGCACCTATATGAATGTTTTCAACAATTCCTGGTTTCACTGAGATGTCAATAGGAACTGTCGTAGAAATGTTTGCTAAGTTCAATTCAGAATCGCAATTAGTGAGAGGATTCTGAGGTTCATTGACATAATCAGTGTAAAAATGGAGGAAAAATCAGTTTCAAAATGATCGAGATCAGGTAAAAATAAAGATCGATGATGTAGATCTTCCCATGGTAGTTCTTCTATAGACAAAAATTCATGAATCTGCTCATCAGTATTGAATACTTGTTGAACAGGATCCAGAATTGATGGCGAAGCTGAGCTTGATATCAAAAGTGATTCCTCATTGATCACATTCACTAGATCAAGTTTAGTTGGAGTATCAGAAAATCATTGTACTGCCTAATATGATAATTCAAAAGGACTCAAAGGCATCACGCCATCGAAAGAATCCAGTTCTGAGTCTGAAGGTACTATCCAAGGATCATCAAAGGAAATAGTAATTGATGTAATCATATTGATATTAGAAATAAGAGGCGATACGTTGGGAGCAGGCAGGGAAAAAGTTCCTAGTAAAGCAAAATATTTCAGTAAACCTACTCCAACATCTTTATAAGGGATAGTCGATTTTATGACATGTTGGATGTTATCAGTAGCGGCTGGGTCAGATGAATAATATGAGAGCTAATCTATTTTAATGATCTTTTCTTTATGAGTAAACATGATGAGATGAAAGACCGATGATACAACATCAGTCATAGCGTAAGACCAACTGCAACCCAGGAGAAGGTTGTAATCCAGAGGGGCATCAACCACTTCCACATCTAGATTAATAGTTTTTCCTTCGACCTCTATAGGTAGATATTTTAAAATACCATACGGATCAAAACCTCTTCCATCAAAAGCTTTGAGTATTGTTGGCGATTGGTTAATTGTCGGAGAACCAAGTGATTTCCAACATTTTAACGACATGATACATGTAGAAGCCCCTTCATCAACAACAGTATGAAAGTAACGTTTGTTTTGACTATTACTCGAATCTGAAAATCCATTTGATGGGGTAGGCGGGGTGTAAAATTCTCTAAATCGAAGATCATTAGGTTCGAATCCTGAAGTTCTACGGCTCCTATCGTTGACAATAATAATTTTCTTTGGGCTGGACATGATTGCAGCACTTCCAAAGCTGACATTGCTGAAGGGGAAATCGCCAAGTCTTCAACAATATTGTAGTTCTGAGCTTGGATTGAAAGCTAATTTATGAAGTACACCTTTAGCAGGCAGTTTGATTACTAATTTAGGATTTGGTTTCTCGATATGTAGCGGATCATAAACTGAGGGAGATGTAGTTGATGCGGAATTATAATTTTCGACTTCTTTGCCACCAACAGGATAATTACTACCATAATCTTGCGATCACGTCACAAACATCAAGATATATTCTATCACATTTGAGGAAGATCCAATCATGTTACTATCTTGAGTAGGAAAGGGATCCTTCAAGACAGCAGGTGTGGACGAACCCTTAACGAATTTTGATACCTCGTCCCTATGCGGGCACTCTTTAGTAAAATGATCCTCATCACAGATTAGACAAGGATAACGAGGTTTTTGTTTATCGTTACTTGGTTCAGTTTTATCGTTTTTATCTTTTGAAGATGATTTTTTGTTTTTATTCTTACCATCAGTTTTAGGTTTGGCTGTAGATGATTCTACAACATGAATATCGGCGGAAGTTTCAACGAAAGAATATCCTTTGGGTGATTCGGGTAAAGTTATAATAGGAGAAGTCGTCTTGGAAGATTTCTTCTTACCCTTTCCAGTGTTAAAAGAACCAATTACACCATCAATGGCATGAGAACCTGAAGGAGTTGTAGTTAATTGACCAAGTCTTGGTAAATCGGGGATTTTGTCATACAGAGTACCTGATTGTGTATATACAAGGTCAAGGTACTGAGCTTGAGAAATAACTTTCTCTTCTGTAAAAACGCCTCCTTTGGCTACATCTTCAATAATTTTTGCCAATAACAATTTGGTAAACCATTCAGCCAAAATTTGATCCTAAATAAAGACTTTCACTAAACGTCTCCTACGATGCCATTCATAAATGTGATCAGATATGTATGTAGACGTAGATTATTTTAATGAGGTCAACAGTTCTGTACCATTTTCGTATCTGACAGGTAACTGAAAATGGGTCAAGAAAGCAGTAGCTAGTGCTTAAAAATTATTAAATGAGCCTCGTGGTAACTCAATGTACCATTTGGTAGCTAGACCAATTAGAGTTCTTTGAAAAAGACGCAATCGAATCGAATCATCGATTAGTGAATTGGATGCACACCAGAGGTGATAAGTCATAACATGATTAGATGGATCTTCTCCTGACTTACCTTCAAACTTTGGAATATCATTGGGTAACTTATTAGGCATCGGCGGCCAATACGGAAGATAAAATATCGGGTCATTCGTAAGGTGCGATAAATAAGGTAAATCTAAAGTTGCTATAAATGGTAATCGACGACTAGGGTCTTTATAACCTTGTGTGATCAAACCAGTTCCAGGAGGAGGATATCCAAGATATCCTGGAATTGGATTTGCATTGGGAATTGTAAAACCTCCTGGATAACCAGGATTAACCGGACCATACTAGGGTTGTTGAGGTACTTGATAAGTATACCCAGGATACGGCTGATACTGATACGTTGGATTTTGTGTAGCATGTCCAAATTGATACTGCCCCTGGTACAGTTGATAAGTAAATTGTGGTTGACTAGTGAGAATCGTACTTGTACCAGATTGTCCTGTAGGCATCTAGGCTGTAGTCTGAATTGTAGGTCCTGACTGTGGCATAGATACTTTAGGAATTTGCACTGATACAGGGGTAGTAGAAACAGGAGCTGCAAATACTCCAGAAATAGGTGTGGTAGGTTGAACAGAAGTTACAGCAGCAACAGCAGAAGTTTGAGGCAGATTTCTAGGTGTACTAGGCCCAGGATGCTGAACAGAACCAGGTGAAGAGTCTTGAATGGTAAGCTGGACAAGTTGCTGGGTTGGACCAGAACTTATGGGTTGTACAGGTTGATTAGGTAACTACACATTGGGTTGTAAAGTCTGTTGAATTTGAGATGGATCCCACACCATATTATTTCTAAGATATTAACCCATAGAAGGTTGTGCATATGAAGGACCATAACCAGGTTGAACGTAATTTTGATAATTAACTGGAAAATTTCCAGCTCCTTGTAATAATGGTTGACCTGAAGGAGGTTGAAGACCTTGAGCTGGTTACTGACCCTGAGGTTGATATTGACTCTAAGGCATGTACGAAATCTGGGGTTGATATTGACCCTGAGGTATGTAATGTCCTTGGGGTTGATATTGACCTTGAGGTATGTACTGTCCTTGGGGTTGATATTGACCTTGAGGTATGTATTGTCCTTGAGGTTGCTCCCCAGGCAGAAAATATTATACTACAGTTTGACCTCCAGGTGGTAAAAAATTACCCTGTGGTTGCCCTCCGAGCGGTAATTGACTACCTTGAGGTTTCCCCCCAGGCGATAACTGACTTCCTTGAGGTTTCCCCCCAGGCGGTAACTAACTTCCTTGAGGTTGAGGATTTGGAATATTGCCAGACATCGTAAAACTATGTTCTGTGTTCAATGTCTTAGTGTTTGTTCCATTTGTACCAGATGATAACATTTGTTCAATTGGTTGAGGAGCTACTCCTGAGAAGGTACCAGAGAGCGACTGGTATCCCGGAGGAACAGACGAACCACTGTATAAAAAAAATTCTGGAGATTTAGAAAACATGGATGACTCACTCGACATAGCTAATGAAGGTCGATAACCTCTCGGTGTAGGGTGAAAAGGAATTTGGGGTGGTGAATAAGTAAGACCTGCGTTTTGTAAAAAATTTGTCAATGATAAATACCAAGCATCAGTTCTAAAAGGACTGTATAATATTGATTCATGCTCTCTAAGATTTAAAGTTTCTTGGGTTTCGGGAAGAACTACGTCTTCATCTAGACCAACAAGTTCTTCAATACATATGAGATCAGAAGGAAGATTTTTGGTAATGCGATGTCTTACTCTAGGTGAATCAGGATCACTAGAAGTCGGAGTAACAAATCCTGAAGATGATTCTAACACAGCAGGTTATGTTTCTGGCTCAGAAATTTCAGGTTCTTCAGCTAATTCACTGGTTGCAGAAGCAATGTCAGTTATTTCAAAAATTTAAATTGGCTCTTGAATATATTATGTTGTTTCTGATTGATTTATTTCATGATAATCAGGATGAGTAATTATGGATGATTCTCCTGGTTCTGTCGATCTAATTCTGCTGAAACTATGCGGTACCAGAGCTTTCAGTCCTTCAAGTTGACTTGGTGTATACTCAGGGGGTTTCCCCTAAATTCTACACGATTTTATTGGTAATTCAGCCACGATTAAAAATTATTAATCACACGCAATCAAAGAAAATTTCAATCAAAAGTCCTAAAGCCGCTAAGGAGACAAACAAATGATCAAACGCTTATAAAATCTAGGATATCAAACCACACACAAATAGTAGATTCCCACACTAAAAACACTAGTTGGTGATGAAATCAAACATCATAGTATTTAATGTAGAAATGGCGGTTGGAACAGTTACCCCAACAACCTGCTTAATGAAACAGACCGGTGCAAGTTTCTCCACTTAAACCATCTCGAGTGAAGATAACCCTCTGGAGAGTCCAAGTGAGTCTAGTCGACGTCTGCTCCAGGTACAGTGAGATCTTTCCTCCACCGTCACCTTAGGAAAAAATCTTAGAGTTTATGGCCACAAAGGTCACCAACAGGAACAAATATACCTGGGGGAACAGTCTACGATCCGATATACGCACAAGGGCTGAGTAACAAAGCTCAATCCCCTTGAAGGCTCCTTGACATAATCCAAGGTATACAGACAAGTGACCCCAAGCTCCTCGACAATGGTCAATCCGAGGTTTGTCGTTGTTAATACGCGCACATCTTTTATCGTTCCCAATGAGATGGAATTGATCACCTCACTAGTTCGGATATGATCTCGTGCTTGACTCCTTTAGGAGGAGCTTCCCAGATCATACAAGCTACTATTGGATTTCTCCTATCGCAAGATTAACTACTTGTTCATTTTAACTGTCTTGGAGAGTTAATTACTCCCTACTCCAAGACACTAGCCTAAGCTATGTTGATGAAAAGAGTCCTAGAAATATAAAAATTACTAGATTGATTTTAATTTAAGCGTTGCTTTTAATAGGTTGTTTCTTAGGACAACACGTGTGAAAGTGAAACTTTGATGATATGTAGTGACCCGACTCAAAATACACTAAAAATGCATATATTATGAGAAACAATTCATTTATTTTCGATGAATTCTATCTAAAAGAAAGAGTTGAGAGATGCAATATTTCTAAAACAATTTTTTCCTTCAAAATAAGAACATACGAAAAGAAATCTTATCTTATGAGAACTCAAAATAATCAATTGCTCAAAAAGAAATCCCTTTATTATTCAATATCGAAACTAGAATCAAAAATTTTCCAAAAGAAAACTACAATTTCTAGAAATAACACTCAAAACTAAAAACACTAATTTCGAGATCTAAAAATTCTAAGAATTAAATCTGAAATCAAAACTTTAAATATTTTGAGGATGTTTTGCTTAGTTTTTAATCTAACTAAGAAATTCTTGCTAAAATGAGCAAAAACTCAAAAACATCCAATTATTTTTTTTAAGTGAAATTCAAAACTTAATGAAAAAGTTATTAAAGATTTGCAAATGAGAAAATGGGATCTAATTCTCATAAAGAAATTTCTGCTATGAAGTCAAAGACTCAGCAAGAAAACAATGAAATACCAGTGATCTAAGGTATACAGAGGTTTCTGATCTTTGAGTGACACAAAGACAAAGAAAAATTCACTTATAACATGCAGATCTTGTAGAAAATCATTCAAAACTTAAAAAAACTGAAAGAAACTCTCACACAAAGCTTTCTGATAGAACATACAAGTCTGGGTATATACTGAGAATCTTGCAAGTTGATCCTAGAAAAGAGAATTTTGAGTTTTTCAAACAATTTCTCAGGGTCTGCAGGTTTTAGTGTAAACAGGTGCGGTGCCGCACTATGTATACAGAAAAACAGCGAAGATGACCGCACTGTGCCTAAGGACAAAGTGCGGAGAACAGAAAACTTAAAGAAAAATAAAAAATTCTAAAGCACTTTTCAGGAATTCTACAGGAATAAATTACTCAAGCCAGTATAAATCAATCAAAATCAAAAAAATAATTGCACAAGTCAAAAAATAAAATAAAACAAAGTTCGGGATCAAATCCCCAGCAGAGTCACCATTTTGTTAGACAGATAAATCGTTCTTGCGGACAAGACAGATCTCCCTAGTATCTTACAATAACTAGCAACAAACAGATAGATGTAAACTACTTTCTCTAGATTATATTTGATCTAGAATTATCTATAATGAAGGATTTAGGACTTACCTGTAGTCCAGCGTTGATTTTAGTCTTCTTTCCTATCGCTTTGAATACATTTCCTTTCGGGATCTGCAATCAAAAACATGAAAGAATTAGAAGCACCTACATAATATAGACTAATTCATAAACCATAAATCTATCTTGATGATCAAGGAATTCAAAAATTAAGCCATTTAAATAAACAACTCATTGAGAAAATAGGATCCATTTGTATTATCTTTGAAGAAAGAATGAGCCTTACAACCGTGTTCGCCTTGATATCGTACAAGTCCTTCTAGGGTTCGGAACAAGCATTTCCTCAACTTTGACAAGCCTTTGCACTCTCTCAAGTAACATGCACATAAGTGTGTAATCATTCCCATATGGTAATCAGTTAAGACAGTCTAAGTTTTTCCAGCAATTCTCCTCAAAAAATCTCAAAGCCTAACTCCCCTTGAGGCTTAACTATGACCTCAATTTATAGCAAAAGAGAAGAGGTTGCAGCTCCAAATAAGAGGGGATAGAATCCTCTTTCAAGGGATTAAGTTCTACATACCAAGGGGTAGGCTCCTTTAATGGAGGGATGAATGTACATGAAAGGAGCGAACATCCACCGAACAATTGCTTCCAGAAGCTTCCAGATTCAACCAGCTGGGCTTCGAAATTTTACTTCTGCCTTCATTTTACCTTTTACAGGGAACTGCACCTTTAATGAAGAAAAAGTGCAGCCGATTCCGCATGTTCTGGAAGAAATAGATGCGGTACCGCAGGTAATACTAATAGAAAGTGCGGTACAAGTATTTTTATGACTTTTATAAGCTTTTCTCTCAATTTCAAGACTTGATTTTAGGAACTTTATGTTTGTAGACTTCTAAGGGAATATTGTATGAGTAATGATGAACCCATACAGATAGTAAAACGTCATGGTGACAATTTTGATGTAACAGCGCCTTGAATATTTTGTAACAGATTTCTACTGGACTTCCCAAGGGTGCTCTTGCGCAGTCAGATCAGTGCAAGGGATGTACTATGGGCGAGTTTGTGAAGACCACCTTTCATGAGAAGGAGAATCGTGCTTCGGTGATCCTAGAGAGAATTCACACAAATGTGTGTGGACCTTTCTCGGTTGCTTCAACAACAAAACACAGGTATTACGTTATTTTTGTTGATGGCTATTCTCGTAGATGCTGGATCTTCTTCATGTAGAAGAAAAGCGAAACATTCTCAAAGTTTTGTGAGTTTAAAGCATTGATGCAGAAGGAGTCGAGGAAGCAAGTGAAGGCTTTGCGGAGCGATAATGGTAGTGAATATATCTCGAACGAATTCAAAGACTTCTGTAGCAAAGAAGGAATTCGAAGAGAACTCATAGCGCCTCATAACCCACAGCAGAATGGGGTCTCGAAGAGGAAGAAAAGAACGATCGTGGGTGTTGCACGAGCTATGCTGCATGACCAGGGCCTACCAATGCACTTGTGGGCAGAAGCATGCAACACTGCGGTTCATGTGAAAAACTATTGTCCTCATAGAGTACTTGGCATGAGTACACCTGAAGAAGCTTTTACTGGTAAGAAGCTTGATATTTCTTATTTGAATATTTTTGGCTCATCTGTTTACATTCATGTGACAAAGGACGCCAGGAAGAAGTCGGAGCCGACTGCAGAAGTTGGGATATTTGTAGGGTACACAGAAACACCCCATAATTATCATGTGTATTTTCCAAACATTCGAATGACTGTGGCGTGACGTGATATAAAATTCAATGAGGTGAAAGCCATGAAGTTGTCGCTTGAGAGGGAGCTACACTTGCATGCAGAGGAGGAACTTCCTCTTCCCAAAGATGAGCCTCTAGATGTGGATCAACCACATGAGGAGATTCATGGAGTGTAGATGTCCACTCATGCAGAACCAAACATTAGAACAGGCAGAAAGCGTACCACAAAATCTGAGAGACTAAAGCTTGATGTGGCACAGAATGTAGGAGACCATACATCACAGCGCAGACAGAGACAGTAACCTGAACGATTTACAGGATACATGGCTCTTATGAGAAAGTGTATCATTACAAAGCCATATTCTTTTGAAGAAGCAGTGCAGGAGCCCATGGGTAGATGCCATGGTGGAGGAGTATGACTCCATTGTCAGAAACAATGCTTGGGAGATTGTTCCAAGGCTAGTTGGTAAATCAGTGGTAGGCTCAAGATGGATCTACAAGGTAAAGCAAGCTATTGACGGGAGTGTTGAGAAGTATAAGGCAATATTTGTTTCCCGGGGCTTCTCACAGATCGAGGGGATTGATTGTGAAGAAACCTTTATACCTATCACACGGTATTCTTCCATAAGGACCATCCTTGCTCTCTTAGCGTAGATGGGTTGGCACATTCATCAAATGGATGTGAAGACCGTGTTCCTTAATGGGATCATTGAGGAAGAAGTGTACATTGAGTAGCCTGAAGGATTTGAGATTTTAAGCAACGAGTCACATGTGTGCAGAATCAAAAGAGCATTGTATGGGCTAAAGCAAGCACCACGTGCTTGGTACACACGGATCGACAGCTATTTCATCGGACTTGGCTTCACCAAGAGTGAGGCGGATGTAAACCTGTACCAAATTGTGGTGGAGGGTAAGATTTTAATAATTGTTCTTTATGTTGATGATTTAATACTAACAGGTGATGAGCAGTTGATACACTCATGCAAGGCAGATCTTGCAAAGGAGTTTGAGATGAAGGATTTGGGCCTCCTTCATTATTTCCTTGGATTGGAAATATGGCAGCGAGAAGGTGAATTGTTTGTGTCTCAAGGCAAGTATGCTCGGGAGATACTTGGTAAGTTTCACATGGAGGACTACAAGCCCATGAATACTCCTCTTCCAAGAAATTGGAGGAAATAGGATGCTACATCGGTAGAGGTAGTGGATGCCACTGTTTATGACAGTTGGTGGGTTCGCTCATGTATTTAGTTAATAAAAGACCGGACATATGCTATGCGGTGAACCAGCTTAGTCAAGCGATGTTTAAGCCTACCAAGCTCTTTTGGAAGGCAGGCAAGCATGTCCTGAGATATCTCAGGGGCACATCTGAGTATGGTTTATGGTATAGACAAACGGATGAGTTGAAGTTGCATGGCTTCATGGATTCAAATTGGGCAGGCAACCTGTTAGTGTCCCGTGATTTGGCTGATTTGCAAGCCAAATGACAGTGTAACATCAAACTAGTCTTTACAGCCCAAGGACCTAACCTTCCTGGACTCATAGAGGGCTCTCTCTATTTGTGTAAGAGATATCTATGTGTTTGCTTATTGTGTTCTTGATTTTAGGCTAGTTATGAAGTAGGTTTTTGGTTTTGGTTTTTAGGTTGTGAGGGATGAACCGATCAAAGACATAAGATAGGTAAAAGACGTCAGATCAACTAGGCTATGGGGTCGAAAGGTCAAGAAATCTTTCAAATGGTGATACAAGGTTGCTGAAGGGCTGATTTGCTTCGAGGTAAAATGGATCTTTGGGAAAAATGGAGTGAGATGGACATTAAATTTGTGAAGAACAAAGGATTTCAAACATAACTAGTTTAATAGCTGACATAAACATCGTAGGGATAACCATTAATCATGAGAAATGTAACTATAAACTGATCAATGTATAGAGATAAACATTCAAGCCATGCATAGAGATATATGACTCTCTAACTTTGGGAAATGGCTATCAGACTTTGGGGAAATACATTTAAGACAAACAAACAACTCAAATCACTATGTAGGAATGCCTCAACATAGTATTTCAAGCTATTGGGAACTTTTAAAACAAGATTTCATAGTTTTAGGCAAAGGGCAAGATCAGTACAAGACCTCCTTGGTTCAACAAATGAAAATCTAATCAATCAAAGAGAGGTTTTATAGGTGGAGCTATGGCTAGCCATGAGTAAGCAGGGCATACCTTAAATCATACTTAGCATGCATAAAACCATAAATGAAACAAGCAAACAATATTCTTCAGTTATCAAAGAGAAATCAAGGATTCTTTAATATAAATAAGAATGAAGAAAACATAGAAGCTATAAAGAAACAGGAAATTTGAAGTGCCTCCAAGGACATGTCTCAAATCTATTCTCTATTGTCTTATAGCAAGCAAGAACATGGAATTATGAATGAAAACTAAGAAACAAAACAGAGAGAGAGACACTATACCATTCTACCAAGTCATGGATTCCAACAACAATCCTCTTTCATCATCTAAAAAACATCCAAGAAACTATCCAAAATCATGAGACAAGTGTTTCTTCCAAGCTTATATGACCATATATTGCTTCTATTCATCAATTTCAGCCTCATTTACAATGAAAGCCTTTGGAATATATATGCCAAAGTGAGGAAAACCTTTTAGTTCAACTTGCATTCTCATTGGCCTATCCAAAATATCTGCAAAGCCCCAAGGCACAAAATATCTAATAAAATATCTCAAAAATGCTAGAAAATGAAAATATATTGACTTTTCATAACTAATCATGTACAAAAATAGCTAAACTCACATGAGGAAAATTCACTTTTGAAAGGTTCAATTTTTACAAAAATACTCAAGAAATATATCAGCAGAAAGTCATGTGACTTGCCGGCAACTTTTGGAGGCCTTCCCGATGTCGAAAAGAGGCCCGTGACGGCTCATTGAAAAGCTCTGAATGTCTCATTTTTAAAAATTCTTATTTTTCTCCAAAATAACCATTGAAATTCATCCAAAAACTGACCTGTGTGTAAAAACCCAAAAAATAGGCCTTGCTGATAAATGGGGTAGAGTGTAGAAAAAGCGAGTGTTTTTCACCATTTTGGGGAAACAAATGATCTTCAATTGATCTGAAAATCACTGAGTATATGCCCCTAAAATTATGGCATCCAATTATACCATTTTCATCCTTTGAAGATGCCCCAAACTGAAATGGCGATTCCCATGAGTTTTAGCCAAAAACCCAAAAATGACAAAAAAACCAAAATTTGTCAAATTTCACCCAAATTTGGCGAGCATGACCCTCAAGGGTTTTCAAAAACACGTTGTGAAGTTGAGGCAAAAATTTGGAGCTTTGAGGTGTCTTTCCTCAATTTTGGTTTCGAGCGCCTCCTTTTAGCCTCCTTGAGTTTTTCCTGTATAGCCTTCACTTTCTGCCGGGCAAACTGATTGAGCTTCTTATAATGCCCGGTCATCCTCCGTTGAAGGTCCAAGTCTCTATTTTCCTTCTCCAACTTATTTTCCAAGTGATCATTAACCCTCTCAGGCCATGTTTCTCGATTGTTCTCTATCTCTTGTGTGAACAATGTAGTGAGAGGGGTAGATTGGAGAAGGGAAGCTTCTTCTTCTTTTTGTTTTTCAAGGGCTTTTTTGAGCCCCATGGTTCTTGGCCTCTTTCTCTTGGGTTGGTCTTCATCTTCTCTCTCATTGAACTCACCCATGAGTTCCTCAAATCTCACTTGTGCTTTGGAGGCCTCTTTTTTGTATTTGATGGCTCGTGTCTCATATACCGCCATATGGACACTCATCTGTCTGTTTTGAATTTGCAAAAAGTGATTGAAGTTTCTAGCCCTCTCAAGATCAGTCCTCAAAGCATTAATTTGGTTTTATCTATTTATTAAGAGAGTTTCAAGGATTCGAGCTTCATTGTCGCTATCATCACTTTGAATTTTAATTATGTGGAATTCCCTCTCCTTTTCATGGTTGCTTTCTTCTTTCTTCTTTCCTTTGCTTTGGGTGCCTCTTTTAGTCTTCCTCCTCTTGGGAAATTCAACAATGGGCTTCTTGGGCAATTTCCCCTTGCTTCGGAGGGCCGTAGTAACATTTGGAGTTACAACTTTAGGCACCCTTTTCCTTGATGTCTGGGGCTTGGCCACTTTTGGAGAAGAGAGCATGGCCCCTTTCCTAGGAGAGGCAGCTAGCACATGCTCTATTGGCTCTTCGCCCTTGCTACTTTGCTCATCATTCTTGCCACTATCTTGGATTTCTTCATGGATGCCTTTACTGTCCTTTTGCATTTATTTTTTAGGGCTATCCTCCTCACTGTGTTGCATCTCTTCATCATGTTGTTGTTCTTTTTCATGAGGCTGTTGTTCATCATCATGTGGCTGCCTCTGTTCATCATGCTGCACCTATTCATCATTATGATGCTCATCACCATCTTCCTTTTCATCATGCCCTTCTTCATCATGAGGCTGCTCACCCTCACTGTGCTGCATTTGTTCATCATCATGCTTCTTACCATCACTGTGTTGCACTTGTTCACCATCATGTTGCTCATCATCATCTTCCCCTTCATCATGAGGCTGCTCATCCTCACTGTGTTCTTCTTCCCCTTGTTACTTTGTTTCATCATGATGCTACTCATCATCATCTTCCTCCTCTTGCTCATGCTCTTCTTCCTCATCATGCTCTTTTTCTTATTCAATGGGGAATTTGAACTTCTTGGGAATGGGCTTGCTTGAGGAAGGCGAAGGATGGTGAGTGGAAGGTGAAGGAGATGTATGAAATGAAGGGACAGTGGCGAAATCTAGATGTGTAATGAAAGTATCCCAAGAGATTTATTTCTTCTCAAGCTAATGAATAATGATAACCTTGATGAGGGAGTGATGGAAGAGGCAGGCTGTCTGCTAAGAAGGAGGTTTTTTCTGAACAGTGGATGCCATTTTCTCAATACTTCTATGTAGGAAGAAAGGGATATTTAACGATTTGGCTCTTGTAAAATGCATGAGCAACCGGACATGATAGGCATAGACTCGAGAGAGTCTTCCCTCGCAAGTGAAGTATTTCATGATTATCTTCATGAGGGGGGTGTAACTAGTCAATAGATATGAGAAGGGAAAAATGGATGGACATGAATCTCTATGCTCAGGCTTCAGAAAAGGCTTGTCTTGTTCTGATTCCAGGTGGCTTTGTTTAAACCACTTCTCTTCGACATAAGGGATTTTGGTGGCCTTTGAAATGGACCTTGGAGAGAATTTGAAATCTAGGCCTGCCAGCTGGAAATGCTTCTCTTGAAATCTCATAGCACAAAGATGTGTCAAAGGGGAATAACTTTTCACCTCCTGCACCCTTTGACAAAACTCTAGACACCCAAACTCATGAAATTTAAACAAGACTGATGGATGGGCATTTACCTCTTCAGTGAAAACATGCTCAAACCTCCTGTGACAGCCACTCCTACTGTCTTGCCTGGGAGGCATTTTGTTTTGAATGTTATTCGCAATACCAAGCTGTCTCAAATGGCCTTTGGAATGTTTTTCTCAACCACAACTATGTCCTCCTTGTTAGTCACTTGTTTGACCAATAAAAACTGCTTCAAATGTTTTAGTCCCCCAACACCAACTTTGTGCTCCTTCTAAATCATTGTTTTGTCCTCTTTTATGCATGACAACAAGTATTTGTCAAATAAAAATCACACAATCAATTTATTGTTGTGTTTGGGCAAGGTATTGAAAAAGGTATCTGTGTTTTCTTGTTAGAACAAGGATCTCCTTGTGTTGAGACAAAAACAAAATCACCCTTCCTCCAAACAACACTCTTCTGTTGTTCACTGTTTCTTTACAAGGTAAGACAAAACAACCTCAGCTTGATTTAAAAGATCTTCATAGCATACTCTGTTTTATGGAACAAAATAGGCTGCACTAGGTTTCATTGTTTCTCCATACAAAGAGGACACTTTTGAATTGATAAAGCATTCAGACTATGACCATTGTTTTCCCCTTTGATTTTTTTTTAACAAAATCTGCTCTTGTTTTACGTGTGGGCTATCAATGTTTTTTTTTAAAAGGCAGTCAGGGTCCTTTAAGCTGGTTAAAACATCCACCTAACACTGTAAAAATGTGTGGCAGTCACAGCGATAAAAACCTATGAGTTTTTAACCAAGAACCTTACCCTCTAATCATTGTCTATCTCATAGTTTTCATATGATGAAGTGGTTTTAGGCACTATTTCCTTCTCACGGAAAAACACAGCAAACACCCTTTCACTTTTTGAAATTCGCCAAGAGGAGAAGTGGAATACCTCGAAGAAATGCTTAGAAACGGTGTTTGATTGATTTGGCAGCTTCAAAGGTGTTTTTGAAGGTGTTAGGAGGCGCGGCACGTTCAGAGGCAGAGCGCCGTGCAGTGAAAAAGGTGTCAGGTCGGCCTTCGGGCAGTGGTGACTAACGCTACAGGCGCACCGGGCAGCCATTGAACCCCTGTGTAATTTTCGTTCTAAACGCGCCGCGCACTTTTCCAAGTGCGCCGCATAGGCTTTAAGCCTCAAAAACTCTGAATTTTGCTCGAACTTCTCGTTTTCTCCAATGGGCAGCTTAGGGGAATGCTACTTGCATTTTGAAATGCATATGGAAGCTTTGCCAATGGTTAGAAACTCCTTTTATAGTCGAAAAGCCAATCATCCTTTGAAATTTGCTTCGTGAGGGTTTTGAAGACCTTTTAAAAACACCTTTGTTATAACGAAACTCAAATGACTTTCAAACGCCAAAGGGGCCCATATTCAATTAATGTTGATAATAAAGTGTTGCGAATGCTTTTTGGAAAGTTTTTAACAGATATGACCCTACCCAATGCGAAGAAGTCATCTCAAGGCCAAACTCTTTTTCACTGTTTGCCTATTAAGGGAGGAAACTTGTTTCCTTTATTCATATCTATTTTTTAGAAGCAAACCCTACTCAAAGCCATATAATGACTATAGATGCATCCTTTGAATGAAATTCCTCTTCAGGCATCAAAAACAAAAGCATCCACAGAGGCTTATATGTGCCAGCTATACAAATTTCAATCTTGAGAAGTTGCCCATCCTGGACTTCACAAGTGCAGCAATAAAACTATTCTTGGTCTATATCAATAACTTGCAAGGCTTGGATTGCCAAAGTAATTTAGTCTTCAACTTTTACGAAGGTATAGCAGGGGATGATGAGCTGAAGTTGAAATGTAAAATTTGAAAGTTGTCCCTTTGTTCCTTTGTGAAGGAAGTCTGTAAGAATAATGAATTTCTCATTCATTTTACCATTTTTGACAGCAGTCCCTTTTGAAATCTAAACCACACTAAAATGAATGCTCTTCATCCTCAAACAATGGTGAGCCTTCTACTTGTTTATGAAGGAGGCCTGTTTTTGACAACTGCCTGTGCTCTTTTCAACCCCTGTTTTAAACAAATGAAGAATATCCATGAACAACTATTAGTGGTTTTATTTGTATTTATTAGCAGAATTCAGTTTAAAACTAAGATTGTTTTACTTCCTTGGCCATTTGCTTAACAACATTTCTTCATTCATAATCATCCAATAAGCTTCACATTGTATTTCAATTATGTGTTTTAACAGTGAAACTCATGTAAGCACCCTTTAAAACACCATTGCTTTCCCTCTGTTTTTAACACCATTTTCTATTCTTTAGCCTTCAGTTGCTTTCCCACTGCACTGAAAACCCACTTTTCAATCAGTGAAACCTATAGTGAATCTTTGAAACACCACTGTTGTATTAGTGGTCTTCATCTATTGGAGACAAGGTGTTAAACAAGTTCTTCATGCAATTTGCAATCATTGCTAGCTTTGTGCCCTTTAAATGAGGCCATACCTCTGTTCCTGGCCCTCTGCTTATTAGATGAAGGAGGCCTTTATCACATTTCCAAACCCTCTGCTTGTAAAATGAAGGAGGTTTTCAACCAATGACCTGACCATATGCTCATGTATGGAGGAGGTTTTCTCAGTCTTTCAACCCTCTTCTCATGTATGGAGGAGGTTTTCTCAGTGATGCTATTTCTGAAAATTGACAGCATGATTAGCATCAATGATATTTCTACCTACCCCACTATATTTCCTAACATTTTTTCTTCTTTTGGGTGCATTTGGACTAGCAACCCTTCGACATAGTATTTTTTTAAAATGGCACTATCTAGTTCTACACTTATATCCGTCGGGAGTTCAGATTAAGCTGATGAACTCCTTTTTTTCTCTACCTATGCTAGATCGACTGTCAAGGTTAAGCTATTTGACAGGGTTTTATTCTCTAATCTAAAACATGAAATTGAAAAATGATCAAATCAAGATTAGACAGTGTGATTTGTCATGTACTTGTGGCATGAAATACAAGCTGCACACAAATATTATTTTGCATAAAATGAAATCTAGAAAAACAAGGCTAGGATACACAATTTGTTTTTCATCCCTGTTTTCCTCTTTGGTTTTGTTTTGAGCATGTGGAACCAGTATCTTTTCCTAATCTACTCTCTTTGATAAGTCAATCTTACACAATGTTGACCATCTTTTCCACTCACTAACTCATCAGCAAATAAATTTAAAACATGTTCAGTTATGATTAGGCTAGATAACTGAACAAGACATTTGAGCACTAGTAGCGGCATTTAGATTTGTGCGCTTTCCGAATGACTATTTTTTGAACATCGGGCTTTCTTTCTATTTTTCAAACCACCCTCTTTTCTATTTTTCTATTGTTTTTGAATTTTCTGTTTTTGATATATTTTTCAAACAATGGTATATACAATGATTGAAAATGTTTTAAAATTGGAGCTCCTGACAAAAATAATGCTTTAATGTCCTGCCATTCAAAGGACCTCCAAAAGTTTCATTCCCATCAAATTCTTGCAGGAAAAAGGCATTGTTTCCGCTAACTGAGTTGATGATGAAATACCCTTTCCATAAGTTTTCAAACTTGCCATGTTTACCTTTGTCTTCTCTTCTAGAATCCCATTTTAGCACTTTGTCCCCAATCTGAAAATCATTTTCCTTGGTCCTTCTGTCAAAAATCTATTTTATTTTGTCTTGCGCTAACTAAGCCTTTTGGTAAACTTCTTCTCTTGTTTGTTGTAAATGGATAGTCTGATTCACCCTCCTTTGCATGTCATTTTCTTCTATTTGAGCTTCCTACAATAGCTTCATTACTGGAACCCCTAAAGATGTTGGGAAAATGGCATCTATGCCATAAACTAGTTGGTAGGGAGACATACCTATTGATTTTTTGGTGGTTAGTCTATCAGCCCATAGTGCATGTACTATTTTTCCATGCCATGCCTTTTGATTTTGTTCCAGAAGTTTTTTTATGATGTTGACTAGGATTTTGTTAGAGGACTCGGCTAAACCATTACCTTGAGGGTAATAAGTTGTGGAATGTCCTAATGAAATGTGATATTTGAAACAGAAGTTAACCATTCTTTTGGAGGAAAAGGCAGCAGCGTTATCTGTAATGATCTTTCTAGGGCAGCCGAATCTAGATAGGATGTTGGTTTCTAGGAACTTAATGATGACTGAATCGGTGGCGTTCCTGGAGAGTATGGCTTTTATCCACTTGGTAAAGTAATCAGTGGCTGTAAGGATCCATTTATGTTGAGCGTGTAAAGAAGGGTGAATTTCCCCAATAAAATCTAGACCCCATTGTTGGAAGGGTCCTTCAACTATGATGGGATGTAAGGGAAAAGGTAAAAGCTTTTTCTTGCCGTCAAAAATTTGGCACTTATGGCATGTCATAACTAGTGTGTGAGTGTCATGAAATAAGGTAGGCCAATAATAACCAACTCTAAGGATTTTGTTCACTGTAGTTTTCCAGTAGAAATGACCTTCACATTCTCCTTCATACATTTCGTTCATAATTTTCTCTGCATCAGACTCAAGCAAACATTTAAGCAGCATACCAGTGGGATTTTTCCAATACAGAACTCCATCTATGATGCAAAACTTTAAATATTTTTTTTTAAGAAATCTTGCTTTTTTTTTTATAAAGTTGCAGGAGCATTCAGATAAAATAATACATAAAGAATATCTACATACCAAGGTGAATTTAAAAACACTTTTTCAACATGAGGGGCTGTGCATTCTTCCTGTTCTTCTAAGGTATCAACGAAATTTATATCTAATGCTTGGAGGTTGGTTTCAGCCATTAGTCTTGCAAGTCCTTGTCCTTTAACCAGTTTGGTGGGTCGGATTTCTAAGTCATATTCTAAGATGATAGCGATCCATTTTCCCCTTTTACCATCGGGATCTTGGTTTAATATGTCTTTGACGACGGTATTAAGAACAAAAGAAATGACATGAGAATGCAAGAAGTAAACTCGGAAATCTTTCAGTGCTTTTACCAATGCGAATGCCTATTTTTCCATGATGTTATATTTCAAGGGAGCATATCTTAGGGATTTGCTAAAAAAGGCAATGGGTTGTTCTTGCCCTACTGCGTTCTTTTGTAACAACACAGCAGTTATTGTGTGTTCCGAGGCAAATGAAAAAATGTAAAAATCTTTGGTAAAATCAAGATTTATCAGTACCGGTGTTTCAATTAGGGCTTTTTTAACTAATTCAAAAAATAAATTGGCTTATGTGGTCCATTTTACCCCAACCTCTTTTTTTAACATGTTTGTGATATCTCTCAGAAGTTCGGCAAGATTTGGGATGAATCTTCTTAAGAAATTAATCTTTCCGATAAAGGATTGCAGCTCCTTTATGTTTCTGGGGTGGCTTATTTGTAATATGCCTTCAATTCTCTGGGGGTCTATTTTTATTCCCTCTTCCAAAATGATGTGACCTAGGAGTTTTCCTTCTTCTAGACCGAAAAGTGTTTTCTTGGGGTTTAGGGATAAACCGTATTTTCTACATTTGTTAAAAAACCTTTCTTAAGTGAACCAGGTGCTCTTCATCTAATTTGGAATATACCGTGATATCGTCGAGATATATAACTATGAAATAACCTATGTCTTCTGAGAAGGCTATGTCCATGGCTCTTTGGAATGTGGCACCAGCATTCATCAATCCAAAAGGAATTTTAACGTACATGAAAGTGCCCCAAGGTATGGTAAAAGTCGTTTTGTGTTGATCAGTGGGGTAAACCAACACTTGGTTGTAACCAGAAAAAACATCAAGTAATGAGATCCTTTTAGCACCTACTACCTTTTGAAGTATTTGGTCCATTTTGGGCAATGGATACTTGTCCTTTAAACAGGCTCTATTCAGGTTTCGGAAATCAATACAAAGTCTGATCTCACCAGTTTTTTTCTTAACTGATACTAGATTTGAAACCCACTCAGAGTACCTGAGGGACACTATTATCTCAGCATCATACATCTTTTTTATTTCCTTCTAAACCAACGGTAGTAAGACTGGGTTTATTCTTCTTAACTTCTATTTGAAAGGCTTCTGGTTTTCTTTGAGGGTAATCTTATGTTGAATGATGCTTGTGTCGTATGATTTCAAATCTTGGTATCCCCATGCGAACACATCTTTAAATTCTTTAAACAACTTGATGTAATCCTGTTTTATGTGAGGAGGGAGGGTTTTGGATAGTTTGATCTTTCTTGGTTCTTCCGTGCTTCCTATGTTATATTCCTCTATGTCGACCTCGGTAGATTCCATTTTGGGCTTTTTGGCCACATCGTTAAAATCAAACAATTCTTCTAAAGGTGCAAGCCCTCTAGGTATGGTGTCATTTTAACAGTGTAAGACTTCAAGTTCTCTTTGATCTATGTCCTCTCCTATCTCAGTTTCGTATGAATGATTTACCAAGTTTACATCTGTCCAAGAAGGTGAATTTGGCTCTTGATCTTGATTTTGGCCAGGATTCTTTTCTTCATTTTCTAAGTCTGTTTTGGTCACTTCAAATTCATTCCTAGATTGTAAAAAATCATTAATTTGATCGTCATCTTTGAATATTTTCCAATGGTCAATATTGTCTGGTACTATAGGGCGATGTTTGACCTAAATATTGTATTGCTCGTTTAGACATGGTATTTGGCCATTGCTTGCAGCAAAGGCGAGCTCATTGGCTAGGCTATTTTGAACCCTAAGAATATAAGTGAGTTCATATTTTTCAAAGGTTTTGAGGATGTCTAAACTTGCATTCCTGTATTCTCTTAGTCTTGGGTTTTTTGCCAAATATTCACCTTTGATTTGCCTAATTACAAGTTCTGAATCTCCCTGCGCTGATACTTTCTTGGCGCCTAAGTCCTTAAGTATGTGCAGACCAAGGAGAAGGGCCTCATATTCCGCAATGTTATTAGTACATTGGAATTCTAATATGAAAGAATCTAAGTCCTTAAGTATGTGCAGACCAAGGAGAAGGGCCTCATATTCTGCAATGTTATTAGTACATTGGAATTATAATCTGAAATAATGGCCTTCATTAGTATTTTGTATCCAGATGCCAGCCCCAGAACCAATTTTTCGACAAGAACCGTCAAAGCTTATACTCCAAAGAGCTTCTTTTTCATACACGATACTAAGTTGTTTTTCAGGTTTCTTGAAGCTTTGATCATCAGTTTCTTCATTTAGTAATGGGAAATGTGGTTTTGAAATCCTCTTCATTTTCTTTTATTTGCTCGTTTATATCACTTTCATTGTATAAGATAAAAGAATCTAAATTGGAATGAATGGAATAAATGGGAGTGTTGTTTGGCTTATCCCAGTTGTTAACCATGTATTTCATGTGATTTTCTCAGTATAATCTCCTAGTATGGATGAAAACTAGGATGGTAGAGAATGACAGGTCCATTTGAAGGTTACCTTGTATTTTGGCATCCCACGCCCTCGATAGTAGCATTCCATACTTAGGAGGAATATCATCCACTACTACATCCATGACTAGGTTTTTTTCCGGTAGTTGTGTCAAAGAAAAACACAGGTTATTTATTAGCCCTAAGCATTTGACCCGACTTGAATCAAAGGAGTACAGGTATTTGTATGGTTGAGTTACCTCTAGAACCAGGTTTTCCATGATTTCTTTAGGCATGAGGTTATGGGAGGCACGAGAATCTAACATGGCATTATGTAATATCTTGTCCTGTATATTCAAGATTACATAGAAAGGAGAGACAACTCCTTCTTGGTATTCACCTTCTATTTTGGGGCCGAACAAGAGCTCAGGTTTGTCATCAGTTATATTTAAGGTATCTGCCTCATTTCCTAAATAAAAAACTTTGAAGATTTGAGATCTATACCTATCTACAATTATTAGCTCAGTAAGGGGTATGGTTATTTTTATTTTGTAAATTTCCCCTTCGAAACTAAAAGGAGTTTGTAGTTTGGACAGATTTGTTTCAGCTTTTTCGGACATGATTTTCTCTATGTTATTAATTTGTTGACTCTGGTTCGGGCCTTTGTTCGACACAACCATCTCGGGAATCTTTGTGGAAGTACTAGGAGTATCTGAGCCAAGACTTGTTTGAATAGCTTTATCTTTGTTTTGGTCAGTTTTCTTGACCATGATTTTGTTGTTGTCCACTGCTTTTTTAAGGATGGTATCACGGGTTCTAGCAGTGTTTGAGCTACGTTTCTTGGAGTTGTCTTGGTTTTTTATGCTTCTAAGGTCATACTGTCTGTGTGCTTCTATTATGGCATTCTGAAAATCTATGGCAGGATCTTCGGGATCTTCATAGTTGATTTCATCTTGACTCAGAGAGAATAATGTTTGTTCTTCTTTTGTGAGGTAAACCTCACCTTCGTTATCAGAACCTAATAGGTTTAAGTGACTTTCATCAATGGGTTATGTATCCCTCTCCTCTTCATCAACATAATTTTCACTGAAGGATGGCCTAATCTGTTGGTCCTTTTCCCTTGGTTTATTTTAAGACTGGTCTCTTCTAAATTTTTGGTTCCGATTTTGAGGGTTTGGCTGGTTGCCCTTAAGAGGTGCTTTTTCACTCATTTTTTCCCACATATTTGTCATGGATTTGACTAGGCCATCTATTCTAGGATCCGAGCAAGATATCGAAGGGGAAATTTCGTCATGGCAAGTGACTCCCTTTTCTGCTCTTATCCTAGCTCTCTTTTCAGCTAAGTTGGCCTCTGAATTTATAGCCACTCTTTGCATTTCTTCTAAGGTAGGGGGGTCCTTGTCTCTTAGTTGATAAGTCATGTCTGGGTCAAAGCCTTTGGGAAACTTTTCCAAGGCTGAGCCAAGTGGAGGTTTGAAGTGAGGTGGGAGGGCATTACACACACTGTTGAACCTAGTGCAATATCCTTGGACACTTTCCCCATTTTCCCATTTTAGATTGTTATACTCTAACAGGATTTGAATGGGGTTCTTTCATATTTCCCACTTGTTTATGAAGGTTTGGTAGAGTTCTGGGAGATTGTGGATGTTGTTTGGAGTTAAGCTCTTAAACCATTTTTTGGGTTCTCCGCCCAGGCTTTGGGCGAACATCCTCATTCTAATGGTCTCGTCTTCTATTTCCATGTATTCAAAGGCATTGCTAATCCTATCTACATGTTGTTGAGCTGTGGTAGTCTCAACTCCGGTAAAGTGCGGGATTTTGGATTGATAGTCATTTTGTAAGGGAGCCAAAGGCTATGGAAACACCAAGGGTGCATACCAGGCTGCCATGATGGGAGCTAATGGATGATGTAAAAAATGAGGGCTTGTGGGATGAGCTGAGGTGGTTTGAATAGTAGTGGTTTGGATTGGTGTGGCGGATGTACTTGGACTAGTGATCTGATTTTGAGAAGATCTGGGATGGTAGGAGCCAAAGTGATGGAGAAGCTGAAATTAGGGAGGTGTAGTAGGCGAGGCTTCTCTACTAGGACTCTCTGGCAGATCTAGGGGCTCAAGATCGTCAAAGTCTATCTTACTTTGTGACTTGCTTCTAAAAAGGGTTTTTGATGATTTTAAGTCAAATGGGGAATCCTGCAAGGATGTGAGGTGTTCAGGTACTGACCTTGCTTTACGGATGGACCTATCGGTAGCTAAATTTCCAGTTTCGGAAGCTTGCCACATAATCTTCTCTGGGTCATCTACTATGATAGGGGGGTTTGGGTATGGATGAGATCTGGTGTTGGTTATTCGTGAAGCTAGATTTCGAGTCTAGAGTTTAGAGAGGATGGTATTTTTGATTGTTTTGGATGGATGGCCTCTCTAGGGTTTTACTAATGTGAAGGATGGTCAAAACAAAAATATGGACTAGTGGATTCGCCAGGTGGATTTCTATGAGAACTATGGTCCACCACCAACACTATCAAAGATGCTTTCGGGAAAAAGTTTTATAGAAAACTTTGAGATGAAAACTCGCAAAGAAGAGTGATTCACTTGGTTTCAATAGTTTGCTAGGCTGTATGGACAAGCTAATGGTTCTTTTTAGCAAGAATATTTCTGCTTATCTCCTATGTTTAGGTGAATTCTTCTGAATCGCTAAGTTATACTTAGTTTTTCACTGATTACAGAGTTTGCACCATTAGTTTTAATCTTTTGGAAGTATGAGTCAACAGAAAGGTATGGTTTATGAATTTTTTGGTTTTTTATGGAGTTTTTAGGCCTACTGGAGGCTAGTGGAGTCGCCAGGTGGAACTTGGTTGTTTTTGTAAAGATGTAGCTATGGTCTGCCACCAGTAACTAGGGAAAAGCCAATTTGGGAATGTTTTGGGGTTTTTTGAGTTTTATGCACAACCTATGGTTTATTAAAGTATTCTAAACCTGTTTCATCACTTTGCTAGGGTGGTGAGAACAAAAAGAGTTTACTCTAAATGATTATATGGACTGCTTGCATGTTTAAATGTTTAAAGACTAATGAATCTACAAGAGTTTGCTAGACTATTATGTACTCAGTTAGTCCCACCGTGATCGCCATTATGTTAGTGAGTGGTGGGATAAGTCAATCTAATAATATTCTTAAGGCTGTTGAAATGTTTAGGGAATCTAAGTTTGTTTATCACTCAGAGTCCCACCATGATCGCCATTATGTTAGTGTGGCGATGAGGTGGCTAAATGGTAGGTATGTTTGAAGATAAGGGATTTTTGGAGTCCTAAGGGTACTTATATTGTCACTAACTCAGAGTTCCACCGTGATCGCCATTATGTTAGTGAGCGGTGGGATAAGTCAATCAGATAGTATTCTTAAGGCTGTTCAAATGTTAAGGGAATCTAAGTTTGTTTATCACTCAGAGTCCCACCGTGATCGCCATTATGTTAGTGTGGCGATGAGGTGGCTAAATGGCAGGTATGTTTGAAGATAAGGGATTTCTGGAGTCTTCAGGTGTACTTAGATTGTCACTAACTTAGAGTCCCACCGTGATCACCATTATGTTAGGGTCCCGTGATTTGGCTGATTGGAAAGCCAAATGACAGTGTAACATCAAAAAAATCTTTGGAGCCCAACGACCTAGCCTTCCTAGACTCAGAGAGGGCTCTCTCTATCTGTGTAAGGGATATTTGTGTGTTCACTTATTGTGTTATGATTTTAGGCTAGTTATGAAGTAGGTTTTTAGGTTGTGAGGGATGAACTGATCAAAGACATAAGATAGGTAAAAAGATGTCAGATCAACTGGGCTATGGGTTCGAAAAGGTCAATAAAGCTTTCAGATGGTGATACAATGTTGTTGAAGGGCCGATTTGATTCGAGGTAAAATGGATCTTTGGGAAAAATGGAGTGAAATTGACATTAAATTTGTGAATAACAAATGATTTCGAGCATAACTAGTTTAATAGCTGACATAAACATGGTAGGGAAAACCATTAATCGTGAGAAATGTAACTGTAAACTAATCGATGCATAGAAATAAACATTCAAGCCATGCATAAAGATATATAACTCTCTAACTTTAGGAAATGGCTATCAGACTTTGGGGAAATACATTTAAGATAGACAAACAACTCAAATCACTATGTTGGAACGCCTAAACATAGTGCTTCAAGCTATTGGGCACTTTGAAAACAAGATTGCATAGTTTTAGGAAAAGGGCAAGATCAGTACAAGACCTCCTTGGTTCAACAAATGAAAATCTAATCAATCAAAGAGAAGTTTCATAGGTGGAGCTATGGCTAGCCATGAGTAAGCAGGGCATACCGTAAATCATACTTAGCATGCATAAAACCATAAATGAAACAAGCAAACAATATTCTTAAGTTATTAAAGAGCAATCAAGAATTATTTAATGTGACTAAGAATGAAGAAAACATGGAAGCTATAAAGAAACAGGAAATTTGAGGTGCCTCCAAGGGCATGTCTCAAACTTGTTCTCTACTGGCTTATAGCAAGCAAGAACATGGATTTATGAATGAATACTAGGAAACAAAATAGAGAGAGAGACACTATACCATTCTACCAAGTCATGGAATCCAACAACAATCCTCTTTCATCATCCAAGAACATCCAAGAAACTATCTAAAAGAATGAGACAAGTATTTCTCCAAAGCTGATATGACCATATATTGCTTCTATTCATCAAGTTCAGCCTTCTTTACAATGAAATCCTTTGGAATATATAGGCCAAAGTGAGGAAAACCTCTTAGTTCAACTTGCAATCTCATTGGCCTATCCAAAATATCTGATTTTGTCCTTGAGGCTTTGCAAAGCCCAAGGCACAAAATATCTAAAAAATGCTAAAAAAGGGAAATATATTGACTTTTCATAACTTATCATGTACAAAAATAGCTAAATGCACATGAAGAAAAGTCACTTTTGAAAGGTTCAATTTTTACAAAAATACTCAAAAAATACATCAGCAAAAGGTCCCCTGACTTGCCGACAACTTTTGGAGGCCTTCCCGATGTCGAAACAAGGCTCATGATGGCTCGTTGGAAAGCTTTGAGTGTCTAATTTTTGAAAATGTTTATTTTTCTCCAAAATAACCACTAGAAGTCCTCCAAAAATAGACCTATGTGTAAAAAAACCAAAAAATAGGCCTTGCTGATAAACGAGGCAGAGTGTAGAAAAAGCGAGTGTTTTTCGCCATTTTGGTGGAGCAAATGATCTTCAATTGATCTGAAAATTGCTGAGTATGTGCCCCTGAAGTTATGGCATCCAATGATACCATTTTCATCCTTTGAGTATGCCCCAAACTGAAATGGAGATGCCCATGAGTTTTGGCCAAAAACCCAAAAATGACAAAAAACCAAAATTTGTCGAATTTCACCCAAACTTGGCGAGCATGACCCTCAAGGGTTTTTAGAAACATTTTGTGAAGCTGAGGCCAAAATTTGGATCCTTGAGGTTTCTTTCCTCAATTTTGGTGCCGGGGGCTTCCCTTTAGCCTCCTTGAGTTTTTCTTGAGCGACCTTCAATTTCCGCCGGACAAACTGATTGAGCTTTTTATAATGCCCGATCATCCTCTGTTGAAGGTCCAAGTCTCTATTTGCCTTCTCCAATTTCTTCTCCAAGTGATCATTAACTCTCTCAAGCCATGCTTCCCGATTTTTCTCTATCTCTTGTTCGAACAATGTAGTGAGAGGGGTAGATTGGAGAAGGGCATCTTCTTCTTCCTTTTGTTTCTCAAGGGCCTTTTTGAGCCCCATGGTTCTTGGCCTCTTTCGCTTGGGCTGATCTTCGCCTTCGATCTCATCAAACTCACCCATGATTTCTTCCAATCTCATTTGTGCTTTGGAGGCCTCTTTTTGTATTTGATTGCCCGTGTCTCATATACAGCCATATGGACACTCATCTGTTTGTTTTGAACTTGCAAAAAGTGATTGAAGTTCCTAGCCCTATCAAGATCAGTCCTCAAAGCATCAATTTGGTTTTCTCTATTGATCAAGAGATTTTCTAGGATCCCGACTTCATTTTCACTATCATCACTTTGGATTTGAATGATGTCGAATTCCCTTTTATTTTCATCACTGCTTTCTTCCTTTTCCTTCCCTTTGCTTTGGGTGGCTCTTTTAGTCTTCCTCCTCTTGGGCAATTCGACAATGGGCTTCTTGGGCAATTTTCCCTTGCTTCAGAGGGCCCTAGTCACATTTGGAGTTACAACTCTAGGCACCCTTTTCCTTGATGTCTGGGGCTTGGCAACTTTAGGAGAAGAAAGCATGGTCCCTTGCCTAGGAGAGGCAGCTAGCACATGCTCCATTGGCTCTTTACCCTTGCTAATTTTCTCACCACTCTTGCCACTGTCTTGGATTTCTTCATGGATGCCTTGACTGTCCTTGTGCATTTCTTTTTGAGGGTTTTCCTCCTCAATGTGTTGCATATTTTCAACATGAAACTGTTGTTTATCATGCTGCTCATCATCATGCCCAGGAGTATGTTTTTCATCATCACCTTCTCATCATCATGCCCTTCTTCCCCTTGCTGTTCTGCCTCACTTTGTTCTTTTTCCCCTTGTTGTTCTGCCTCACTTTGTTCTTTTTATAATGGTCAAACTTTCACCTTATAAAACTGTGTTCACCTTAGGACTACTATTTTCCCTTCACAAACAATGTTTTCACCACTACTATGACACCAATGTTTTTTGAAGGCAGTTAGGGTCCTTTTAGATGGTTTTAAACATCCACCTGACAATGTAAAAGTGTGTAACAATCATAGCAATAGAAAGCTTTGAGTTTTCTCAGAAACATTGCCCTCTAATCAATCTCTCTCTCTTGTCATTTATAGCAGTAGCACCCTTTAATTTTGGACCAAAATCCTCACCCTTTAAACACCGTTTTGACCTTAAGATCACTGCTTTCCTTTTTCAAACATTGCTTTGACCTGAAATTTGTCAATAGGGATTAATTTTGTTTTCACCCCTGCTAGGACACCTTCAGCAACTTGAAAACCCTCTACCACTGTGTTTTTCCTTGCAATTAGTGTTATGGCTTATCACTGTTTTTTAGGGCATTTTCAGGCCTTTTGAAACTAATGCAAACACACCCCTTTTTATTATATTGATGTTGGACAATTATAGCAACAACAACCTTGGATCATTATCAAAACACCCTACCCTCCTTATCACTATTTCTCCCTTGGAGAAAATCACTCTGTCACCCCCTTAGGATTTCAAAAAATTAGCACTGGGCATGGAGAATACCTTGAGATGACTTATGGCCCTTTGTTCGATAAGTTTGAGCAGGTCTCAAGACCCTTTGAAGGTGTTTCGGTCACTCAACAGGCGCGACACATTCAAAAGGGAGAGCGTTGCGAAGTTACAAAGGGTGTCGGGTCGGCCTTCGAGCGGTAGTGATCGGCGCTACAGGTGCGTCGCGCAGTAGTGTAAGGCCCGTGTATTTTTTCTCCTGAACGCGCTGTGCACTTTTCTAGGCGCGCCGCGCGGGCTTAAAACTTCAAAACTCTGCAATTTCATATGAAATCTCCTTGTTTTCTTCAGTGGATGGCTAGGGGCGATGTTTGTGAATGCTTGTGAGACTTGCAAATGAGTTTGCAATGGTCTCCTCTCCTCTTAAAGTCGAAAAAAGCCAATTATCCTTTGAAATGCTTTATGAGGTTTTTGAAGCTTTTTTGAGAAAGGTATTGGTTGCAAAACAAAACATGAAGCATTGTTTTGTGATTTCATCATTTTTAAAACTTATAAAGACTCTTTTTCGAACTAACCCTTTGAAAAGATGCTGAGGTCGACTTTTGACAAGGAAACATAGTGATGGTTCTTGTTTAAGTAAAAAGGCCTTTTTTAAGGGACTGCAAACCCCTTCTGCTGCCCTTTCACTTTTTCTCATTGAAGAAGAGACTTTGTCACTTCTACCTATTGTTGACCTTTTCAAAGGAAAAACTCTGCTCAAAGACATACTAAAGATTTGTGAGGCATTCTTTGCCATTCTTGCAAGGAGATCAATCACCACTTTGAAACTTATTTTGACATTTTCTACTCGTGGTGTTTTGAAGGTGATCATGCCCACTGTGAAGCTTATTGAACTGGCAGGTGCTCTTTGAGCCTTTCTTTTGACTGTGGGTGAATAACCTCACCTGAAATTGTAAGTGAAAAACTCCAGATCTTACCCATACCTATTAATCAAGGAAAAAGGCCTTTAAAGACCCTTGGGACTCATATGCAACAGCAAGGTCATTTTCACATGTCCATTAAGGGGCCTTTGACTGTGATAGTTTCATGTTTTATCTATTTTGAGTGTTTTCTATGATTTTAAAGCACTTGACCTATCCTTTTTCACACCCACTATATCTGCTTTTGATCATTTGCAAATTCCCCTTGAGAAAACAAAGCCTAGGTTACCTCCTTGTCACTTTTGATGAGTTTTTTTCTTTGAAAAAAGATCTTCATGAACAGGAAAAGAATTTTTTTTTTTGAATATCAACATCACTCTTGGGCCTCTGTTAAACCCAGCTAATTTCAACTACTTTCAACTCTGTTTTTCAAAGGAGCAATGACTAGATGTCATGCATGTTTATCAAGGAGATGGATCTTTGGAAACCCTGAATGAAATTACATACCTCAGCAGGGTTTGTTCATTTTGGCTCCAGACTGCTTTTGAAAGAAATCTCTGATAGGAGATAAGTTAGCCTCTTTAATCATTATAGTACCCCTGCTTTTTCTTTGTTTTTAACACCATTTCTCTATCCATAAGCCTTTAATTTTCTCCCACTGCTCTTAAAATTTTCCTTTCAGTCAGTGAAAACCCTAAAATCGATCTCTGTCCCTGGCCCTCTTCTTATTAGATGAAGGAGGCCTTTATCACAGTGCCAAACCCTCTTCTTGTAAAATGAAGGAGGTTTTCTCAGTCTTCAACCCTCTACTCATGTATGGAGGAGGTTTTCTCAGTGATTCCATTTCATCAGCTTTTAAACAGTGTTATCTTTCCTTTCACTGCCTATTCATGCTTAAGCAAATGAAGATGACAAATTGACAATAAGTCATGATGGGCATTTCTCTGAGACATGTAATTCTTCTTTTAAAATACCTTTGTGCCTCTTTAGACATCACAATAAATTTGGCCAATATCTGCAAAGCATTTCTTGTCATTTATAATTCACTAACCTTTGACTGTGATTGCAGGAGCTTAATGAGATAACTCTTTGTCCAGCATTTGCATCCCAGGCTCAGAACCATATGAGAAGCAGTTGTCTTCTCATGTTGAGTTTAATACTGTCTTCTGGAACACTAGTAGACTTCTGCTCTTTGAAAAATACATTGAAACACTGTACATTTACCTAATATTAGCTTTACTTGTGGCATATGTATTGCTGAGACTTCAAGGCTTGTTAGTGGCGCGACTTAAGGATGTAACCAAAATTTATTTGCAGAATAGGAAGGTATATTAGGAATGGTTAAAAATAGATAGAGGTTCTTTGGCTTTAGGATATTTTTCCAAGGGAGAAATGCCTAAAGCATCACTACCTAACTTAGGGGAGACTTCTTGGACAGATTTGGATTGTTTTCTTTGGAGCTGATGGACAAGCTAGTATGGCTTAGGCTAGATAGGGCTTGACAATGAATTTTTATCTCGTCATGGGCTGATTTAAAAGGTAGGAGGGAAAAAAATTTTATGGGTGTTTTCCATCTGGAAAATTTGACAAATTTTGAGACTAGCTGCTAGAAAACTTAGTTCTAACAACTAGTCATCACCAACAAGTGAAAAATACTGATGACTAACAATTACCAATGTGGAGCTATAGACACATACATCATACAGATGTAAAATCACTGAATATTCAATAAAATATGCAGCAGCAACTTTATGCAGTGTTTTATGGGAAAAAATGTGGGGAAAAGTGATGATTTTGGCCCTAAAATGAGTATATTCAAAGATATACATAAAAATAAGAGAAATGGCAGGATTTTATTTTATATTAGGTCATGAGGGACCTATTATCCGAATTTTAGCTCAAAAAAATAAGTCTAGATAAGTTAAATAGTTCCTCCTTCCTCAACTAGGCTTAAAAACCCTGATTTCCCATGACTTAAATTATGCATAAAGTGATGAAGCTCCTATAGCATGATTTTATGAAGGTTTTAACTGAAATAATGATGGAATATCAGTATGGCAAGTTCAAAATATGATTCAATGGCTTTATATTATAAAATACAGATTTATACATGAAGAAAGGCCACAAAATGAAGTGCCGCAACCATGGAATGAGACAGAAAAGTTGAACAACGTAATTTACAGGTGGCTGAAGTAGTGTTTCATTATATTTTATATCTACAACATATCTGAATAGAAAATCACAGATCAGAATGGGATATGTATGCAAAAATATATTTTCAGTACATTCCCCTTAGGGATCTGAGCAGAAGATGAATAACAAAGAATAGATATGAGATCTACACCATATATCTACAGTAATCTTTAGAAATTTCTGAATAATATGATACACATTATATCAGATCTGAAATATAACATGGATTTTTTGGCCAATCCATGGATCACCACAGTGAAGGAGGGAGTCCTTCCACCAGAGATCTCTCCTCCAAACTGCTGTCAAATGTACACTGCAACTTTTCCTGCAAAGAGGGCGCGGTTTCCTCAAGTGATTGTGCTAAATAAGTGGAGCACACTTTGGCCTCATGCCAAGATGGAATTTTGAAGCTCAAAATAGCTATTGCACTCCTACCAATGGTTTAGATGACTTCCCAATTAAAAAGATGCAATAGAACTCTTTAGATCTGAATAGATCTGATTCCACTTGCTGCAGCTCACAAGACAACTCAACCCTCAACATGAGCAGCACTATAATGTAAGGTGAAGCTTGGCCAAAATTCCAGATAGTGGATCAATGCAGCACAATATCCTCCAAGAGACCCTCAAGGAAGAAGAGGAATTCCTAAACAGGAAATTCCTCTCTCTCTAGCTAAACAACCAAGAGAGTTTGAGTTGCTCAAGCAATCTCAAAATTGAAATATCATCAAAAACATTTTCCTTGAGCCTTCTCCTTCCTTTTATAAGATGAGGATGTGCAAAACCCTAAACCACCTTGAATCACTTAACCCCTTTCAGATGAGGTCCTCCTTCTAGAACTGTGCTGATCATCTAGGAGGTTCATTGTATCTGGACTTCTTTATTATTTGGTCCTGTTGACCCGATCAAATAGCTCGAACCTGTTTCAAATACAAGTGGATTTTATTGAGCAAGACCTGATTTGACTCTGTTCACATTGGGCATTGATTTATTCTCATGTTTAGGAGTTTTTATTTGTTCTCCTTTACATTTTATTCATAAAACATAAAAATAAAATGACATTGAATATTCCTACTAGCTTGTGCTAGTTAGGAATATTAAAGTCATCCCCCTTCAAAATGTTGCTTGTCCTCAAGCAACTGCAGGGTAGAACAAAAATTCTCCTTCCCTCTTCTTGTAGCCTCATCAATTGACCCCACCATGGCTGAAAATGATAAGCAATGAATTTTTCCTCCAATGATTTCCTCCAAGTGTAAGATAGCAAGTGTACATCATGAGAAAATGGAAGGTGCAAGTGGTGATATCCTTGTTGTTCAATGGCCTCATTAAGGTAGGAGTGATGAAGAGCATGGGGAAAATTTCTCCTAATGAGTGTCTCCCACACCCATGCTATCATCCATAAGAATCTAGTTACCTCCAGATAAGGCAACTTCAGAAAATCCTCTTCCACCTTAAGCTCCAGCAAAGAAGGTGGGCTGAAAATATGAAAGTGGTAAGCATCATATCCTACCCCACACTATTCACCTCTCCACTTAACATAAGTGTAGAGTGAAAACTAATCTTGGGCTGCAAGGATATTGCCCTCAAGTGGCATCATGAAGATTAGATCTGCAAAGATCCTCCCTCCAACGATGTAAAACCAGCTAGCCCAAAATGTTCTATATGTGATGGATAGAAGGGTATCATCATAAGGTATCACATCACACACATGGCCCACCTCCAAGAGAAACAAGTGTTTGGTCATGGTGGCCACAACTCTTCCCATGTTCCCATTAGAACATGTACTGCAGAAAATGTGGGAACCTACTTCCCAAAAGGACACATCCAAACCATGTGCCTCACTCAACATCATGTCTCCCATCAAGATAAAAGAAATATCAGAAATTGAGAACATGAATATCATCATCATGAAGGAAATACTGAAGGTTCTATGTGATGCAATAAAGTACCAACAGTTTCCCAAGTCTTCACAGCGCAGTTTTACATATTGCTACTTTAGAAGAATACATGGAAAATTGTTTCTTGTTACATGGTTAAACATATAAATCAAATGAACATACATGTAAGAAAAACATCTTTGCCCAAGGCCACATAAGAGATGGTTGTATCCATCATATAATTTGGCCCAATGTAGATCATGGAGCTCAATGAATAGCTTGCCCTCTTGTGGATCAATGCACCGCCAAAATATGGTAAGAGGATGCAAGCAAAAGCTCTCACCATATGTTGGAAGCAAGAAGATACATGGATCCATGAATCATCAATAATATTTTGGCACACTCCCATGAAGGGGAATGAACCAAGGGCTGCATGAAAATCCTTCTCCTCCTGCTTGGAAACCCAAGTCAAGAAAAGCACACCACAGTAATAGATTTCTCCCTCTACCACTTCATCTTCTTCACCTCCTCTTTTCTCACCAAGTGCATCAAATGAGAAGTGATCCTGGGAATACTCCATCAATAAATCCCAGCTCCAAAGTGACAACGTTGTTGGCCTATGCAAATAGGCTCCCATCAACACATAGCTCCAATATTTGACATGCAGAATGTCAAAGGCATATCCCATAATGCTACTACATATGAGAAGTCCTTCCCATGAATAAAGTCCTTCTTGAACATCTAAGGTCAAGGAGTAACCCATTTTCACTATGATAGTGCCATATTCTACTCTTGCAACATCATGAAAACAGTGAGAGCAAATCCGCCCTTGCTCTCTCAAGAACATCCCAAGCAACAAAAATTTTTGCTGCCTCTCTATACTCCCATCATCAAGATCATGTAGTGAAAACATGGTGATTGAAATGAAGAATATTATGTCAAAACAATGTGTCCATACTCCTTGTTGCTCCATGATGCAAGTATCCTGCCACATACCCTTAGAAAGAGAGTGATGACCAAACTCTTTCAAGAGCAACCATCGCAGCCAAGCCTCCTGCTGCTCGGTGTCATAGATCTGCAAGTAGCTCTCTAGCTTCTTGCTCTCCATCCACATCCACTCAAACAATTTTGGATGTCTCCTTCCATCATTCATCTTGGTACTCCTCCCACGAGGGATACCATCATCCCAAATCAGATTTCTGCATTTCATGGGATCTTGAAATGAATTCTTCCCGAGGATCAATTTGACCCTATGAGTATCCAAATAGGTGGTAGGAAAAAACCTCCCATCATGATGTGCATGGCTTAAGAAATGTCCAACATAGTCATGAGAGATGTTATCCATCTGAAGATGTCCCCCATCTACTATCTGCTCCTGTGAGAAGGGAAGATCCTCCTCAAACTATTGAAGAACTTTGCACTCCATGATGTGCTGAAGTGCACCTCCAATGAATTCTTCCCATGAGGTCTTCTCCTCATGCATGGCCTCCCAAAACCAAAGGGGCCTTGGATTTTCTGCAAGTAGAAGTTTCTCTTTGAAAAGGGGTGTGCTCATTGAGAAAGGGTCATCTGGAAGGGAGAAAGGGTTTCTCACTTCAAGATGTCTACCATCCATCATTCCACCCTTTATTTCTTCATGAATGAAGCTTCCATGTGAATGCTCCAATGAGGAATGGTTCCTCTCTTCTTCCTCACTGCCTTTGCACAACGAAGTGAAACTCTGTTGCTCTAAATCAACATCATGCAAAGATGTAGATCTCTTCATACAATGTGCTGAAATGACAATAGATGAATTTTTAATCATACCTCGATAAGATGTAGAAGCAAGAGCTTCTTCTGCAACTATGTAGTCTTCCTTCATTACTAAACATGAAGGCTACTTTTCCAAGGTTGTGCCAGCACTGGTACAAGTCTCCACCCTTTCAATATCCTTGAGATCTTCTTCAATACCCTTCAGGGTCTAGAAAAGGAGTAGGGAGATCTCCTCTTCTGTCATTCTTCCAAGTGGTGGAGCCATGCTCTTGTTTCTTCTGTACAATTCATATTATTTGTGAGGGTAGGAAGTGAACGGCTCTTCTTCTCCTTCTTGAAACCTTCTGTAGGTCTCATTGCAACTTTCTTCTCCTTGAAACCCTCCAGGAGTCTCGGTGCATCTTCCTTCTCTTTTCTGATTTACCTCTTTAGAGAGGCCCTTATTAGATATGAACATTTATGAGAGTAATCTCATACTCTGCATCATTCTTATCTCTGTTCCTTTCTCTACAACACTTTGGCTTGAAGCCACAGGCTGAGCCAAAGATCTTTCTCTGATACCACTGTAATGTTCCAAATTAAGGAACAACTACAAATTTGGAATAACATGAGTTATTAACAATGTGGAGATATAGCCATATACCTCATATAGATTTAAAATCATTGAATCTTCAATAAAATATGCAGCAGCAACTTTATACAGCGTTTTATGGGAAAAAAGGTGGGGAAAAGTGATGATTTTGGCCCTAAAATGAGTATATTCAGATATCTACATAAAAATAAGAGAAATTTTGGGAGTTTATTTTATATTAGGTCATGAGGGACCTATGCTCCAAATTTCAGCTAAAAAAAATAAGTCTAGCTAAGTTAAACAGTTCCTCCTTCCTCAACTAGGCTTAAAAACCCTGATTTCCCATGACTTAAATTATGAAGAAAGTGATAAAGCTCCTACAGTGTGATTTTATGAGGGTTTAAATGAAATAATTATGGAATATCAGTATGGAAAGTTTATAATATGATTCAATGGCTTTATATTAGAAAATACGGATTTATACATGAAGAAAGGCCACAAAATGAAGTGCTGCAACCATGGAATGAGATAGAAAAGATAAACATCATAATTTACAAGTGGATGAAGCAGTGTTTCATTATATTTTATATCTAAAACATATATGAATGGAAAATCACAGATCAGAATGGGATCTATATGCAAAAAGAGCTTTTTAGAACATTCCCTTTGGGATCTGAGCAGAAGATGAATAACAAAGAATAGATCTGAGATATACACCATAGATTTGCATAATATTCAAAAATTTATGAAGAATATGATACAAAGTAGATCATATCTGAAATAGAACATGGATTGGTTGGCCAATCCATGGATCACCATAGTGAAGGAAGGAGTCCTTCTAGCGGAGATCTCTCCTCCAAACTGCTGTCAAATGTACACTGCAACTTTTCCTGCAAAGAGGACACAGTTTCCTCAAGTGACTGCGCTGAAGAAGTGGAGCACACTTTTGCCTCATGCCAAGATGGAATTCTGAAGCTCAAAATAGCTATTGCACTCCTACGAATGGTTTAGATGACTTCCCCACTGAAAAGATGCAATAGAACTCTTCATATCTGAATAGATCTGATTCCACTTGCTGCAACTCACAATAAATATCAAATCTCAACATGATCAATGCTATAATGTAAGGTGAAGCTTGGCCAAAATGCCAGATAGTGGATCAATGCAGCACAATTTCCCCCAAGAGACCCTCAAGGAAGAAGAGGAATTCCTAAACAAGAAATTCCTCTCTCTCTAGCTAAATAGCCAAGAGAGTTTGAGTTGCTCAAGCAATCTCAAAATCGAAATATCATCAACAACCTTTTCCTTGAGCCTTCTCCTTCCTTTTATAAGATGAGGATGTGCAAAACTCTAAACCACCTTGAATCACTTAACCCCTTTCACATGAGGTCCTCCTTCTAGAACTGTGCTAATCATCTAGGAGGTTCATTGTATCTGGAATAATTTATGATTTGGTCCTGTTGACCCAGTCAAATAGCTCGAACCTATTTCACATACAAGTGGATTTTATTGAGAAAGCCCTGATTTGATTCTTTTCACATTGGGCATTCATTTATTCTCATGTTTAGGAGTTTTTATTTGTTCTCCTTTACATTTTATTCATAAAACATAAAAATAAAATGACATTGAATATTCCTACTAGCTTGGGCTAGTTAGGAATATTAAAATCTACGAGAATAGTGATAAAAAAATATAACATAATACCTGTGTTTTTTTGTTGAAGAAACCGAGAAAGGTCCTCACGCGTTTGTGTGAATTTTCTCCAGGACCACCGAAGCACGATTCTCCTTCTCATGAAAGGTGGTCTTCACAAAATTACCCATAGTACATCCCTTTCACTGATCTGACTGCACAAGAGTACCCTTGGGAAGTCTAGTAGAAATCTGCTGCAAAATCTTCAAGGTGCCACGGTGAAGATGGCCCAATATTTTGTGCCATAATTCGCCCTCATCCCAGCTCACCACTTCTTATGCTTTTCCTATCATTACAGTGTAGTCATCTACCTCCAGCTTGTAGAGATTCTTAACTCGAATCCCTATCCTCTTTGTTTGACCCATTTTTTTATGTTGTAGGAAAGCTTTTCCCTGGCTGAAAACAATGTCATAACCTCTGTCCTCCAACATAGCGACCGAGACCAAGTTCTTCTTCAGAATTGGAACATGCATAACATATTTAACCAGAAATGGTTTACCTGAATCCCTCTTAAAGGTAATGGTTCCAATGCTTGTTTCACTATATCTACCATCATCGCCCATCTCTATATGCATTTGGAGATCCTTCTCCTCCAAGTCACTAAACAACTCCTTGTCTCCCGTCATATGGAAGGAAGCACCACTATCAAGATACCACACCGATCCCATTGTGCTTGAAACCAAGCATGTGATCAAAGAGAAATCAAGTTAAAATTGCAAGGCTAAGGCCTCACCCGCTCCAGCTCCAACAACCTTCTTGTTCTTCTTTTTCTATGGGTAGTTAGTGGTGAGATGCCCATGTTCGTGACGGTGAAAACACTTCACCTTGGACAAATCTAGCTTCTTTCCTTTAGCCTTGGATTTTGGATGGGATTTATTCCCCTTCCCTTTCCTTGCTTTGGCAGCCAAAGTGCAATTCTCTTCATCATCATTCTTCGATGAAGAGCCATCCTTGGTATTCTGTCTTATCTCCTCCTGCACAAGAGCCGACCAAAGTCGCTCCCAATCCGGCAGTTTCTCCCATCCATTGACAGAGTCTTTGTAGTTGTGCCAAATCTTCTAAAGCCCAAGGAGAACCAAGCTCACCAAGTCATCATCTGCAAATTTAATTCCCACACTCCCTAGCTCATCCCTACATTGGAAAAACTTCGTGAGATATTTTGCAATACTTTCACCCCTCTCAATTTTGATTTTTCTGTTGTGTAACTAGCTCCAAAAATAGAAGAAAAGAGATATCAATGCCTGAGAAATGAGCCACTTCGAGGGGGAAACCTCCAATACATTACATAAATAAAAAATTCTTCGATGATACAATTTACAAAACCTCCTTTCTATATATAGGAGTCCATGGGGCCATAATGTAATCCTAGTGGGCCACAATGTAATCCTAGCCGACCTAACAATAATAATTTAAGGGCACAATAATAACAAAATGGGGGTTACAAGGATACAATAATAACAATAAGGGGGTTACACTAACAACAATAAGGGACTATACTAGTAATATAGGGACCTAACATGCCCCTCTCCTTCAAAAAAGTGTTGTCCTCAATGCTTGAGTAGCTCTAGGTGCTTCTATATAAAATTCTCATCCTCCCATGTAGAATCTTCAGTGGGTAAGTTCTTCCACTTGATGAGATACTCTGAAATTGATCGATTCCGTAGCTATCGAGTTCTTGTTTCCATGACCACTTCAGGTTCCAATATTAATTTTCCTTCCTCATCAAGTTCTGGCAATATTGTTTGAACTGGAAGATTTTCACCTATAACCTTCTTTAAGCATGAAACATGGAAAACTGGATGTACTCGCGAAGAAGCAGGAAGCTCCAATTTGTATGCCATAGAACCAATCTTTTGCAACACCTTGTAAGGACCCTAGTACTTTGGTGATAATTTATTATCCTTCTTAGCTTGCTTGAGGGACATTTGTTTGTATGGTTGTAGCCGTAAAAATACCCAATCTCCTACATCAAAACTTCTCTCGCTGCGATGTTGATCTGCCTGTTGTTTCATTTGATTTTGTGCCAAAGTCAGGTTATCCTTTTAGAGTTGGAGAACTTCTTGCTGATGTTCGATGTGATCTTCCACTGCTTGAACCTTCGAATTTTCTCTTAAATATGATGTGATGGGTGGTGGATGATATCCATAAAGTGCCATAAATGGGGTCATCTTTGCTGCAGTATGGAAGGAAGTGTTATACCACCATTCAGCAAGAGGTAACCACTTGACCCATTGTGTTTGTTTATCAGATACAAAACAACGAAGATATCCTTCCAAACATTTATTTATGATCTCAGTTTGACCATCGGATTGAGGATGATAAGATGAGCTATGAGCCAATTGAGTACCCAAACAAGAAAATAACTCCGTCCAAAAATTTCCAGTAAAAAAGGGATCTCTGTTGCTCACAATAACCCTTGGGCTTCCATGTAGCTTTTGAATTCTGTCCATAAATGTAGTAGCAACTGTTCTTGCTTTAAATGGATGAGATAATGCACAAAAGTGTGCATACTTGGTAAGTCTATCAACTACCACCATGATGACACTCTTTCCTTCGGACTTAGGTAAACTTGTGATAAAATCCATTAAAATCTCCTCCCAACGTTGACTTGGAATGGATAAAGGTTGTAGAAGTCCCGAGGTCTTAATTGTCTCAACTTTATTCTGCTGGCAAACCAAACATTCCGCCACAAAATTTTGAATATCAGATTTAAGGCCATCCCAAAAAAAATCTTTCTTCACCCTGTGGTAAGTTTTTAAAAATCCAGAGTGTCCTCCTAAAGGAGAAGTGTGCAATTCCAGAAGAATCTTTTGTTTTAGTTGGGAATTCTTACAAAGATATAAGCGATCTTTGTACCATAAGGAATCATTTTTCCAACTAAATGTATCAGATGTACTAGGATCTTCTTGCAACTTTTGAATGAGTGTCCATACATCTTTGTCCTTCTTCCATTCATCTCTTGCTTCGGTTATCCAATCTGGTTGGATAATAGAAATGGCACAAAGCAATGCTTCTACCTCTTCATTCTTTCTTGAGAGTGCATCTGCAACAACATTAAGCTTTCCTTTTTTGTAGATTATTTCAAAGTCATAACCCAACATCTTTGTGACCCATTTTTGCTGCTCTTCTGATGATAGTCTTTGTTCCAAAAAGTGTTTAAGACTATCATGATCGTTTTTACCTTTAGGTAGTTCCCATTAGGTAATTTACTTGAGCTTTCTTTAGTGCATAAGTGTTACTAACATTTCTTCTCTTAAATAAATTGTAAATACTTTCCTTTGATTGGATGACTTTCCAAAGCAATGGGTCTTCCTTCTTGCATTAAAACAACACCAATTCCATTTCCTGAGGCATCACATTCCACAATAAAGGTTTTTGTGAAGTCTGGCATAGCTAAGACTGGTGCTAGGCACATTGCCTCTTTAAGATGTTCAAAGGCCTTGGTTGCTTCAGGAGTCCATGAAAATGCATCTTTCTTCAATAATGTTGTTAGAGGTGCTGCTATTCTCCCATAATTCTTAACAAACTTGCGATAATACTTTGTTAACCTGAGAAATCCTCGCAACTGCTTTATGGTTGTGGGGACTTTCCATTCCTTAATGGCTTTAATTTTGTTAGGGTCTACTTTAACACCCTCGTGAGATACAATATGACCCAGATATTCCACCTCTTGTACTCCAAAGAATCATTTGGATGTTTTTGCATATAATTGTTTCTCCTGCAATAGTTTGAGCACCCTGTCAACATGTTGAACATGATCCTTCCAAGACCTGCTATAGATTAGTATATCATCAAAAAATACTAGCACAAATTTTCAAAGGAAGGGTTTGAAAATGGAATTCATCAACCCTTGAAATGTAGAAGGTGCATTGGTAAGGCCAAAAGGCATGACCAAAAATTCATAATGACCCTCATGGGTTCGAAATGCTGTTTTTGGAATATCTTCAGTCTTCATTCTAATTTGATGATATCCTGAACGAAGATCCAACTTGGTAAAATAAATTGCTCCATGTAATTCATCCAATAATTCATCAATCACAGGAATGGGAAATTTATCTTTAATGGTGAGCTTCTTGAGCTCCCTATAATCCGGACACATTCGCCATGATCCATCCTTCTTGTGTACCAATACTACAGGAGCAGAGAAAGAACTTTGACTAGGTTGAATTATACCCGCCTCTAACATTTCTGCAATCATGCGTTCAATTACGCTCTTTTGGAAGTAAGGATATCTATAAGGCCGGATGTTTGGAGGAACACTTCCTGGAATCAAATGAATAGCATGATCATGATCACGAATAGGTGGGAGTCCTTTGGGAGTTTCAAACACCTTGGAATGATTGTCCAAGACTTGTTGGAGATCTGCAGAAATAGATGAATTTGATGTTGGAACTTCTAGTGAGCATAATTGTGCAATTACGCCTCGCTGTTCTTTCTTTAGAAGCTTTGTCATGACATTAGAGCTTATTATCCTTCCTGGCTTCCCCACAATACCCCGTAATTCAACTTCCTTTCCTTCTGAAAAAAATTTCAAGAAAAGTTCTTCAAAATTAAAAGCTACCGTCCCCAAAGATTGTAACCATTGTACTCCTAGTACAACATCAGCACCTCCCATAGGAATGGCAAGCATTGGACTAGTCAATACATATTCCCCCATGGTTGGCTTGATATTATGGCATTTTCCAGAGCAATTTATAGTTCCTCCATTTGCAACCATCACTTGACATTCTGGTGCTGGGTATAGGAAACAATTCAATTCCTTGGCTACCTTACAATGAATAAAATTATGGGTACTACCTGAATCAATCAACACTATTACCTTTTTCTTCTTGATATGTCCTTCTATCTTGAGAGTTTGAGAAGTGGTAATTCCTGCCAATGCATTACACGATATGGTCGGACTCATTTCTTCCTCTTCTTGGGTTGGTTCCTGGTGTATATCCTCTTCTTGTTCATTTTCTTCTTCCTCTTCACAATCTCTGTAAAATAATTTCTTCTCAGCACACTTATGACCTTTAGTGTATTTGCTATCACAACTGTAGCAAAGCCCTTTTTCTCTTTTTTCTTCCAATTTTTGTGGTGTCAACCTTGTAGGTTGTGGAAATCTAGGCGTAGCCACACTTCCTTCTTTATAGAATTAAGTAGTAGACTTCCTTGTTGCCATAATTTTACATTCAACTTTTCTTGCCAACCTGAATGCCTTCTCTAATGAATCAGGTTCCAGAACACGAACTTCATGTTGAATGTTATCCTTTAAACTGCCTAAGAAGAGATCAATCCTGTGGTCCTCTGAAATATCAGTTACCCTTATACTCAATTTTTGGAAGTCCTCAATGTGCTGCCCCACTAAACCCCTTTGTTTGAGATTTATCAATTGGGTAAAGAAGGTGTTGCTCTTTGTATCCTCATAATGTGCTATCATTTCCTCCATAAAAATTGACCAAGTGACAATTTTTTTACGGGAGCAAAGCCATCGATACCATACAAATGTATTTTATTCTAAATGTAAAGTTGCAATGCATACCTTTTGTGTGTTTTGCACATTATGGAGATCAAAATATTGCTCCATCTGTAGTATCCATGTTACAGGATCCTTTTCATCAAACTTCCTCATATCCATTTTTGGAATATGGTGGTTCTTCCCGCCAACATTAGAGTTTATGAAATCACGATTAACATTTATTTTGTTCTCATCATGAGGTTCTTCTACTATCTTTTCACCATTAGGAAACATTTCTTATATCAACTTTGTCAAACCTTCGATGTCTGCTTTTAGATCATTCTTCATGTTTTCCATGTTGTCTTTCCTTATCGTGACAACACTTCCGCCATCAACATCTTCAAGGCTTCCATGACATCACCACCATCATCTGCTTCCTTAATATATTAGCTTGCCTTTGTCATCTTGGCTTCCACGCCTTTCTTCAAAACTTCCATTTCATTTTTTTTTGCTCTTTGCGAGAGAGAAATTTGGTGCACGTACTCTTGTACTTTTGATAGATCATGTTGCAATTCTTCATCTTCATGAGTCATCGTAGAGCCTTCTGAAGGCTTAATGGGTGTTGAATTATTCTTATGGGGCATCTTTTAGAAGCCAATACTAATATCTATTCTACAATGTGCCCTTGGAATCAATTCAAATTGATTCTTGAATATCTTGTCTGATTGAGAAAATAAAAATACCTTTTTCTTGCTTTTAGGAGCTGGTGATATTGGAAATTGGGTTATCTTTGTAATTCTGACCTTCAATGTCTGATTTTAGGAATAGCAACCCTCTGAATTATCTTTCGAATGCCACAGGTCTGACCTGATTTGTATTCTCCAAGACAAAGTTGTGTCCAATCTCCCACAATGACCTAATTATGGACTGGTTCAGTAGAGCGAAATTGTACAACTTGCCACGTGTCACGGTTTCCTCCTTCGTCTTTGAAATTGATAACAAAGAAACTAAAGTCCATGTACTTGCAACCACTTTTTACGGCACTCTAATCCGATGCCCAGAGAGAGAGAGTTATTGAAATTTTCCCACGATCACCTCTTTGAGATGAAATTCAGGAGCTTGAAAAAGCACTACCTTCCACAGATCATATCTCCAAAAATTTTGTGAACCAAGCTCTGAAATTTTTGAAAAATTTCTTCAGGATTTCAAATTCGTACTATAATAATTTCAGATTCTGAACCTTCGTAGAAAAAATTTTATAGCACAAATTCCATGATGACCTGTTTAGGATCCTGAAAAAATACCTAACTTCCACAGATCATATCTTCGAAAATATTGCGAACCAAGCTCTAAAATTTTTAGAAAATCTTCCTCAGGATTTCGGCTTAGCACCCTAAAAATTTCAGCTTCTGAAACTTCGTAGAAAAAAAATTATACTGAAAATGCCACAATGACTTGTTTGGAGCAGCGAAACCCTAGAGTCCAAAGCTCTGATACCAAATGTTGTGTAACCAGCTCCAAAAATAGAAGAAAAGAGATATCAATGCCTTAGAAATGAGACACTTTGAGGGGGAAACCTACACAATATACATAAAACAACAATTCTTCGATGATACAATTTACAAAACCTCCTTTTTATATATAGGATTCCATGCGGCCATAATGTAATCCTCGTGGGCCACAATGTAATCCTAGCCGACCCAACAATAATAATTTAAGGGCACAATAATAAAAAAATGGGGGTTACAAGGGTACAATAATAACAATAAGGGGGTTACACTAACAACAATAAGGGACTATACTAGTCATATAGGGACCTAACATTTTCTGAGCTTATCTTTAAACACCAACTTCCTATGGTCGCTATTTCTTTGGAAAATATTTGTCAAAGCCTTCCACATTGCAAATGGAGCGGCTTTCCCGTGAAATCTTGACACAATATGGTCTTTCACATCTTCCAACAGAGTTTTTCTTGTCTTCACTACCTTCTTTTTACATGTGTCAAGTAATGCAGCATCGCTAGAAGTAGGCTTAGGAACATCGCTATCGATGAACTCTTTTAGTCCATTATCTTCAAGCACAGCCTCCATCATGTCCTTCCAGGCTATGTAGTTCGAGATGCCCTCAAGGGAATACTCCAACCACAACCCATTGAAAGCCATTTCAATGAATACTCAACTGTTGCACCAAGAAATTTCTGCAGCAAATTCGAATTGTCCACCAGCACAAAACTCAGCACTGCTTCAATTTTGCAATATCCAGTGATTAACACTACTCTGATACCATGTAGAAATTTATTAATACTGATAGTATTAATAGATTCTCCTAATCTAAAAAATTAATCTTATGTTAAATACATAATCCTTCCACTTAATTCTTTGCGGAAATTAAATCGCCAATTGCAAACACATATGAAGAAAATCAATCGCACATAAACACAGTTGTTTAATGAGAAAGATTAAAGCTAAAAACCCCAACTATCATATATTATGTATAAAAATGGATTATGTAATAATCTCATACAAAGATTATTACATCAAGCTCTCAGTACAATCAACAATCATTACACACTGTCATGCAGAAATTTGCATATCTATGCACCAATTTCTTGCCTCCTAACAACCTGCCTCCACTGCGCAATCCCTATTAAAGAAGACCCCTGAATGAATTCGAATTGGCCTTGCCTTGATTATGCAATCCTCATTGGCATCTTCAACATGTGTCAGATGCATTTAATGCATCACTATAGTCACAACAGATAGTCCATCTCACCCTTTCACCTATCTTTCCACTGTGTCTCTACTGGAACTAACATGCAAGTAGTTAACTATTGTATTTGTTTAGTTGCAAGTGAGTCTCTAGTTGTGAATAAATTAAATAATTTTTTCACTAAAATCTCACTAGTGTATCTTCAGTTAGAACTAGATACAAATAGCACAATTGAGTTTAATTCACTTAATTGAGTTAAACTACATAACAACTCCCATAACTACTCTTCCAACTTTGTCACAACTTTGCCACTTTAGTTATAACTGAGTCCTCCATGCATGAGTCACCAACCACCCTAGGAATTGCATAATTCCTTCAGCCCACTAATTTTCCAAATCTGTTCACTGAAATAAAGTGCTCCAAGAGAATAAGTTGATATTTATTGTCAGATTATTATTAAGGGCTAATAGTAATCGACATGCATCTATTTTTAGAGTGATTATCTATAAATAGACTTCGCCCAATATTCTAAAAATAGAATATCATCTATTTTCCACATTTGACCAACTATCTACAAATAGCATCTTGCAACTTATATAATATTCTCACCATGTCTAAAAATAAACATACACCTAAAAATAGCCTGTGAGCCCCACTTAGTGAAGGTACTTAATTTTCACTAAGCTCATTATCTTGTTGAATCTCAACAATTAATATGCTTTTTGACCAACCATAGTATATTTCTCACATCTTGAGCAGACATGGGTAATGAAAATCCTTCCTGGAAGCTTCTAGTTCAACCATTCTAAAAAATAATTCATCAAATTTGTTGGAGATAAGAAAAAAATTATCTTTTAATTTTCTATTTTTAATTTTGTTGTAAAAAAACTAGGATATACACTTGAAGTTAAGAGGCTTATTTAAAGAATCTTCATAGATTGTATTACGGGTTCTAAGATTTTTGAAGAAGTAGACACTTTTAACAATTGTAAAGTTTATTTTGGAGGAATACCTTGAACCACTTCATATTTTCAAGTTGTTTTTTATCAACTGAATATAGTATTTTTCTATAAGTTTGCTTGCTATCTTTTAGTGAAATCGAAATATCAATACTTTTGCTTGAAGTAATTGATTAGTTATTGTTAACTATTTATTTGATTTGATTATTATAATGATTAAGTGAATGATACATTTATGAATGTTGTGAATTTAGTCATTTCAATTAACTATTTATTGAATTTTACATCATTTTCATTCTATTTTATTTATGTTGTCAATCTAAAGATCTAAAATTAGGCTTATTTCTAATATTTCAGAAGTCATGCACGATAATAATAATAATCCTAGGATATAGAAGAGTGATAATAGTTTAGTATATATTTCTTTTGAATATACATAATTTCAACCTTTAGTTTACAATGATTTTTCCAAAATCTCTTTCAGAACCTTGTTCATTAGAATATTCTTTTAGGATTTATGAATATTTTGGAGTAATGTATTTAGGAGGAAAATGGGGCACATAGTGAGAATCACCATCCAAGATGGATATAATAGGGGTCATGTCAAGGAAAATCTATTTCACTATTTCACTATTTTAGGCCAAGTATGAGAGAAAAATCTTGGTTCGAAAAGAAGCTATAGTGGAGGATGAGCCACAAATCACTAAGAAATTCTCCACATTGTTAAAGAAAGAGTATGTCTCACTCCTAGATTCAGAGGAGATTTCTAGAGATGGTTGGTATCTAGACAATGGTGCCACATGCCATATGACAAGGGAGTGTGATCTATTTTAGCCACTTGTCTCAGTAGCTACTGGATGCTTGGTGAGGTGTGGGATCCACGCTAAATGAATAGTTAGTACAAGAGAGGGTTCAATTGTATTTGAGTTAGAATCAGGATGGAATGTAGCCTTTCATAATGTTCTATATGTTCCTCTTCTAAGAGTGAATTTTCTCTTCGTTTCAGCCTTGGAGGATCAAGGATATATAGTTGAGTTCAGAGGAAATTCAGTACCGTTATGGCCAGAGGGATTTGTGTATGATGAGGACTCCATCATACTAGGGATCAGAGAGGGAAAATTTTACCGATTATGGGGTCGACCTCTAGTTCGAGACGTACATAAAGCTAGTTATGCAACATTTTTTAGGAGGCATGAGGACCACCTTAGAAAACCCACTTGGTTGGAATGGACCCAACTGGAAGAGATGGAATACTCAGATGAATTCAAAAGAGTTTTAGATGGTAGCCATAGCACATATGAGGTCGAGTTTCCAGATTCAGAGGGAGCAGATTTCTCCAGTTCATAGGGAGCATGATTTTGAAAAACTTATGAAAAATGATTTTGAAAACTTTGTGATTCTACTCTCATTGATAAAAAGTGATATTAGTAATATGTTTAACATGTAGCTCCAACCCAATGTTATACATGTTGGCTTAATTATCTCTCACTTGAGAATGTCATGGTTACATCAATCCACCTCCCAAGGTGTTTATATCGAGTGTGATCAAGTTATATGTATATATGGTAGCATATTTTTTTTTATTATGGTCACAATTTTTCTGAAGGACATATTTACAAAACCTTAAAAAGCCAGGAGCCTACCAGTGTTGAGATCCTCTCTTACATGAAAATATATATGAAGTTTTCCCTTATATTAAATCTGGGTATATAGATGCAATTTTTTTCATTACAAAAGAATTTAATGACAAGGATACAATGCACCTAATTGATTTTGAAATTTCTCATGGAAGCCACCACATACTAATGACTCAATCATATGAAGAAGGTGGATCACCCTATATTATAGTTTACTCAGGGTCCTGTAATACACTTACTTGGCCAAGGATTATAAAATATTATTAAAACTTATCAAGTTAATTTTTAATTTCATCCTCTACCCATGTTCTGGCCTAATGTTAATGTCGATATGCTTGATATTCAACATGGGGAAGCGTTGGATGTAAAATTATTTTTAGAATTCCATCATATACCTAATTAGAGTATGAGTACAAGAACCATTAAGATTCGATTTCAAGCTTGCGTCCCATAGAATGATATGCATATTCAAATATATTTCACTCACAACTCGTTGTCCAACAATCACAAAGCACTCACATCGATTCTCTTAGAGACATAGCGAGTTACCACAACGAGAAATTTTCTATTTCTTTCAAACTTGCTAAATATCCCTTTACAGAAAAAAATTCCAACAAAATTCGGAGGCTAACAACCTGTCAAAAATGGGATTGTAGATGATGGTGGGTACCCTACACTATGTTCACACCATTGTTGGTTGAGAAGTTGACTAGGGACACATACAATTACCATGACTCTCATTACACATCCTTTTTTGTTTATGTTCATATATAGTTTATTTTCTGTTATATGTTGGATGTTGGACAATGAATTATCTCAGATGTAAGACTCATGAACATTACTATTTTTTGGATCCTTGTCACATGTGCTACTTATGCACTATATGATGATTGTATGTTTCTATTACTTTCGCCTTCCATTTTCTTTATTTGTTTATCTCTCTCTATTGTCAGAGGGGTGGTAAGTGATTACACCACTTTGAAAGCATGTATATGGCACAAAAATTGTTGAATATGATGGCATATGCAGAACTCATGTAAATTATTTTTCTGTCTTTAATAAAACAATTTTTTTTTTCTTCTGGAAAAACAAGAGCTAACTACTCTTCCTCTTCGAATGAGGAAAAAAAATAAGATCGAAATTTATAATTTCCATCCCTAAATAATATCTAACCAACTACCATGTATTTGATCAACATGGTGAAAAGGGGAAGGCACCAACCTCAAACCAATCCACAGAAGCTCCTGAGGAAGTGTTGACTAAATAAAAAATTCATATGTCGATCGATCTGATCCAAATAGTCAAGAGTCCCTCTCGTAAAGTTAAACAAGAGACTTAGTTTTTTAATTACAGTTGAGCCACTGACAAAAGATATAAGAGACAAAATTAGAATTGTGATGACCCAAATCCATCAACATGGGGTAAGAAACTCATTTAATTATCCCATTTATTTATTTATGATTTTAATTTTCCTATCCTTCATAAAAAACTCTTTATTTTACAGGGTTTTTTGAGGGAGTTTGATCCTCATGGTGAGACTATGGGGATTGAAATTAGTAGTAGCACCTTTTCTCCGCTTGGGAGTGACACACTGAAAACACTGATGGTTAATGCAACTCTTGAGCAAGGTGACACACCATTATCTACACCCACTAAACAGCACACAAAAGAATGTGCACATGATGTAGACCATGATTCCATAACATCTAGTCAATCAAGCTTTCCTGGGTCTACCCGTGTTATTAGCACGGGAACACTACCAGTTACATTCTTGGTAGATGATGACCATGTTCCCATGAAATTAGAAAAGCTTCAAGGTATTTAAGAATATATATTTTTTTTTAATAACTAAAATGGATAGTTTTTTTTTTTAATTTATAGATGAGATCAAGTTGGGTCGAAGCCAAAGAAACCTTCATTACATTTCTTCTTACTTTTTCTATTACATTCTGTAGCTCTTGTCATGGGATACATGTTTGAAATGGAGCTTCATTTTTTATGCTGAGTTCTCCCTGAGCTAGTAAGCAGCCTTGATTGGAATAATTGTCGGCTTCCTTGTTCGATTCTCTAAGAATATGGTAGCAATTGAAGACGGTAAACTCTTGAATTGTATTCTGAAGCCTTTGGAGGCTCTTATTTAGGACAACGTCATTGAAATTATTTTTCATATGGATTTTTTTTATCAACATTTCAGAGTCTCTGAATGCTTGGATCTCTCTGATTCCTCTTTCTTTGGCGATTTGACAAGATTTTAACAAACTAAGGATTTCAGCTTGATTTTTGGTTCACTGTCCTAAGCCCCAGCTGTAGGTCTCTTTGGAAGGTCCATCCTGGGAGAAGATGAGACCTCCAGCACTTGCAGTACTGGGGTTTCCTTTAGATGCTCTGTCGAAGAAGATCGTCGTTGTTCCTTGCTTTCGCCACCAACTCTGAAATATTTCATCCTTTTCTCTTAGTCTCCATTCTGGATTTTGAAGAGGTCTTATAGCACTTTGATTTCTGTTTCGAAAAACAAAAGTCCCAAACCATTTCTTCTCCACCGGCAGTAGAGTAGATTCATCTTTGAGAGGTTGGTTGCTCAAGGTTTCAAGGAGTAGACCTTTAGCTTTGGCTGCCACTGTGGTCGAAGTCCAAGATACATTATTAAATATCTGTTCATTCCTAGCTAACCACAATTTCCAACACACATACTTTGGAATGGTGATCCATACCCTGGCCCATAGAGACTTGTTGTTGATGTTCGAAGGATAACGTTCTTTCCATGTTGAGAAGAGATTAGCTACAATCAAATTTGATGGAGTCACACTGTTCAGTCCATGGAAAGTGAGATCCCAGACCTTGAATGCAAAAGGGCATTCTACAAACAGGTGATCAATTGTTTCGACATGCTGTTTTCATAGAGCACATCTGTGCGGCCCTGCGAAGTTTATCTTCATGAGGTTGTCTCCTATCAAATTTTTTTTCTGCATGACTGTCCAAAAAAAGAAATTGATTTTTGGGAGAGCCATCACATCCCACACCTGTGTCCAGAAATCGGAAGATTTTTCACACTCACGCTGAGGTTGCTGGGCTGTGAATCCCTTAGCGGAGGTGTAAATGCCTGAAGAACCCCATCCCCATGTATCCTCGGCATTCTGATGCACAGGAGCTGCATCTTTCAATTCAACTTTGAGGTTGACTATCTGTTGACTTAGACGGTTCAGAATATCGATGAGGCTCCAAGCCTGCCAGTTACCTCATTCGTCCCATTCAGAAATATCTGAGAGTCTCTTTATACCTCTTTATTTTAGCAGGTTGTGAAATTCAGATAACTCTATGTTGTTTTCAAGTGGATCTTTCCCCATAATCCTGTCCATCCAGAGCTTTACCCTTTTACCACTCCCAGGAATTCGATAGAGGTGTTTCATGAAGAATGGAATGCTTCTTTTGCACAAATCCCACAACTGAGTTCCTCGTTTGCTGATTACGTTTTCCAGATGTCTTAACAACGCACCATGTAGATACTTGAATCTTAGCGTTCTGCAGGCTGGATGGTTAGGATCGTTGAACATGTGACAGAGGATCTTGTAGCCAAGAGATGTGTTCACGTGCTCAGGGTCTCTGATTTTCAACCCTCCGTCTCTGAGCGATTGTTTTACTGTATCCCACTTAACCAAGTGAATTTTTCGTTGATTTCCCCTGCCTCCATGCCACAAGAAGTCTTTCAGGAGCTTGTTTAACTATACAGTGATTGATTTTGGGGCTAGCAAGAAGGAGACCTAGTAAATTGGGAGCGAGGAGAGCATTGTTTTTATCAATATGAGTTTGCCTTCGTGTGTGAGCCACTGCCCACCCAAAACTCGATTTTTGACTTAATTTTGCTCAGAACTCCCTCCCACAGTGCACACTTATTTATGCCTAGGGTAAGTGGCAGCCCAAGATAATTAATTTTATCCCATTTTGAGTATCCTTTGAACCCTATTATGCGGGCAACTTTATGAATTTTTGTTTCTTCAACATTCCAACTATAGGAAGGACTTATAAGTAGAGGTTATTCTACAAGAAGCCCCACCCAGCATGAGTGAATAATCAGCGAAAAGAGCATGATTGATAGGCTCCAGCTCTTTCATTATTCACAATCCAGGAGCATTCCCATTTGCTTTGTCCAGCTCAAGATTTCTACTTAATGTATCCGCCAGGAGAATATACAGAAAGGGAGAGAGGGGGCATACTTGCCTTAGGCCTCTTAGGGCTTGAAAAAAGTTGGATGGCCTCCCATTTACCAATGGGGCTATCCAAGGCCTACTGGTGCATGCTTTTATCAATTATACAAACTCTTGCGAGAAACCAAAAGTCCAAAGAAATTTATAAAGGAATGACAAGTTGACTCTATCGAATGCATTGGCCATATCCAGCTTGACCAACGTTCCCTTCTCTTTTCTTAAGTTGCTAGAGTGCATAGTTTCCTACACTTGGATGACGTTGTCCAATATGTGTCTTCCTTTGACAAAACCCCCTTGAGAGGGGGAGATGAGATTTCCTAGAAGGGGCTTCATTCTGCTGGCGAGAATCTTTGCTATTATCTTGTATGAAGAATTACATAAAGAGATAGGCCTAAACCTTTTGAAAGTTCCGAGGTTGGTTTCTTTCGGTATTAATTCTAGGAAGGTTGAGTTTGTGCTGCCTTCCATCTTTGCTTTCTGCAAAAATCCTCTGATCATTCTGACTAAATCTGATTTTATTATATCCCAACATATCCTACAAAAGTGGATTGAGAATCAATCTAGACCGGGCGCTTTGTCGGGTTCCATAGCCCAAATTACTTTGCTGATATCTTCCTCGGTGACCTGCTTCAGAAGAGCTATATTTTCCTCCTTAGTTACCAAGGATGGAATGTTGTTGAGGAACTCTTCATTTTCTTCTTCATTTCCTTCATTCCCTTTGCTATATAGGTTTTGGAAGTGCGAGACTGCAATCGCTTTAATTTGATCTATAACCTTGCAGAGCATCCCATCAGAGGTTGAAATCTCAGAGATGTGATTTCGGGAAAGGCGAGCTCTATGTTTCCGATGGAAATAAGAGGTGTTCCTATCCCCATATTCCAACCATAGGCTGTGGGACTTTAGTCTCCAGTAGTCTTCTTCTATCCTAAAGGAGTGGAAGGTGTTGCATTGGAAAGCCTTCTCTTTGTCCAGTTTTGCTGTTGTTATGTCTATAGAGTCCATTTCTCTTTGCAGATTTCCCAGACGCTGCACTACTTCCTTTCTTTGACTGCTGGGGGTGAATGTGGGGATATTTATCCATTCTTTCAAAGCCTTCTTGGTTTTCTTTAACCTTTTTTCCTATACATAGCTAGGGGAGCCTATGACTGGGGATGACCAAGCTTTCCAGACTGTCTCTAGGAATCTGCTTCTTTCTCTCCAAAGTGGGTTGAATCTGAATGGGATTGGGGCCAGATTTTCTTCCTCCTCTAATGAGAGAAGGGTGGGTTTATGATCAGAGGTAAGTTTTGGGAGGATATCTGAGGAGATGATCCTTCTTTCCAGTAGTAAGGTGCTTTGTACTAGGAATCTATCAAGTCTTGCTGAGATGTGGTCTGCACCTATCCTATTATTTTTCCAAGTATATAGCCCTTTCCTTGGTTTGATATCTAGCAACTCCCATTGAAGTATTATGTCTTCTATCACATGTAACATTTGATCCCTGTTACTTCTGCCACCTCTTTTTTCTTTTCCTTTCATCACTATGTTGAGATCTCCGGCTATGATTATATTTTTTGGTGAGTGGAGTTCCAAAAATTCATTTAGAGATTGCCAACAATTTTTCTTTTCTGCATAGATTACCGGAACATATAGATTGAATAGGGTGATAGTTAACTTACTTGATATGTGCTTCAGCTCGGTGAAGATCCAGTGCTGATTATTGTTTGAGTTGACTATCTTGAATTGGTCCTCCTTCCACAGGGTGGCTATTCCTCCCGCGGAACCCCTTGCGCTTACTGTTTTCCCTGCGTTCTTTTGCCATTTATTTTTGCTGATTTCTAGAAGGGTATCCCCTTTGATTTTTGTCTCTTGGAGAAAGAGGATCTCTTCTGGTTCCATTTTCATAAGATCTTTAACTGCTTCGACTTTTGACGGGTTCCCCAATCCTCTGCAGTTCCAAGAGACGATTATCATTACTTAATATTGGGAGTGGTGTTTACTCCTCCTTTTGGAGGCCTTGTTCTTGTGCTTCTTCCGATCGACATTTCTATTATGGGCTAGATTCCTTGAGTTTTTTGTCTCTCAACGTCTTCCTCCCTTGCTTCTCTGCGTGACTTCCTTTCTGCTCTTTTAGCAAGCCTTTCCAAGATCTCTTCCTCTGAGGAGCTGAGTGGTTCTATGATTTTCTTCCTGTCTATATCTGCATATGAAGGAGAAGGGGGTAATTTTTGGGGTTGCTGCCTATTGCCCTTCTACCTCCTTTCTTTTACCACTGGGGGAAGACTGCTCTTGATCCCTACTATCATTGTTTGGCCTTTATGTTTCTACTTCCTTGTTGGGATCTATGATCTATATACCTGTTGTTGATGTGGGATTGGAGGTCCCAGATCCAGGAGCCTGGGAATCTGATGGAACTTTTTTTTCTTTTGCATTGCCTTTGCCTTGAGTTTTTGTTAATCCTGCTTTCTGCACTTTTGTCCATTGGTCTGCTTTTGTGTTTTCCTGTTCCTCTGTGATCTTTTTCTTGCAATATCTTGCAAAATGGCCATAGCCATGGCAGTACTGGAATTTGAAAGGTAACTAATCATATTCTAGCTCCTGGATGTGCGTCCAGTCCACGACAATTAATTTTATTGCTTCAGGAAGCCCTACTTCCAGATCTACCTCCACGCATATCCATGCACATGAGTATTGATATTTCCTCATTTCTTGATCTATGTAATTTCCCAGTGAGTTGCCTATGGTTTGTAGTGATTTTTGATTCCAATAGTGCAACGGAAGATGAGGGAGGCAGACCCAAACTGGAACAGCCGACGGCACATCTTGAGCAGGGTAGAAATTAGGGGTCCATTTCTTTAGATACAACCCTTGAGGCCCCATAAAATATGGTCCATTCCTGAAAATGAGATTTTTGTCTTCTGCACTTTCGAATACGAAGACGAAGAAGCCTTTCCCAACGAAATGGATTTTGATCCCTTCGGAGATTAGCAGAGACCAGTTCCTCTGAACCCATTCCTCTACTGCTTTAGGGGAGGGCCAGAGGCCTGTAAATTGACCAATAAGCCCTCTACATTGAGAGCAGATCTACAGGTTTCTTCGATTGGCAGCTCGACTAAAGGCATGCAATCCAGTTTTTTTACAAATTTCTGTTGCATCTCTGTCAGCGTTCTTTTATTTGCTCTTGCAACTAGTTTTTTGAAGGCCACAAGGTCTGGCATGGGTAAAGTGGCCTCAGCACCCCCACCCAAAGCCATGGCTTCTTGCACGCAGTCCCTGATCAATTGGGCAGTCTAGGTTTCGATGCATGCAACAGAGCTCCTCATGGTCTGTTTACCACAACATGTATTTAAGAAGCTTTTTACATATTAAGTATGATCTAATTGATATTAAAGTATAGAGTGTCATTATTTTCAAGTAATGATAATATCATTTTACAGGAAACAATACTTTTATATGCGCTTGAATGAGGAAGCCTTGCAAATATTTGGGCCCACCATTCACATCAGGTGGAATTCACAAAATTCAAAGTTGAAGGAAGAAATTATCAATAGGTTGGTTGGCTTTTCAAAGATGGTACCTTCAACAAAAGTGGAGTTACCATGAAGGCAGGCGTATATTTAAAATATCAACGAGAAAAATATATGGTTCATTCGAAAAATAACCCTAAGTATGAGCACCCTCCAGTGATTTCAGAAAGTGAGTGGAAATCCCTTGTAGAAGATGCAAAGGAGAAAAAACTTCGAAAAGAAGGGAAGGCACCACCTGGACCAAGAAGGTATGAGAAACTTTTATTAATGTAATTATGATGCTTTCTCATTAATATTGCAACATGTTATTAATCTTATCAATACGGTAAATATAGGCTCACATATACATCTAAAGCCATGAAGGCGAGAATAAAAAAACATGGGAAACATCATCTTGGCCCTGGGGGTTACTCAAAACTGGATGAAAAAATTGTAAGTATATATATAAAAAAATTGCATCCAAATTTTAGATTCTTATATAATTTTTTTTAATATTACAGAAAGAAAAAAAAAAAAAAAAAAAAAAAAATTCATGTTGTCATGAAAAATTTAAGGGAGAAAAATTGAATGAAACTCCCACAGAGGAAGGCTTGAATATTGCTTACAAGCATGAATATCAAGATGTTGTTGAACGTAGGACAAGCACGAGGTCTTCACGTACTAGTTCCGATCCCCCACCTGAGACTAAGGTAAATAAAAACAATGAAGATCATTTATATTAATACTTGTATACAATCTATTGGTTTTTATTTTTGGCCATAAAGTAATGTTCTTGATTGTAAAAAGCAGGCAGACAGTGTAAATGCTGATGTCCCAAGCAATGATGGAAGACATGAGCCTAGTGATAGTGGAGTGAAAATTAAAATTGATGTTCAACTCGATTTTGGAGGTATTTATGAAGTAGAATTAAAAATATTAAAATGCAAATGATGTATTAATTATAAATATTCTTGGTTCTACTCTAGAGCATGTATGGGATGAGTCCAGACAAGAGGAGGAACGTATGGCCACATCCGAAGGTATCTCATTTCCCTCTACTACCAAAGTAGGTAACGAACATAGACGTTTCACCAAGTCAGGAGCAAGATATATTACAGTTGAAGGGGATGACGCCCTTGCTTCATACATTGCAAGAAACTGAAGAATATTTGATTGTACTTGTAATTTAATTAGAATGACCTTGTTTCAGATTATTTATAGCATATGGTTTATTATAAATCATACTGAGATCAAATATTTTTTAAACTCTACGAATGAATGAATGAATAAATTTTTACTATATATTTCTTTATTTATGATGTATCTTAATATATTCTTTTCAAATATTTCCTAGTAGATATATTGGGTACTAGGGAATTGAGAGTAATGTGAGGGGTGGGGGGGGGGGGGGGGGGGTTGGGGCCATGAGAGCTTCCACCTTCACACGGTTGGCCCTGTTAAGTAGAGAATAAATTAATATTTGGACAATACTCGAGTAAAAATCCGAGATCCAATAGAGAAAAAAGGCCAATGTTGACTTTGTTGTTGCTTCGTTGAGTGGAGGGAGGTTTTCTCCAAGATTAAAATACACCAATAATTTATTCTCGAAACCAAGAGGAGCTCATTCAGGTATTCATGCACTCAAGTTTTTTAAATTATTATTTATTGGTGCAATTAAATTTAATAATTGGTCAAATTTAATCTAAGTTTGCCTCATTGGTCTCATGAATATGTGTAGGACAATCTGTGTTGATTTGGATGTTGAAGAGGAACAACTATCAGAAGAAAATATCTCAAAAATGTAACATTACATTTAGCATATACATGATAGGTCCTGAATAAATAAATATGTACATTAAGAAATGTAGTGCAAGCAAGAACTTGTACATGTTTCATAAAGGCATAAATAAGACATAATAGAGACGTATTTCCCACATTGAAAAAATAAGAGAAAGTAATGCACAATAAGGATGAACTTACAAGTTTTCAATAGGCTGAAAGGAAATTGTACAAATAACCAATACAATCGTATGGATCTGTATGTCCATATGGATCAATACAAGAGTTGTACAACTTTTTCCTTTCTTTTTTGTGTAGATCATATACCTAATTTTGAGATGTTTATGATGACCATGCAATTGCTATTTTAGTATCTTGTAGAGGTTTCCTTGAGGTATGAAAAGCTGATGTTGAGAAAAAATTACTTATGTATCCACAAAACTCTTTTATTCTTCCACTTCTTAACTTTTTAGTGATTGTGTGATTGATTCTATGATCTCGAAGTAATTTATACATTATATTAAATTTATAAATTTATATATTTAAGTAGGCTCATATGGATAATAGTCACCTAGGGTTGAATTTTTGTAATGTACTTAACCCCAGATACCTCATGTTATCCAAGATAACCATTAGGTTTGTTTTGAGTTATAAGTTGATTAGGCTGAGTCAATTAGGTTTAAATAAGGTCTTTGAAATTCAAATTTTCAAAAAAAAATCACATATGAGGGGGTCTTGAAATTCATTTTTCATGTGATAGGGGTCATGTAATTTTAGAATAAACCGTGTTTATGAATATTAATCATAGGTTATATGGTTAGTTATCATATCACTTATAAATTTCCATTATGTAATAAAATTGGCACGTGAAATAAATTTCCTGCAGTTTTAAAGGGCTAAGATCAAGCGTGACCATATCAACAACCTATTAGCACTCTGTAATTTCTGAAGGTTGAAAAAGAAATCACAAAGGTAACCACAAAAAAACTTTGGAGTTTAGAATCTAGCCCTTCTAACCTTAGAGAAGGATCTCTCTATCAGATTTAGCTTTGTTTATTAGGAATTTTAGGCTAGGTATGAATGCTTAGTAGTTTGATTGATTTTTTTAATTTTTTTGGTTGATTAATTGCTTAAAATTTCATTGGGCTATGGAGTCTATAAACTAACATGGATCTATTTTAGATTTTCAAAGGAGTTTCAAAGGGCAAAGTAGGTGAAATAAATGGATCTTTTAGAGCAGTTAAGAATTATTTAACTTGATATCAAAGGAAAACATTGAAATTAACTACAACTAGAATTAGAGTGCATGTTTCAAAAAATTATGTTCATCACAGTTTATGTAAAGTAATTCAGTTTTAAAAACACATAAGCATGGAAACGAAGAAATAACATATAGACAATGATAGAAACACATCACCAAATACTCCAACACATGAATCTTGTGAAGAAGTCCCTTTTATTACTGATCAACCCATCAAATGGAAAAGTAAAATAGCTTTTGGAGTGAAAAAATAAATCATCAATACTTCGAAAATTGAAATATTTATACAAATATTTACAAAAAATCTCATCATAATCGATCAGGATATATTTTAGGCAAATTTAAAACAAATTATATCTCCTATTACAAACTAATAGGGCTAGTTGGAACTGTTCGAAATGTTGCCTTGATCCAAAGGAGGTTGTTACGGACTTGTCACTTTGGTCATTACTGCATTGTTGTTTCTCTGACTGAAGATAAAGTTACTCACTTATTCTAGTAACAAACATAATTTCTTCCATCTTTCTTCATCTCCAATTGACATTTTAGTCACCCTCCTGTAAACCTCATCTGCTTTAGTATACTTGGAAAAAGTAGGCTTAACTACAAAAATATGAATTACCTCATGCTTTATATAAAAATCATTCCCTAATGCCTTAAGAAATGATTTTCCTGTTAAGCAGCCCTTTATTCCAGCAAACTTAGAGCTATCTCTGGCTACTTACTTCAATTTCCCGATGTAGTCTTCCTGTGTGATTAATTTATCATTTATTACAAATAAAATGGGCAGTCCCTTCTTGTTCAGTGTTTCAACTCTGCTGAAAAATCTATTGACAACAATTTCTAATCCTTGAAATTTTTCTCCCAACTGTAGAATGAGGTTATTTTTTGTAATATTCCTAAATTAGAACACAACTAATTGGAATATTAATTTTTAATTTTTCTTCTTAGTTAGAAAAATAAGAGGGCATGGAGACCCATAAATCTCCTTATTAGGAATAAATACACTCCTAGTGTGAATGGAGGTCATATTAGTAGCTTGACTAAGCACCCTTATGTGTGAAAAGAGGCTGGAGCATGTAGACTGGGTCAACTTTGACCAAATCAACAACGCTGGTATGGAAGGAGTGGCATTCATTGAGGGATAACACAGTTTTGGAGGGAGACTACATGCATGGAAGTAGTGGCTTTAATGAATGGGGCCCAAGGTGAGGAAGCTCACCAAGCATATAAGGAATGGGATGGTAGCCATAAAAGGGATGATTGGATTATTATTTTGTTTATGGTCTGTTAAGACTTGTGGCTCTCTTCAATTTTTTAGCTAAGATTGCAGTGCTATTTAGCACAAGGGTGTTCCCGAGTGGGAATCCCACCTTCATCCTTGGGGGACTTTGAGTGCCCAATCAGGAGAAGTAATTGGACTACATTTCCACACTCTGGCATCAGGCCAAGCTCCATATTTCTTCTACAATGCATTTTCTGCAGAGGGTTGTGTTGGGTTGCAGGGTGCAGCAGTGGAGAGTTGTTTTGGGTCATTTCAGAGCTTGTTTTCAGTGGAGGAAGGTTTTTTGAGATTGCAACAAGATGATGATCTTAGTGGAAAGAAGTCACCTTCACTAAGTGGGCCCGTAGGCTATTTTTGGCGCAAAGTCTATTTTTAGACTATGTCTATTTTTAGACATATGGATCATGTTCTATGAGTTGCAGGATGTTATTTGTGGATGGTTGGTCAAGTCGGGAAAAATAGATGGACTTCTATTTTTAGACATACTGGGCGGAATCTATTTTTAGATTGCCAGCCTAAAAATAGATATGTCGAATATTATTAGCTCTTAATAATATTTAGACTCTAAACATTATCTTATTCTCTTGGAGCACTTCAGTTAAGTGCACAGATGTGGCACAGGAGCTGATAGAAGGAATTACACTATTCCTGAGGGTTATGTGGAGCTATTGCATGGATACTTCAGTTAGAAATCATGTGACAGAGTTTGGTGGAGTTGATTGAGGAAGTTAGTGGAGTTGTATTCAGTTTAACTAATCTAAACATAGTTGAGCTATTTGTATCTAGTTTAACTGATTGATACAATTATTGAGAGTGGTGTGAATTAATTATTAATTAATTAACTAATTATAAACTCATTAATCAACTAAAGAATGCATCATTTAAATTCAGTGCATGGACAGTTTCAGTGGAGACCAGTGCAGAAATAGGTGAAAGAGTAGGTTAACTATCAGTTGTGACTATACAGTTGCTATTTGCAACACACAGATAGGTGGAGAAGCCCATGAGGATTGCGCAGTAAAAGCCAAGTGGTTTATCTATTTAATGAAGCCATACCATAGCATTGAAAATGCAATAGAGGTTGGCTATCAAGTGACAAAATATTGGAGCATGTGTTTTGCTAGATCTAGCTTGATAGTGTGTAGAAATTGAGGGTGTGCATGAGAGCTTGTGAGGAGATTTTGTACTATGATTTTTACATGATCTCCATGACATATAATATACAGATAGTTTGGGTTTTCAGCTTCAAGCTTTCCCATGAAATACTGTGTTCATATGTGTGAATGTTTATGGTTTTAATGTATGCATGCAATTGTTTTTATTTCCGCGTGTGATGATCAATGGTAGAAGAGATTATGTATTATGCATGAAGCTAAAATAGTGTGTGATCAGGAGAATCTCGGTGAATAACATATCATTTATTCAAATTTATACATGGTGTCAGAGAGATATTGATCATTGGAGCAATTGCAAAACATTAAAGCGGTTGAGTTTTGTGCTGGTGAAATTCGAATTTGCAGCAGTGTTTTCTTGGTGTCGAAGTTGAGATGTCTTTCAACGGATTGCGATTGGACTATGCCCTTGAGGGAAACTCGAATTATATTGCATGGAAGGACAGGATGGAGGTGGTGCTGGATGACAATGGGTTGAAGGAGTTCATAGATGCAGAAATTCCAAAGCCTACTTCTAGTGATGTTGTCGTACTTGACGCATGGAAAAAGAAGAAAGCAAAGTGTCGAAGGATTCTGTTGGAAGGCGTGAAGAATCACATATTATCCAACCTTCATGGTAAGGCTTATCCATTCTTGATGTGGAAAGATTTGATAGATTTATTCCAAAGCAAGAGCGACCAGAGGAAGTTGGCGCTCAAGGACAAACTCAGGAACATAAAGATGGAGAAAGGTGACAGTATGCCCAAGTACCTCACGAAGTTCATCCAATGCGGGGATGAGATGGGAAGTGTGGGGGTTACTGTTGATGACTAGGACTTGCTGAGCTTGGATCTCCTTGGGCTTTCAAAGAGATGGCATTCCTATCAGGACTCTGTCAATGGTCGGGAGAAATTTCCAGGATGGGAGTGACTTTGGTCGGATCTTTTGCAAGAGGAGATAAGGCGGAGTACTAGGGAAGGATCTTCATCAAAGAAATATAATGAAGAGAATTGCGATTTGGCTACCAAAGCAAAGAAGGGGAAGAGAAAGAAAGCTTCTTAATCCGGTGCGAAGGCAAGAATCAGGACATGTCCAAGGTGAAGTGCTTTCACTGTCACCAACATGGACATTACGCCACTAATTGTCCATAGAAGAAGAAAAATAAGCAGGCCGCTAGGACTGCAGCTGGAGAGGCCTTAGCCTCACAGTTTGAGCTGGATTTTTCATTGATCGCATGCTTGGTCTCAAGTATGATGGGATCAGTGTGGTTTCTTGACAGTGGTGCATCTTTTCACATGACAGGAGATCGAGATTTATTTACTGATCTGGATGAGAAAGATATTGGAGTGCACATCGAGATGGGCGATGATGGTAGATACATTGCGACCAGTATCGGGACCATTTCCTTTGAGAGGGATTATGATAAACCCTTCATATTTAAGGAAGTGATGCATGTTCCAGGATTGAAGAAGAATCTTATCTCTGTGGCGATGTCAGAAGACAAGGGATATGATGTTGTCTTTAGCAAGGGAAAGGCTTTCCTGCGCAGTAAGGCAACTGGTGAGACTCGAAGGATAGGGGTTCGAATTAAGAACCTTTATCAATTGTAGGTAGATGGTTGTGCAGCAATGGCAGGCAAGGCAGAAGGAGTGGTGAGCCGGGATGATGGCGAGTTTTGGCACCGGAGATTGGGCCACCTTCACCATGGAGCTTTGAAGATACTGCAGCAGATTTCTACTGGGCTTCCTAAAGGCACTCTTGAGCAGTCAGATCAGTGCAAGGGGTGTAACTTGGGAAAATTTGTGAAAGCCACCTTTCACGAGAAGGATAGTCGCGCCACGATGATCCTTGAGAGAATTCACGTACGTGTGTGGACCTTTAAATCTGACACAGCCTTCGACAAAGAAAACAGGTATTATGTGATATTTGTTGATGATTTTTCTCGTAAGTGTTGGATCTTCTTCATGCAGAAGAAGAGCGAGACATACTCAAAGTTCTATGAGTTCAAGGCACTGGTTGAGAAAGAATCGGGGAAGCAGGTGAAGGCTCTTAGGAGCGACAATGGTGGTGAATTCAGCTCTGGCGAATTCCAAGAATTTTGCAGCGCAGAAGGAATTAGAAGAGAGCTCATAACACCTCATAACCAACAACAGAATGGGGTTGCTGAACGGAAGAACAGAATGATCATGGGTGTAGCATGGGTGATGTTGCATGATCAGGGGCTACCCATACACTTGTGGGCGGAGGCATGAAATACTGTAGTATATGTGAAAAATGGTTGTCCTCACAGGATACTTGGCATGAATACACCCGAGGAGGAATTTTCTGGTAAGAGGCCTGATATTTCCCATTTGAGGATTTTTGGTTCACCTGTTTACATTCATGTGACGAAGGATGCTAGGAAGAAGCTGGAGCCAACTGCAGAGGTTGGGATATTTTTGGGGTACACTGATACGCCCCACAACTATCATGTGTACTTGCCAGACATTCGCAAGACTGTTGTGTGACGGGATATCAAATTTCATGAGGAGAAAGCCATGAAGTGTTGGCTTGAGAGGGAGCCACACTTGCATGCAGATGAGGGGCTATTAGTTCCTAAGGATGAGTCTCAGGATGTGGATCAGCCACAAGATGAGGTTCATGGAGTGGAAGAGACCACTCATGCATCGCCAACCATCAGAGGGCGCAAGCGCACTACAGAAGCTGAGCGACTGGCTCAAGATGCATGTTCTAGGAGCACCTAGATCACAAATATGATAGAGATAAATAAATTGATCGTTATGCCGTAGATTATATGGCCTTATGGCAAAGAAATCGGACAGCCATCGCTTCAGGAGAAATGAGGACCCTGCATGGGTAGATGCCATGGTGGAAGAGTATGATTCGATTGTCAGAAATAGTGCATGGGAGATTGTCCTGCACAGGAATCAGTAAGTGTGGTTCTGATGGATTCACAAGAAGCAGAAGTTTGACGAGTGTGTAGAATTATAGGAAGGCAAATGTTTTGCTGCCTGAGGTTTTTTCTGCAATGAAAGGGGATCGATTATGAGGAGACCTTTTCACTTGTCGCAAGGTATTCTTCCATACGGACGATTCTTTCTCTCTCAACGCAGATGGGGTGGCACATTCATCAGATGGATGTGAAGACTGCGTTCCTCAACGGAGTCATTGAGGAGGAGGTGTACATAGAGCAACCCAAAGGTTTCGAGATCTTCAACAGCGAGTCACATGTGTGCAGGCTCAAGAGAGTGCTGTATGGGTTGAAACAAGCACCTTGTGCTTGGTACACATGGATAGATAGTGATTTCACTGGAATTGGATTCTCCAAGAGTGGCGCGGATCCTAACCTATACCAGATTGTGGTGGAGGGTAAGTTGTTGATCATTGTACTTGATTCGGATTTATGCAGGAATGCAACAGAATAAACACATAACCATAAATACAGAGATGCAGCGGAAATAACACTTCATTTCATTAATATCAAAGAACTGAAATTTGCTTACAGACAATGGAAATAAAACTAGCTAGGGTACTGGTAGCTATCTCTGAGAAGAGATGTGGTGGCTACAGACCTCCGAACTGCTTTACAATGAGGCGCGAGGGCCTATTTATTATTGAGAAACAATGGAGAACCCTAAACATCCCAAAAACCTAACCCTAGGAGATGAAGCGCCAAAACTATGGGCCCCGTTTAGGTAAATTGGTGTTTCAACTTCCCAGGGACGTAACTTTGGCATACTATCTCCGTTTGACGCATATGATACATCATTAGAAAGCTCTATCCGAGGACTACAGCTGTCGGGACAAATTTTATCAAAAAATTTGCTGGCGATTTCATACCCAAAAAACGTCATTTAGGGCCTCAAAACGGCTCCGGAAGTTCAGGACCCGAAAAACTGCTAAAAATAGTAAGTTATGCCAAAACGGAAAAACTGAAAGAGACAATGGTGGGGGCCCAAGGGGAATAGGCGGGTGGCCACCAATATCCACCTGGATCATTCCTCCCCCCTTAGGAAGCAATGGTCCCCATTGCGTTAAGTTCCTCCATGAGATGAGGAAATTTCTGCTGAACTTGGTCCCTGGTGAACCACTTTCCTTGGTGCAGGAGTTGGCCAGCTTTGACAACCCGATACAGTTGGATCTGCTGTTGACGAGTGCTCTTGATTTGCATGTCCATGATACAATCTGTGGTGGCCTGTTCCATGCAGTCTGGGTTTAACTCTGTTGGTGTGAGTTGTTCTGCAATGTCCGAGGTGTCCAGTAGAGGTGGAAAGTAAGGACGAAGGCGATCCACATTGAAGACTCGGTGCAGACCAAGGAATGGTGGAATACTAAGCTCGAAGGCATTGTTACCTACAGCCTTGGTGATGGTGTACGGCCCGTATCGGAGCGGGCGAAGCTTGCGGTGAGGTCCAGTGAGGCGCTCCTTCTGCAAATGTAGCCATACTTTGTCGTCCACCTGGAAGTGGTGTGGCACCCGGTGTTGATCATGGCGCTGTTTGTACTTCGCATTGGCTCTGTCCAATATATCATGAACCTGTTGGCGGATGTGTTGAATGCGCTCGATGAAGCTACTCGCTTTGTCAACTTCAGACTGGACATGAGCTGAATCGGCCTGAGCAGTTGCAAACGGCATGGCTATGTCAATGGGACATAGTGGCTGGAATCCCAAGCCCACCTGAAAGGGGCTATGGCCAATTGAACTGTGGAGAGTCCGGTTATAACTGTGTTGTACATAGGGGAGGATCTCGTCCCATGTGCGTGGATGCTTTGAGTTGTACATGCGCAGAATGTGTACAATCATTATGTTGACGACCTCTTTCTGGCCATCTGTTTGGGGATGGAAAGCTGTGGACTTGGTGAGCTTTGTGTCCAACATTGACCAGAGGCTGGACCAAAATGTGCTGAGGAACCTGCTATCTCGATCTGATATGATAGACCGTGGGATCCCAAAGTGCACCCACACTCGTTCAAAGAAGAGTTTAGCAGTGGCTTCTGCTGTGATATTCTTCTTACAGGCCGCCATGATGGCCATCTTCGAGAATCTGTCAACGACCACGAAAACACAGCCATTTCCATTCTTAGTAGAAGGCAGGCCCGACATGTAATCCATGGAGATGGATTCCCACGGTCGAATAGGGGTAGGTAGTGGAGTATATAGGCCTTGCTTCTTGATGGTCGGTTTGGCAATGGCACAAGCAGTGCAGGATCTGATGTGCTTCTCGACATCCTTTCTAAGGTTCGGCCAATAGAAATACTTCTGTAGTATTGCTACTGTTTTCTCGACCCCGAAATGCCCAGCGACTCGACTGTAGTGTGCTTCCCATATCATCTTGGCACGCTCGCTTGAAGGAACACAAAGGTGTCCCAGGTGACATAAAAGTGCATCTTGGAGGTAAAAATTTGGAACTTGCGTACCCCCCAAGAGTGCCTTGTAAGTGTGGCCGAATTCTGGGTCACTCTCATAGAGAAGCGGCCAATCAGAAGTCTCGTGCCCACAAGAGTTGAGCACGGTGGTGAGCACCACGATCGGTGGTCGACTGAGGCAGTCTGCAACATTATTGGTGCTACCCTTCTTGTACTTGATGTTCAAATGAAACTATTGGAGATATGTGGACCACTTCTGATGGCGATCATTCTGCAACTTCCCTTGTGTCTGTATGAACTGCAGGGGCCGGTGGTCTGTGTGGATGATTGTTTCCTTCCCCAAAATGTAATGCTTCCATTGTCGACATGCTTGCACAATGGAATACATTTCTTTGTCATAGGTGGGATACTTGCGAACTGTCTCAGACAATGTCTCACTGTGATATGCCACTGGATGTCCCCGTTGAGTAAGAACTGCCCCAATAGCATAGTCAGAGGCATCTGTCTCGATCTCAAATGGCTGCTGCAAGTCTGGTAAGGTGAGCACTGGGGCAGAACAGAGGCGATTTTTCAATTCTTTGAATGCCTTCTGTTGAGGTTCCGACCAAAATAATTTTGCTCTCGCTCCTCCTTTGGTGACTCGACTCAAGGGCCAAGTGATATGAGAGAATCCCAACACGAATCTACGATAGAAATTAGCAAGACCCAGAAAGCTGCGAAGCTCTGTTATAGTAGTCGGGGCTGGCCAATCCCGAATGACTTGGATCTTGGCTGGATCCACATGCACCCCCCTTTCATCAATAATGTATCCCAGATATTGAACCCGGGTCATGCCAAACGTGCACTTCTCCAAATTGGCACACAACTTGTGTTGCCGCAGTGTTTGGAGGACTTGTCGGATGTGATGAAGGTGCTCTTCCCCAGTCTTGCTGAAGATCAGAATGTCATCCAAGTACACCACTACGAATGAGTTGGTGAATGGCCGCAAGATGTCGTCCATCATCCTCATGAAGGTTGCGGGAGCATTTGTCAACCCGAAAGGCATGACCAGCCATTCAAAAAGGCCTTCCTTAGCTTTGAAGGCAGTCTTCCACACATCAGAGGGTTCAATTGGTACCTGGTGATACCCAGACTTCAGGTCGATCTTACTGAAATATTTTGCACCTTGGAGTTGGTCCAGAAGGTCATCAATCCGTGGATTGGGTACCTATTCCGGAAAGTGATCTTGTTCAGCGCCCGATAGTCAATACAGAGTCTCCATGTCCCATCCTTTTTCTGTACCAACACGATCGGGCTCCCACAGGGCGATGAACTTGGTCTGATGTGACCTTTCTGCAACAGCTCCTGAATCTGCCTCTTGATTTCATCATTTTCCAGAACAGAGCGTTGATAGATCGGTCCATTGGGTAGCGACACACCTGGGGTCAGATCAATCGGGTGCTTGACCTGGGAGTGCAGAGGAACCCCCGTGGGTGAGGTGAAGATGTCCCCGTACTCCTCCACGACCTTATCCATTTGTTGTTGTCATGCAGAGGGGCCCTGTCTGGAGGTCGTGGCCACAGTCTTCTTCTTGCCCTGGGGGCGGATCATCAGGAAAACGAATTTCCCGGGGTTTGGGAAATGAGCTTACTACATTGTTTGCGTGCATCCAAAGAGATAGTCGTAGGAGGTGGTACCTCTCGGTATCCCGTACAATCCTTATTTCCAAAGTAATAATAACAAAGACGAGGTCGAGACTCATACACAAAGATGATCGCTTCCACAAGTATGGTTTTCCTAATAATACATCGTAAACATCAATAGGAGCAACATCACATAATACCATCCGTGAAGGGCTTGATGCTATAGGGAAGGCTGACACTGCCGGGCCGACGCGAGATCTCGCCCTGGTGAAGGCCACCCGATGGTATGGATGTGGGTGAGCCGTGGTCGGCAAGCCCAACCGCTCACTCTGGGCTGCTCGCTGAAATGAGGTTCTTTGGCTCCCATTGTCACAATGAACTCAGACAGGGAGCCTCTTACTCCACATCGAAGGAGGGAAGAGACGTTCCTCCTCCTCTCGATCTTCCGGTCTCTTCTCGGGACCTTGTAGTGGCAATGGGCGTTGCTCCGCATCAATAATCTATTTCCCTTTTTCATTCCCCTTTTCAGGTTCTGATTCGGAGTCGGAGCATGCATCTGACTCAGAAGCCCTCATCTCGGCCACTAGTGACTGTTTGGCCCGACACTCACTTGTGTTGTGAGTGGAGCTCTTATGGAACTCACACCACTTTCCCGTGTCCTTCTTTGGCTTTGTGGTGCTGTTCTTTTCTTGTGGCTTCGACGGGTTGTCTTTAGCCACCATGCCTTGGCTCTGTCCTTTGTTCTGCGGTTTGGAAGCACCTTTCCTTTGCTTTTGATTCGCAGATCCAAAGTCTCGCTTCTTCTGTTTGAATTTCTGCTCAATCTTGGCAGCATACCGGTATGCCGTACCAAGTGAGGAGATGTCGAGGAACTTCATTTCCTCCTGAATGTATCCGGCAGAGATAGTCGCGATATTTCAGCACCAAATGTTTCTCCTCGAATCTTTGATACCCAACTTTTTGCGTAGGGTATGCAACAGATTCATCATCTCATGCACATCTTGATCCCTTTGTTGTCACAGTGTGGTCCATTGTATGTACTTGTCTTCATAGCTCCCCATGGGATAGTACTGTTCCTTGACGGCGTCTTGGAAAGAATTCCAAGTTGGTACGGCCGAGAACATAGAGGGTTCTGTCTAGTCCTTGTTCTCATAGTAGGTTTCCCACCGCTCCTTAACATGGGGGGTAGCTTTGAGGAGTGCCAAAATAATCTTCTCCTGCCCAGAAAAGTCATGAAATTCGTAGAAATATCCTTCTAATAGATTCAACCATCTATCTACGTATCTACGTCTATTTGACCCTCAAATATGGGAATGTCAAAATTGACTTGTACCTTTAAAGGGAGTCGCAAATTCGAGTGGCTACCGGATGCAGATGCACCGGGTGGGCAACAAGAAGGATCCGAAAGCAAAGCTATCCATCATCGCGTTCCTTTGTTTTTCGAGAGGGCCTCCCGAGCAATATTTTGAAGATTTTGATAGATCTCCCGCTCCCTCATCTTTCTTTTCGTCCCCCATGGGCCCTGGCCGAGGTTTGCGAGGCCGATCTTGCAAAGGTTCCACCAGATCAAGCCCTAGCTCCTTATAACCCGAATCTCGTTGGGGACATGCAAAGAAGGATCGAGAAAAAGCAGACCCCTCTGATACCACTGATCTGGATTTATGCAGGAACGCAACAGAATAAACACATAACCATAAATACAGAGATGTAGAGGAAATAACACTTCATTTCATTAATATCAAAGAACTGAAATTTGCTTACAGACAGAATGGAAATAAAACTAGCTAGGGCGCTGGTAGCTATCTCTGAGAAGAGATGTGACGGATATAGGCATCTGAACTGAGTTTCAATGAGGCTCGAGGGCCTATTTATTATTTAGAAACAATGGGAAATCCTAAACAGCGAAAACCCTAACCCTAGGAGATGAAGCGCCAAAACTATGGGTCCCGTTTGGGTAAATTGGTGTTTCAACTTCCCGTGGACGTAACTTTGGCATACGATCTCCGTTTGATGCGTACCATACCTCGTTAGAAATATCTATCCAAGGACTACAAATGCCTGGATGAATTTTATCGAAAAATTACAGGGCGTTTTCGTGCATCGAAAAATGTCGTTTATGGCCTCAAAACGGCTCCGGAAGTTCAGGACCCGAAAAACTGCTAAAAATAGTAAGTTTTGTTGCAACTTGAAAATTGAAAGAACTGAAGATGGGGGTTCAAATGGAATAGGTGGGTGGCCACCAATATCCACCCGATCGCATTTTTGTAGACATTTGATTTTGACAGTGATGAATCATGGATATACCTATGCAGGCCGACTAAAGGAGTTTGAGATGAAGGACTTGGGCCTCCTTCATTATTTCCTGGGATTGGAAATTTGGCAGCGCAGTGATGGAATGTTTGTTTCTCAGGGTAAGTATGCCTGGGAGATACTGGAGAAGTTCAACATGCATAGCTTCAAGCCTGTTGATACTCCTCTTCCTGGTGGTTGGAGGAAGGAGGATGCTACTTCAGCGAAGGTAGTGGATGCCACTGTTTATCGACAGTTGGTGGGGTCACTTATGTATCTAGTCAATACACGACCCGACATATGCTATGCTGTTAACCAGATTTCATAATATATGGTTAAGCCTACCAAGCTCTTCTAGAAGGTAGGCAAGCATGTATTGAGATATCTCAGAGGCACATATCTCAGAGGCACATCAGGATATGGATTATGGTACAGACAGTCGGATGAGGTGAAGTTGTGTGGCTTCACGGATGCAGATTGGGCAGGGAGCCCAACGGACAGAAAGAGCACATCTAGAGGTATTTTCAGTATTGGGTCGAAAACAGGAGGCAGAGATCCATGGAACTCAGTTCAGCAGAGGCCGAGTATATGGCAGCAATTTTGGCTGCATGCGAGGCTATATGGATGAGGAAGATCCTGGTCAGGTTGTTCGGTTCACACTTAGATCCTACTGTGATATATTGTGATAATCAGAGTTGCATCAAACTCTTGGTTAATCCAGTATTTCATGATAGATCTAAAAACATTGACATCCAGTATCATCATATCAAAGATTGTGTGCAGCGGAAGATCATGTTACTTTCATACATTCCCACGGAGGATCAGGATGCTGATATCTTGACGAAGGCGCTCACCAGGAGAAAATTTGAATACCACAGGGGCAGGATAGGGGTTGCGGATAATCCTTATCTTGTTGAGAGGGAGTGTTGAGATTGCAACAAGATGATGAGCTTAGTGGAAAGAAGTCACCTTCACTAAGTGGGCCCGCAGGCTATTTTTGGCGCAAAGTCTATTTTTAGACTATGTCTGTTTTTAGACATATGGATCATGTTCTATGAGTTGCAGGATGCTATTTGTGGATGGTTGGTCAAGTCGGAAAAAATAGATGGACTTCTATTTTTAGACATACTGGGCGAAATCTATTTTTAGATTGCCAGTCTAAAAATAGATATGTCGAATATTATTATCTCTTAATAATATTTGGACTCTAAAAATTATCTTATCTTCTTGGAGCACTTGATTAGAGATACCAGATGTAACTTTATGGTGGCGGAAGGTACTCTATTCTGAGGTTAGGGTAGACTATTGCATGGATACTTTAGTTAGAACTCATGTGACAGAGTTTGGTGGAGTTGATTGAGGAAGTTAGTGGAGTTGTATTCAGTTTAACTAATCTAAACATAATTGAGCTATTTGTATCTAGTTTAACTGATTGATAAAATTAGTGAGAGTGGTGTGAATTAATTATTAATTAATTCACTAATTATAAAATCATTAATCAACTAAAGAATGCATCGGTTAACTTCAGTGCATGGACAGTTTCAGTGGAGACCAGTGCAGAAATAGGTGAAAGAGCAGGTTAACTATCAGTTGTGACTATACAGCTACTATTAGCAACACACAGATAGGTGGAGAAGTCCATGAGGATTGTGCAGTACAAGCCAGGTGGTTTATCTATTTAATGAAGCCATCCCATAGCATTTAAAATGCAATAGAGGCTGGCTACCAAGTGGCAAAATATTGGAGCATGTGTTTTGCTATATCTAGCTTGATAGTGTGTAGCAATTGAGGGTGTGCATGAGAGCTTGTGAGGAGCTTTTGTACTATGATTGTTCCATGATCTCCATGACATATAATATATAGATAGTTGGGGTTTTCAGCTATAAGCTTTCCCATGAAATATTGTGTTCATATGTGTGAATGTTTATGGTTTTAATGTATGCATGCAGTTGTTTTTATTTCCGCATGTGATGATCAATGGTAGAAGAGATTTTGTATTATGCATGAAGCTAAAATAGTGTGTGATCAAGAGAATCTCGGTGAATAATATATCAATTATTCAAATTTCTACAAGGTTTCCTTCCATTGGGAGGCCAGAAAAGAAGGCACTTAAGCTTTATTGTTATATTTTTCATCAGGCCAAGGTGTTATTATACCCTATAGTGCAATTTAAGTTTGGATCTGCATTGTTTTAGGGAGGAGTTGCAGGGTTGGTTACAGTGTATGATTTGGGAGGTGATTTCTTCAGTGGAGGGGACAACCTTTCATTCAGAGGATCTATTGGAGGAGAGATAATTATTTCTACATTAGCTTCAGCCATATATTCTCAGTTATTTTGTTGCAGCAAACCTTCAGCCCGAGGGTTGCAGCTCACATTGTATATTTTGTGTATTTTCTGGAAACCCTCTTGGGTTTTGTTGGAAAGGTGATATATTTCCTAGATCTCTATGTATAGTATCTTGTGAGGCATATATCATTATCTTTATATCATTGTATTATATTATGTTGTATCTAGGCTCATTATGACTGTGTTGTAGCAGCTCTCCAACATTTTTGTCTATTAGCAGCACCTCACTTGGAGAGGGTTTATTCATTAGAGGCTTGTTTGCTCCTATTGTATGATTTGTGCCCCAATGTATTACGTTTATTTTATGCTGATTTTCTGAATACAATGGCTCCATATTGATCTTATATATTTGTACATTGATTTACACTGCTATTCCCATTAGTGTGTTCATATATTGCTACTTTTCCTATTTTGGAATATTACATTTTTGGTCAAAACCATGTTCACTTCAAGTATAGTTTCGATTATGTCTTCAATTACCACTTCCTCCAACTCATATTTGTCATTATAATTCAGGAATCTAATAATATCAGTGGCTTCAGTGGGTTTATCACCCAAATTTTCTTTGATGTCTACAAGTTCTGCTGTATCTTTCTATATCAATTCATTTTGTTCAAAAAATATTTGTATAGAAGGCCAAATCTCATTCATAGAGTTGAGGACATCTGTCCATATGTTCTCCTTGGCTTGGGCCAAGGTCTACCCAATGGCTGAATCTTTTTCCATTCACATCATCCTTTCCAACAATCTTTGGAACCTTTGTGCCTCTGCTAAGTGTGAAGTTTCACTTCTTTTCTTATGATCCTGTAAGGCTTTTACCTATCCTTGTAGTGTTTTAATTTATTTAGATTGTATTGACATATCCTCCATTTCTTTTGTAAGTTTTCTTGCGAAAACTATAGGTTGTGCTCGATGTGTTGTTGATGTAGAAGCACCTGTAGTTGGTATTTCTGTGAGAGGCACTGCATTCATAGGAATCATGGCCAACTGTGCATTTTATTCCTTCTCCTTGATTAGCTTATCCATTTCCGCCTCCAAGTTTTTGATTTGAGAATTATACTCCATGATAAGCTTAATCATATCTTCTTTTTTGGTCTCTGACTCTTCTATCTCCTTGGTATGTGGGTCCCCTGTTACTGGCATCTTCAATTTCTTTCTAAGGGATGAAATATCTGAATTTTTCTTCTTTATCAATTCTTCACCTACCTTAACATTCTCTGGATTATATCCCCATGACAAGATATTCTAATGATTTTATTCTGGTGTATTTTGCTAGAGATGAGAGCTTTTTAATCTTGAGCTGAGATTGAATATTTGTAAGAGATACTTGCAATTTTAAAACATTCATTGAACTGTTAGTCAAGGTGGACAATATCATTTCTCCAGTCTGCTTATGCATCTCCATCTGATTGATGGGATGAATATCCTTTGCATCAAATTCAAAGGAGGTATTCTTGTAGTCTGCAACTAACTTTGGTTGTGAAATATGAGCCTATAAGAATTTCATTTTCATTCTTCTCTTCTCTATATCAAAGGCTGGTAGAAGTCTGCATTGAGAACTAGTAGTTTGTTTCCAGAATTGTGTGTATGTACTAATTTTATGTCTGCGATTTTTAAGCTTAATCTCTTTGTATCTATCAAAGATAATTTTCTCTTTTTATCCCTAAATGAGTTGATATGTTTGGGTTGTTGGGTGCTAGCCTTGTGATACTGATGATGTTGCTGGAGATTCTATAAATTTGGTGCCTGATGGTGCTGAAGACAATGAATCTTTGATGACTATGGGAGCTTGTTGTTCCCTTGTTTCTTTTGTTAAATCTTTTTTAGGAATTCTCTTAGCCCTATTCTTGTCGATGAGGTTGAAATAATTTGGTGAGCTCTTTGAAGCTGAAGGTAATCCTTCCTCTCTTTTTCTCTTCCATGTCTTCTCTTGAGGAGTAGGGGTATGTGAAATAGAGGTGGACATGAGATGCTCCTCTTCTTCCTGCAAGGTGTTCTCTATCCATTTCAACTGATTCATATACCTCTTAATCTTTGGACTTTGTGTGTGCACATAAGGAGTAGTTTTGTGTTCCACCCTTAGCTTGGATATTAGGCCCAAAGGGTCGTAAGACCATGTAAAGTTCATATTAAAGTTCATTTGTTTCAAGATCTTGTATGCTTCTTCACATGCTGCTCTGCTATTGAAAATGAAAGGGCCAACGTATGTTTTCATTATGAATTTATCATTTTTCTTATATACTCCAGGGAAAATACTCTCATTGGGAGGTATTTGGGTAGATTGTATGGTGGTAGCTCACATCCATACACCCTAATATTTGTGTAGCTTTGGTAGAGATACTAATCTCTTGTTTTTGCCTACTCTGTCAGGTGCAAGATTTTCTTAATTTAATCACTGATTCTTGGCTTTGCATTGCTGGTCAGCAGGATCATGACTGGATGAATGAACTATTCTATGTACTCGTTGAAGGTGTACTCATCTGAATATTTCCTCACCAATGAGGTCCATAAAATCATTGACTGTGGGTTCCCTTCTTCATCCAATTTCTGCAATGAAAATGGGAATTTTTCTTCTTGATAATAAATGAACATATATACAAGAATGGAAGCATATTTGAAAACTCCTTCAGTTGGTAACTATAGGAGTTGTTCATGTATGTTGTTAGCAAAAAATTGACTAAAATTAAAAACAATTGAAGGCTTTTGATTGGTAGATAAAATTGACATGAAACCAAGAATGGGTTCATTAATCCAGTCATCAAAATAATAACCTAGAAGGTGTGAAAGAAAAAAAATGATGTGTTTGGCCTGATCAGAGAACATGGCAGAAGCATAGGGTGGATTCTTCTTGGGAAATTGGGCATTATTAGGACTAAAAATGTCAAAAAATTGTGTTCTCTTGGAGAAATATAATTTCTGATATAGTTCATTCAAGGCTTCTACAGAAAATGGTTCACTGGCTTCAATAAGAAGGACCTGCATCATTTGGTCAATGGTTTTGGAAGTGATGGTGAATAATATTTCTCCATTTGGGGCTACAATGGCTCTTTGGTTTGGTAAGTAACAAGCCTGAAATTTTCTAATGAATTCTGGGAAATGATGGGTTTGAGGGAAGATGTAATGAGGTAAATTTGACTCCCAGAGTCCAATTTCATCAGTTTGGTCATTGAATTTATCTTCGAGCCAACAATAGAGTTTGAAAAGGTCGAAATCACACTTAGTCTTTGCAATTTTGTAATCCCTGTCTACAAGAGGGATATGATGAAGGTCAACAGGGGGAGGAAACATCAATTATATTGAGTCTTCATTATTCTTCTTTTTAGGAGGCATCTTGCTAATTTTAATCATAGTAACACGAAGGTAATAGAGAATTACCGTGAATTTTATTTGTGAGTTGAAAATAAGTGGAAATGGTGTCTTTTCTTGGGCTTGATTAGTCCTCTATCAGCTATGATGATTGACTACAATGAAATATATTTGGTGATGAAGGAAGCATGAGAGATATGTGTTGGTGTCCAGGTAAGAATGATTTATCCACCCTAATCCGACATTAATTTTATCAGTCCGGGAGCGTATCCTTTCAAGGCAACACGCAAGGTATATGCAGGAACAAACACATAATTCGTCTTAACCAAGGGTTTATAATTAAGATTTAGAACATTTCCATTAGATGAAATCAAATACTGAACTTCAAAAGCAATCTTAACAGTAAGAATAATAATAGAAACCATAACAAAGAAACAATTCACACACTTACAGGCGCAACACCTGATCAGAAGAGCGGGCCCAGCTCTCTGATCAGGGCTGCGTTAGTCACAAAAATGATTAGAAAAGCAAAACCAATAGTACTTTATTAATCTGTAAGATGTGATTAGAATATCCCTTCAGGAACCCCCATTTATAGGAACAATATCCATTTTATACACAACGTGAGAGAATAACAGATCTCCCTGGAACGTGGTAATCGCGCATTCAGAAATACACATAAGTTGGAATAGCACAAACATCAGATGTCTAGGATAGAACAAGGGGCCAATAATAGGCCTAGGGAATCGTGACTCTAGCTGTGCGATCTCCCTATAGCTGACCGTTACCAAATCTGTTGCAAACCGCTGGAGTGAGGGTTCCTGTTCTCCAAACTGCAGTCAAGCACATATCTTAGTGCCGAAAATAGGTAAGACTCCATGAATTTACTTCATTAATTAAAATATTCCAATTGGACAAGTTAGGGGTAATTACCTCATAAGTTTAGAATAGCAAATGTAGGTAATTAAACACAAAATGATAAAAAAGGATGATTAAAATGGTCAGAAAGGTAGCCAAATTTGGTGCCCAACATCTCCCCCCAACTAGCCTTCTGCATGTCCTCATGCAGTCCGCTGCCTCTGTAGGTCTAGGTTCTGCAAACTGTGAGCTTCCTGAAGCCCAGAAAGATCATACTCTAAAGCTATCTCTATCCCTGGAACTTTAAATCCATTTGAAAGGAGAACTTCCTTCCACCAATCTGTTGGAACATTGTATGCTGGGGTGTAAACCTCTACAGGAAACCAAATAATAGGATACTGAAATTGAAGCTCCATCCACTAGATCCCACATGTTTGAACACATGCCACATATCTGGGTACTCTGGTGAGTACTCGCGCAAAGTTGGGTGCCCCAAAAGGCTCTCTATTCTGGACAGTTGTCGGTGACATCATCCACCTTCTCTGACAACAATCAAGGGCCTCTTTTTGAAAAACATTTAATTGATTGACACAAAGGCCGAGGCACCACCTTTGTGTCCTCAGAATTCTATCTCTGTTCCCCTCAAATTTCAAAAAGGTATGGTGTTTATTGCACATTGTATCTAACCTCTCATGTTCTCCTCTTACTATAAATGGCTTTGTAACTTGATTAGACTCAAAAGTGTTATAAGCCTTTTGCCAATGGATTTGATTGAAAGCATAAGAGGTGAGGGCCCTCAAATGGATGTCCCATACATATGGGACTAGGTTAAAATCTCTGTCCAGACGTAACAGATACCCATGCAGGTAAAACTCACACATCAGATGTTGAGTTAGCACATCATGATTCCTCATGATTCAGAGGAATTATACACCATATTCTATTTCATAACTGACCTCGTTTTTTATGCTTTCCATGCAGAATAAAAGAAAACGTTCATGCAAGAATAAAGAATAAAAAGAAGCAGGGGGACAACATGCCATCACCTCTTGCACCAGATTGAACATCTGTTCCTTATCATCTTTCAGTTCGGCCACTTGTTTTTCCAGCTGCTCCATCTTGAGCTGCTGCTTCACATGCCTTAATCTCATAACATCTATGCACTCCACATATTTGAAGACGGTTGTGGAGGTTCTCTCCTCAGTTGTTTTGATCTCATTCTTATACTGAGCCGCAGTAGACTTCCACATATGTAATTCGTCCATTAAGGCATACTCTCTGGCTTCGAACAGTTTTTCACTTAGGTCTGTTTCAGTTTCTGCTTCAACCATGACGACTTTGGATTTCCTGGCTTGCGGCTTGTACTTTTTTATTCGTTTTTGCATCCTGTGTACTTTCCTTCTCAAATCCCTTACCTCCATCTTGAGCCGCATTATTTCCTTAAACTACTGTTGGTATCTCTGTTTGATGGGAAGTCTTAGCTGTCCACACAGCTCTGCCTCTTCTTGCTTGACTTGTGTTTCTTCTGCCTCGGCAGCTGAAGGTAAATCCCTCGGGGCTACCTCTATTGGGCCAACGGTCGGTCCAACCTCCTCTGCCTGTTCTTCTTTTTTTATTTCTTACTTCACTCTTTTCACGCCTAAGTGCTCCATTGGTTCATTCGTCGGGACTGCTCCGCTTGGTCCCTCCTCTTCACCAATGGCCATTCTCTCATCATGTACATTCTCCGCAACGAGTGGTGACCTGGTAAGATGCTCCCCTGCTGATATGCATGTTGGGGCCTCTTCCATTTGTGGCCTTTGTTTTAAATTTGAAGCATTAGGAATGGAAAAATCTTCTTCCTCTCTTTACTGTAGGGAATGAGTTACCCTTGCTCCCTTAGGAAGAAATATGGGGAACTGGAACAAATCCTCTACATTCAGCCCCGAGGTCGACGCTAGTTCTTGTGAGGCAGCGTCAGCCTCACACCTTAGTTCTCCCGTCATTTCCCCTGTGGTTTCTCTAGTCAGAGTGGTCACGACTCCTTCTTCAATTGGATTACCCTCCTCCATTGGTTCAATGTTGACAGGAGATCCCTGTAAAGTGGCCTTGGTCGCAATGTCGACTGATTCGCCCTCTTTCATTTGCTGTGGGTTTACCTCTGTGCCCATTGCACTGTCTATTTTATCAGCTAACTCCACAAACGGGGCTGGTCCTTGTGGGATAGCCTCGGCCGTAGTGCCAGTGGGTGTCTCTGCAACTTCCATCAATTCCACGAGTTCAGCTTGCTCTTGGGAAACCATCTCTTCTTCACATTCTTCAGTCTCCATTTCCATCTCTTCCGGCTCCTTCTGATCAATGTAATCATCATCCTCTGCATCTTCCTGCATGGCTTCAGGTTCTTCTGCCCTAGCAGCCGCAACAGCTGCTATTTCCTCCTCTGTGGAATCTCAAAACAGTTCCCATGGAATTAGGATCTTCCCAATGGCGTTCATTACTAGCAACCGGACTAGCTGCTTTAGGGTAAACTGCTTGGGTGGTTGGTTTTCGTATATCCCTCTCAGGGCTTTCCGGTGCCCGAGGCAGACAGTAAGATTAGCTATGTTGTTCACAAAGATGGCATGAGCATGTTCATATTAGCTTGAAATAACTTGAAGGAATACAATAGAGAATTACCTCTTTGACGGTCTTGGAATCTCTTGGAGAACACTGAGCAGCAAAGTAAGAGTCCTTCTTCGCCGGCTCCAAATCTGAGACCTGCAATTAGTCAAAGCACCCGCGTAACTTCTAATATAACAAGTATTCTATCAATTAAATCAACAATAAACATCTAGATTATACACATCTGAGCCATTCATATCATACTAAACAAATATTGAAACAACAATATAACATTAAGCATCGAATGGACAAAATGAACATAGTTCTATTGATTTTGAAAGAAGGAGGATTACAACCATCGGTTGTACCAAGCCCTCCTCAGTCTCCCAATCTCTCTTCTCTATCAAGTGAAGAAGTCCAAGCCAAAAAACTCTCTAGGAGCCTCTTTGACTCTTGGCCTTCACAATGTCACACTATTCTCTATTCCACAAGTATACAAGAACTTTTGAGCAATCCTTCGACCTTCAATTAAGAGCCTTCAACTCCTTCTTATAGGAGAGGGAGAAGGCCATTGTTGCCCTTCTCTTTCCACTAGTTTGGAATTGGAAAGGTTTAGATGTTTCCTTGATCTCCATGCTTTTTCCTCTCTTGGAGTTCAGTCTTCTATGGCAATGACCAATAATGAACTGGTGCTTCTGCAGTTTCCTCTGTGCACTGACTCCTTTGTGAGGGAAAGTCGGAGATTCAAATCTTTCTCCGCGCTCTTTTCCCAATTCAAACTTAAAACACGGGTAACGTGTCTCTCTAGTGTAAATAGAGCGTTTCCCTAGCCACTAACGTGGCCAATGTATTGCTTGCCTGCGTTATAACGCTCTTGTTTTGTTCTATATATGCATTACCCTGGCAGAAATAGGTTTAATTTAGGTCTTTGTACTTCTTCCATATTTGTCTTCCCCTCTGAGATGATGAGGAGGTATTTTGACCTGTAACAGATGCCCCCTAAAGTGTGAAGTCAGAGACGAAGACGATGGCCGAAATACTTTATAATTTTTAGAGAGAGAGAGATTGAAAGACTGAGGAAAACCTGAAACAACAACATATGTCAGAAAATATAGTATTTGCCTAGAGTCGGGCATGTCCCATGCTCAATAGCTTTAAACAACATGATTTCTCTAGAATAGAGATATGAAGAATCTGTCCACCAATAGGCACAATGTGGAAGTGTCTGTCATAACAGGATCAGGCTGAAGAAGCTGTCTCCATAAACAATATCGCAGCTTGGGGGAGGGAACACAACTTTAATGGTGTAGCCTTTGCCCCAAGGTCTTGACCGCCGGTTCACTTAAACTGCATATTTATCAACATGTGAATGAAGGAGTTGTCGTCGAACATGTGAGAAATCGTCTGATTACCAGTCAATAATGAAAACTGTTAACAGACGCGAAGGTGGCCACCGATAATGATGATGGCCCCTAATATGCCCAGTACAATCTAGCGAGTGTGAATAAAAGGAGTTGAAGTCGAACACTCGTAGAATCATTCGACCAAGAGCCAATGATGAAGACCCTTGATCAAACACAAGACTACCTGCCACTGATGTCTGCAAGTATCTGGGTACTGATGTGTTTCTGGATCAACTTCCTAGATAAGGTGTTGAATTCGATAGGAAGTGATCTGTTGAGAGGTAGGCACTGAGGCGTCCTACATCAGTCAACACGAAACGGAAACCAACTGATTTTGTTTATGATTTGAGATAAGGAAGAGTAAATGGGAACGTCAGACGACAAATAATTTATGGCATAATGAACGGTTTGGTTGATAACAGGAGCAGTAGATAATGAGATCTGCTTGAACAATAGAAGGCACTCTAGCAGGGTACTAGGTAGCTGAAGCGTGTTGAACACCAAAGAGTGTGTTAGGATTTTACCGGTGCAGGGACACTGGGAAATGAAGGCTAATACTCATATATGGTAGGGTTCGGCTAACTGCGAAAGAGTTTTCTGGGAAGTGCCATGTTCAAGAATTTTGCTGCCGAATCGACCTTTTTGAAAATGTAACAGAGGTAATATCCATCTTGTCCAAATTTTTCCCCGTCTGATTAAGTTTAACGAGTCCAGACGAGTAAACTCGATGATTTTTTCATGTTTAGAGAGTCTGAAAAATGTCAGGAAAGACAACTCTGTGCCCCATCTGATTAGGTTTAACGAGTCCAGATGAGCAAACTCGGTGAATTTTTCATGTTTAGAGAGTCTGAAAAATGTCATAAAAGACAACTCCATGTCCTGTCTAATTAGGTTTAACGAGTCCAGACGAGAAAACTCGGTGAATTTTTCATGTTTAGGGAGTCTGAAAAATGTCGTAAAAGACGGCTCCATTGGGGTACCTTTGTCATGTCTTGATAACCGGGCACGACAAAGGGGTAATAGTAAGCCCGAAATAGTTCATTTTCCGTTAGTTAGTCCATTGAATCCGGAAAAGTGAGAAATCTATGTTCAATGGACGTCTACCTCATTTTGTTATGAGTACGAGGAGACGAAGTAAACTCAATATTCCTTGTGAAATTTTAATGAGTCCAACAAAGAAAACTCGGTACCTCCGTGAAATTTTAACGAGTCACGCGGAGAAAACTCGATACCTCCGTGAAATTTTAACGAGTCACGCGGAGAAAACTCGATTTACTTTTTCTGTTTAAAGAGCTTTGAAAAAGAGGAAAAGAATGGCTCCTTGTTCTTTGTCTCAATAGTTTAACGAGTCTGACAAAGGTGACTCGGGATTTTTTCGGTTTTATGAGCGAGAAAAGATTCCTAAAAAGAATGCTCAGTACTTCTCCATAGTTTTAATGAGTCTGAAGAAGAAAACTCTAGGTTTTTCGGATTAACGAGCAAGAAAAGACCAAAAAAGAACGCTCGATGCCAACTTCGTATAAGTTTAACGAGTCCAAAGAAGAGAACTCGAGGTTTTTCGGATTAACGAGCAAGAAAAATACCATAAAAAGAATGCTCGATAAAACATGAGTGTGTCTGCTCATAAATCTTGATCCCTTATTAGAATCATCAGTACCAAATCTCAAGAGTTGCAACATGTGTACAGCGAGGAATCACGACTTTTCCAACTGACGAAAGAGAGTCATGCCCCAGAATTTGCTATAAGAAGGTCAGAAGACAGTGCTGTGAAGAAGCTCTGGAGTGCAAAAGGGGTGAAAACTTCAGCTGGTGATTACGGTCGATCCGGGCAACAGTTTTCTATTCCGCGAGATCCAGGTAAGAGCTAGAACCTCCTGTTATCATTTAATTGCCAATTTTTTTAGTTTTTGCTGGTTCAAAATTAGGAAATTTTGAGGCCCTAGAAAAATATTTGCGCCTAACACGGGTGAGGAGTACAATAGCCGCGTTAAACGCACAACCCGTGAGGGATGTAAGCGTTAGAACGCTCTGTTTTGTATTAGTGCCAGCGATAGGTGCAACATGCTTTCTAGAAATTCAATTTTTTCATTTTTGAAGTGGTCCAGGCAAATTTTAATCGGTTGGAAATGTTTCATTTGCAGGTGTTCAGCTGTTAATCATGAGTATCTGGCGAGAGAGAGAGCATGAGCGGGAAGAACGAGAGATGGTGACGGATGCGGCAAGTTTAATGGCTCTCCGGAGGTGCGGATTGCTTAAGTATGCCAGTTTAGAACTGATGAGGGGTCAAGAGGACCTCCTGAGGTGGCTGATCCAGCAGTGGGATGAGAGGCATCATGTCTTTCGGATTGGTGGCAACGAGCTCGCCATCGAAAAAGATGATGTTTAATTTTTGACCGGCTTGTCATGTCGTGGGGCGAGGCCCAATTTGACGGGGTCCAGAGCTGACCCTCGTTCCACTACTGATTTGATCCATGCGCACTACATACGTGGCACCCAGGCTGTGAGTAACCGGATACCTATTGCATAGGTGACGTTGAGACCCTTGCGGTCTATTCTATGGATGATTGTTCGCTTGGCAGGCACCAAGAGTCAGCATGTGGCTAGCAAGGCCCAGATGCTCTTAGCCTTGGATTGTATGCAGCCTCAGGTTTTCAACTGGTGTGACGGTGTAGTCCGTCGGGTTCGAGCAGAGCTTACTGCATGCAAGACCCGTACTCAAAGAGAATTTGGGTACGGAACAATGATTTTTTCTTTCATACTGGAGTGGATACCACTGATGAGGCCTAGGATCCCAACAGCGCCATTGGGTCCATGTGAGCCGAGGCAGGCTCGGTGGGCCACTTTGCTTCCACGGACTGGAGAGGGTCTCGTCCGTCACTGTTTCGATGAGGGATTTTTTGATTGGCTGGACTCTCAGATCATCATGATTGAGGATTATCCCTATGCAGGGATGAACTTCACAGGCGATCCCGAGCTAGTCCTGCCCCCTGGCACCTAGTGGGGGCCCGATGGTAAGAAAAAATGATCAGTGCCTTTCAAAGAAGTTTTTGTTTTTTAGCTTTTGAATGTTTATGTAAATTTTTTTATTTTATTTTTTTTGAAAAAAGGGGTGAAAATTAAGTTTTGACATGAAACTTTTGCTTGCTTGACACAGATGTGGCACCTGTCCGTCCAGCTGGGGCCCCTCGCCATGCACGGCGAGGATTGCAGCTACCCGCGGCTGGCGCACCTGTAGAGGAGGCGGAAGCTGGCGACGACGATGATACCCAGATTTTACATGAACTCTCCAGAAACCTGGAGGGTCTGAGTATGGGTATACCACCGCTTCCTATGCGGGAGGTTCCAGTTCGTCTGCAGCGGCATACTGTGGGTGTGCCAGATAGATACCTGGTTCCTCTGAGGACGATGGCTAGAGCAGTTGTATGTTATTATGAGCATTAGGCTTAGCTGGTGGAGTAGATGTATTAGTGTCAGAGCATGGCTTAGTGTAGCCAAATTTTGTAAAACACCCCAAGTTTTGGGAGATTTTTTCTTTTTGATGTTTACTGTGTACTGGACATGACATATGTATATATATATATATATATTTTTGGTGATTTTGTGTTTTTAAATTTTTATGCATTTTTTGATGTGATAAAAATATATGTACTCATGAGTAAATCTTTTACAATAAATGTGACAAATGCCAATCTAACACATAATTTGCCAAAGAATCAGCTAATGCATTAAATTCCCTAGGAACGTGCTCAAATGTGATTGTTTGAAATTGACGTTCTAAAATTCGCACTCGTAAAAAATAACGTAACAATACAGGGTGGCGGACGCGGTAATGATTGTTTAGCTGCATAATGATGAGTTGGGAATCTAACCTGACCACTAAATCAGAGATGTCACGAGATGCCGCTTCCGTGAGGAGTTGGATCACTGACATGTACTCGACCACATTGTTGGTGGCGTTACCCAGGAAGATCCCCCCGAAACCAAGAAGGTCCGACTCCGGAGTATAGAGAACCCAAGCAGCTGAAGCAATGTGTCTAGTGTGACGACTAGCACCGTCTGCATACCCGACGTATGATAACGAATGTGATGACATTTGTGCGAAAGAAAAAGATTACATGAGAAAAACACTTTAAACCAAAACAAATAATCCAGAAGCATCAAAAATAAAAATAGGAAAAACTTATATACATAAAATTACAAAGCATATGCCTAGTGTGAAACTAGGCAAAATACTTCTTCAGATAGAGCCCGTTGCGGGGCTCCTCAAGTGGGATTCCATTACAGTCCTGTAATTCGTAAGCTCCTTTTGAGAGGGCTTTAGTAACGATGTAAGGACCGAGCCACAATGGTTGGAGCGTTCCTGCCCCCAAGAGGTCGTGTTTTTTATCATAGAGTAGAACAAGATCGCCCTCTTGGAAAGAATGAGGCTTGACAGATTTGTCGTATTGAGCTTTAACTCGGCGCTGGTGAGCTTCGAGTGCTAGTGTAGCATCTCGATGAGTTTCGTCCAAATGATCGAGCGAGAGCAAGCACTCTTCTGTGGCAGTGGTGCCAGGCAGGAGTTCAACCGCTAGTTTAAGCGATGGGATTTCACACTCAATTGGAAGTACTGCCTCCAGGCCGAAAGCAAGTTGGAAAGGTGTGGTATTTGAAAAACAATACGGAATATTTTCCATGATACCTGTCTTGACCGAGATATCAAAGAGCAGTGTCTTGGAAATATTACCCATGTTCCTTTCTGAATCGATAGTGTGGACAGTCGTATAAGAGGAGGGAACTATCTCAGGTTGGTCAAAAGACGGGATTTCAGTTTTTATCGCCTCCGAATCAATCGTCGAAGCGCGATGGTGGAACTCTCCCCAAGGTCGTTCTTCTAATGACATGATCTCTCGAATAGCTTCGTTTGTAGGCCAGACTTCATTGAGGAGATCCTTAGAGAGAACCGTGATGGGAGAGAGGGTCGTACTTGTGGTCGAAACCATATCAGTGGAGGGTTCAGATGCGACTTGGATGGCTTGGTAAGCCAACTCAACCGGCGAAAGCGGCATCTGATCTCCATAGGAATCAATATCTGAAGGCGCCGGGATGATCCATGGGTCGATAGAGCCATCCGAAGAGGTGGATATCATTGCAACCATGTTTGGGATCTGAGGCGGCGGTAGAGGAAAACAACCCAGTAGGGAAGATGCCTTCAGAAGACCGGTACCGATACTGACGTAAGAGTCAGGGACACCTCCTATTAGGGGTACCGAGCTACTTGGTAAAGTGGAATAATCAGGGGTGCAGAAGGATAGCTGATCGACCGTGACTATTCTCCCATCCAATGGAAATAGGATGAGTCGAAAGACCGAAGACACGATGGCGGTCATAGCATAAGACCAACTGCGACCGAGCAATAGATTATAGTCGAGATGATGCTCTACGACTTCAACGTCCACGTTTACCGTTTTCCCACTCAGAGTGATGGGAAAGATAGCAAGGTATCCTTTGGGTAGGAACGTGTGGCCATCGAAAGCTTTAAGGGAATTCGATGGCTGGGTTAGAGTAGGAGAACCTAAATTCAGCCAGCAAGCTTGTGACATAACGCAGGTCGAAGCACGTTCGTCTATGACAGTGCGATGGATGGGTCTCCCTTTCGACACAACCTGCACCTAGAATGCGAGTTGATGCGATAGGCGAGGTTTAGCCTTTTCCATATCAAAGACCGCTAGCATGGAATCCTGGGGATCTATTCCACCAATGGCCGAAAGCAAGGCTTTCCTTTGTGCTGGACAGGTTTGTAATACTTCAAGTGCAGACATAGCTGACGGTGCCTGCGCCAAATCTTCTACAATATTGTAGTTTTGGGCTGCATGTGCAGAGGTATTATGAGTCGTGCGTCGAAGTGTCCCTTTAGGGGGACGAATTACAGGTTCAATAGTAGGCCTTTCGATATGCAAATCGTTGGGCGGCGGCGGATTGGAACTAGTTCCAGGTTCCTGAGCATCTATGGTAGGAGTTCCATAAAGCTTGGCACAAGTTTGAAGGCCAATACTCTCGATGCCATAAATGGCAGATGGTCCTTTGCCGGAAGGATACGAACCACCATTGCCCCGTTGATGGGGTTGTGGCGGGTTGTCAACCATATGTTGATGTTGCTGCTGTTGATTGGGGAAAGGATTGTGAAGAACGGCAGGTGTTCTCCCAGAATCCTTGTTAGCAATAAAATCAGTGCATTCCTGCAACCGAGGACATTTGTATGTCAAGTGGTCCTCTGCATAGATTTTACAAGGAAATATCATGGGTTTATCCTTTCCTTTTTCATTAGCAGCATTTTTCTGATTAGAGTTATTTTGATTATTCGACTGCTCTTCCGAAGAAGATGTTTTCTTCTTATTCTTCCTATTTTTCCCGTTGGGTTTTTGTGAGGTTTGCACCGAATTTACCTCAGCGGAAGGGAGAGGAGTCGTTTGAAGGGGGGCGGTGGCAGCTGAGGATGGCTGGGAGGTTTTCCCCCGAGACTGATTGGTGGCTACACTAGAGATCGTGCCAACGAGACCATTGGCATGAGCTCCGGTTTTCTTAGTAGCCGGAGGTTTCGGGTTACCAGGGGCATGGGGGAGTAGATCGTAAAGCGTGACGGATTGTGAATAGAATAAATCCAGGTGCTGGGCACGACGAATACATTGATCTTCTGTCACCGCACCAGAAAGGCCAATGTCTTTAGAGATATGGGGTAAAAGAGACTTGCAAAACCAGTTTTCCAAGAGATGGTCCGGTATTGGCACTTTGACAAGCCTCCTCCTACGTCTCCATTCATGAATATGGTCGGAGATGTGGGTGGCGGTGTCTTGGCGTAGTGATGTTAACAATTATGTGCCGGTTTCCACTCTAATTGGTAGTTGAAAGTTCTTCAAGAACTCCGTCGCTAAAGCGCCAAATGTATTGATGGCGGCGCGTGGTAATTCAATGTAACACTTGGCGGCATTGCCTGTAAGGGTGCGGGAGAACAGTCGAAGTCGGACACTATCATCTACCATGGAATTGGATATGGACCACAAATGGAAGGTAGTGATGTGTGCAGCCGGGTCATCTCCATGCTTCCCGTCGAACTTCGGGATATCTGAAGGAATCTTATGTGGTATAGGAGGCCAAAGCGAGTTGTGATTGATGGGGTCGTTTTTCAGCTTATGGATGTCGGGTATGTCCAACGCTGCCAAGAAAGGCAATTGTGGATTTTCCCCCGAGTCTAACCAAGGAAGTATGGGCTGACTACTTGGACCATAGGGTCCCCCCATCCATGTGTTACCAGAAGGGTAAGTGGGACTTTGATAAAAACCTCCCATAGGTGGAGGAGTAGGAACATACGGTTGCTGTCCATAGGGCATATTGTATTGAGGGGCAAATGGTTGGTTGCCCCCAGCGTAAAAGTGCCCTCCCACTCCAAATGGAGGTTGGGGTTGGTTAGTCCAAATGGATGCAATAGAGTTTCCCGGAGGCATACTAGTACTTGCATAATTTGGCAACGGTATAGATCCTACACCTATGTTTGAACCACTTAAGGGGATAGTATTTACAATGGGTTGTCCCATTTGTCCTAAGGATTGCATATGAAGAGAAATATTCCCTGCTACCTGTGTACTGATAACACTGCCCCCTGGTATAGTGGCCAGGGGGTTTGAACTCAACAGAGGGTTCCAACCGAAAGGGTTGCTAAAGGGCACCGAAGTAGTCGTGCTCGTGGGAGGAGCTACCGTGGTCCCCAACATGGTCATGGTAGGAGTAGATGCCGAAGGGTTCGGTAAACTACTGACAGTTGTGTTGACCATACGGTTGGGGGTAGGCATATGTTGACTACTGGGGTTACCCAGTAATGACATAGAACTGACCACCGGTGGGGAGGATGATGGCAAACCAGGAATGGTTGCCATTGGTATCGACCCTGTGGATACCGATGGAGAAATAGATGTTGGTGTTGCTGCAGACATATCTTGGCGCGGTGGAATATGGATTATCACCGGTCCTAATGGATCAGTGAGCGGAGGATTGTAATTAGGTACAACGCCTTTAGTGAAAGGGTCCTCCGGGAGTTCTGGTTGATAAGGGTCTATGTGATAATCCAGATTAGTCAGAGGAGACTGCTCTTCCGTAGAAGGCCCGGGTTCACCAAGGTTCAATCTTTCCTCTAAAGTGAGAGGAGGTAGACCTTGCTGTCGTCGAGACAGACGACGTGGGTCAGGGGACGCCACGGTGATCAGTTTAATTTTAACAAATTTTTAAAATGTGATGTATTATGAAGTCTCAAATGACAGTATCCACACAACTACTAAAAAAGAAAAGACTCTCTAAAATCAATCAGCAAGCAGCCAGTATAGGGTGCCCTGTCTGAGTACTACCATTCACTGGTGATGAAATCCAGTCTCACAATAGCATACAGAGAGGGTTGGTAGAAAGTATAGTTACGGTTACTCTAGAGCTTCGCCCGAACCCCAGACGATAGGTGTAAGCACTCTCGTGAAGACGAGTACCCTCCTAAAGACTAAAGACAGAGTAGATCCGTCTGTTTCAGGTACCAGGACAGCCCGTCCCAGTCACCTTGTGTAAGTCCCTAAAAGTATGGCCACTAAGGATACCTCAAATCACAGACACTATCAGGGGGGTCCACGGTCAAGGACAGTGTGCTATATGGGCAGAATACCTAGATCCCCGATCTAGTTTCGACATCCCCAAAGGGAACCCCAATACATAACACACCCACAGGATGCAGTCGAAGGTGGGCTACCTTCTAGTGCACCCAAGTGTTGTCTCGCACTAAGCTCCGGTAAAGGAACGGTCCCGATAATGTGAGTGCAGCAGGATTTCACTCGTTAATGACTCTAGTTTTCAAGTTTTGAGATCTTGGGTAGTTTTCTCACTTTCCTAAGCCAAGATCCTAGCCTGAACTACTGTTTGTGTGAGCTCAAAAAGAGTTATTAGATTGATTTTATTATCGCTTTGTTTTTAGTGTACTTTGTTATTAGTCTTGCGGAGGGGAAATGGACGTATGAAGTATAGTGAGACTCTTGACTCAATAAACCATGCAAAACATGCTCTAAATATTAACTTCAATGAAGAATGTTTCTACAAGGAGAGGTTTCTTTTTTCAATCATCCATGCACCAACATGTAAATAACACAGCTCAACTTTTAAGATTCAGACTTCTATCTACCTCTTTTAACAGTTTGTGAACCAAACTTTCAGAATAAACTCAGCTTAAATGCAGAAAAATATAAAAAAAAAATTTCTCTTTAAAAAAGTAAATGCTTTGCACACTAACTAAATAAGAGAAACAAATAATCAATGCCAGTTTAGCAGACAAGCACAGGGATTCGGTCTGTGAAAGGTACTGGTGGCCAAAAAACTCCACAGCTAAAACACAGTCACAGAAGTGAACAACAGGGTTTTTGGCTGGGTAACGCTCTGTCTGTGAGAAAATACAGCGTTATAACGCACTATAATTAAGCCTAGACTGCGTTATAACGCACTGGATACACTGCATAGGTCGCGTTAACCAGGGAAAAGCTCTTCAGTTGGCCAGACAGGCATAGGATTGAACTCTGCAAGCGTTTGGTATGTCTACTGGGCATCAAAAAATGGTCGGAAGGATACTGAACAGAGGAGAGAAGAAATGAAGGAAGAAATAGTCCGGAAACTATGGGGAAAATCCCTAGTGGAGTCACCAATTCTACTTTAGGGTAAACTGCTTGGGTTGTTGGTTTTCGTATATCCCTCTCAGGGCTTTTCGGTGCCCGAGGCAGACAGTCAGATTAGCTATGCTGTTTACAAAGATGGCATGAGCATGTTCATATTAGCTTGAAATAACTTGAAGGAATACAATAGAGAATTACCTATTTGACGATCTTGGAATCTCTTGGAGAACGCTGAGCAGCAAAGTAAGAGTCCTTCTTCACCGGCTCCAAATCTGAGACCTGCAATCAGTCAAAGCACCCGCGTAACTTCTAATATGACAAGTATTCTATCAATTAAATCAACAATAAACATCTAGATTATACACATCTGAGCCATTCATATCATACTAAACAAATATTGAAACGACAATATAACATTAAGCATCGAATGGACAAAACGAACATAGTTCTATTGATTTTGAAAGAAGGAGGATTACAACCATCGGTTGTACCAAGCCCTCCTCAGTCTCCCAATCTCTCTTCTCTACCAAGTGAAGAAGTCCAAGCCAAAAAGCTCTCTAGGAGCCTCTTTGACTCTTGGCCTTCACAATGTCACACTATTCTCTATTCCACAAGTATGCAAGAACTTTTGAGCAATCCTTCGACCTTCAATTAAGAGCCTTCAGCTCCTTCTTATAGGAGAGGGAGAAGGCCATTGTTGCCCTTCTCTTTCCACTAGTTTGGAATTGAAAAGGTTTAGATGTTTCCTTGATCTCCATGCTTTTGCCTCTCTTGGAGTTCAGTCTTCTATGGCAATGACCAATAATGAACTGGTGCTTCTGCAGTTTCCTCTGTGCACTGACTCCTTTGTGAGGGAAAGTCGGAGATTCAAATCTTTCTCCGCGCTCTTTTCCCAATTCAAACTTAAAACATGGGTAACACATCTCTCTAGTGTAAACAGAGCGTTGCCCTAGCCACTAACGCGGCCAATGTATTGCTTGCCTGCGTTATAACGCTCTTGTTTTGTTCTATATATGCGTTACCCTGGCAGAAATAGGTTTAATTTAGGTCTTTGTACTTCTTCCATATTTGTCTTCCCCTCTGAGCTGATGAGGAGGTATTTTGACCTGTAACACTAGCCCATAGTGAGAGAGGACCGCCAAAAACTTTCATGCCCCCCAGGCTGAATTTTCCATCAAATGAAGGCTCCTTAACATAAAATAGGGCACATTCATTGAAAAAGCCTCTGCTTGTGGAAATTGCAGGTGAGCCAATATGCGGAGGTGATATTTGAATATGGTATAATATCTTCCTTCAAATGTCATATACTTTATAACAACCTCTACAACTCCTCCCCATGGATGGGGTAATGAAGTTCTGTCATATCCCCGACCCTTCTGCGCAATAATTTCTCTAGCTTGAAGAAAGGCTTAGGGGAGTTCCAGGAGGGGTGTTCTCCTTGAAAACCAGCATTCTCCAACTTGCGGCAATCCATTGACTTCCATGATGGTTTCTTCTGTCACTAAAATTTTGACTCCATGAACCCGAGAAACTCCTTCTTCCGAATTCAATGCGAACTCCATCACGATTTCTTCATCCCATCTGTTCAGCCTGTCAAAATAAACATCCCAACCTGCATTCTCAAATACTTACCATACCTCTCGATTACTCCGGATTATCGTTGGATCATCAGGTTCATGTCGCACAGATCGACCACCCATTGCTGTAGAGGTAGAATCAACATGATGGCTACAATTAGTTGGCAGGGGAGAGTGATAGGGCTCCAAACCTTTGGAAACTGAAATAACGTCATGGCCACTTTCGGATATAATGGATGAACAGTACTGGTACACTTGGGAGTAATGATAGATTATGGTAGTACTATTAGATATTCTCAGGATTTCATGCGGCATGTTGGGAGGGTGACTGATATGAATTTTGTGTGTACAAGTACACATTCCAACTCATACAGTATGATTACGGAGTACTTGAAATCATTAGATTTGGTTAGGTGGGAATCGTGTGTCATAAATACCTTTACAAAGTATGTCGTCATTCATTATGACGGTTCCCTCCCCCCAACTAAATGATGGCCGTCCTTGGCACGTTTGACTGTCCTTTTTGAATATTTAATTAAATCCATAAAATCAATGGAGACGTACCTACGAACTTACCTTAAAGTGGAGTAGCAGCAGGAATATCTGTCGTAGTATCAACATAGCAAGTAACGACATTAGTGAATAACATGAACAGTGAGTAACAACAGCTACAGAGTAATGGCAGTTACGGAGTAACAGCAGTTGCGGAATAACAACAGTTGCGGAGTAACAACATCGGTAGTGTAGCATCAACTTCAGAGTAACAACAGCTATGGAGTGACAATAGTTGTGGAGTAACATCATCGGCAGTGTAGTAGCTGTTGTAGTAACAGCATCGGCACGAGAAAAAACCAAATCTTATTATTGTTGTGATGCAAAGGCAAGCTCCAACTCCCTCTCACCACTGATTTTCTGTAGGCACCAACCCATAGGAGGCTCCAACCTCAATTCTGCAAGCTACAACTTACAAGGAAGCGCCAACTCCCATCAATTTTCTGTAGGCACCAACCTATAGGAGGCTCCAACCTCAGTCAGCTACGACTGACATCTATCAAGCTACAACTTGATAGGGAAGCTCTAACTTCCTCATTCTATCAAAAGAAAACATTTGTTGATTTACCTTGGATATCAGCTCTATTCTGTACCTTCTTTTGTGCAGTCCTCCAATATTCAAAACTGTCTTATATCATCTCTTTCTACTCCTCCTTCTTCTTATCTTCTCTGCCTCAATTCTTCATACTCTGCATTCTCTAACCTCTCTATGCATATCACTGTGATATCCTTTATACAGTTTGCCTCATAACTGTTTGTATTCCAAAGGGAATTCAAAGTGAATAGCCCTGACTCTTCGCCTTCTGCCTCCTTACTTATTTTTCCAACTCATTCGGAAAACTACAGCAATATGTACAACTTTCAGTTTTATAGTGGAGTTTTGTTTCCTATGGAGACTTGCCAGTGCATCAAAAACAATATAAACCAATTAAAAACATTTACATTTAGTTACAATGTGAATTCCAACTATACCCATTTAGCCTTTTGGATCACTACGTGTTGTATTTTCTGCAGTTGTCTCTATCTTTTTCCTCTTTGTATGCTTTTCTGTTCACCGCTGTTGTGTAACTCCTACACATATTTAATTGTGCTTTTTATATAATGCAATTCAACTCTCTGTGTAATAATAAAGGCATTTGTAACATATAAATTACCCTTTCTATATAACGCAAATGCCTCTTGGAGATATAATTACAATAGACCATTTTAATATATAAAATTCCTTTTTTGTTCACTTAATCGATCTTTTCTTATGCTCTGATGTGATTACACCTCTTGCGATGGTTCCGATGCGATTGATCGCAATCAAAACTTTCAATGGTATGTTATGATGTTCTACTTTACTCTGATGCGATGGTTCACTGTTCACTTGCACTTCACTGCGCCGATGCGATTTGAATTCTCCGATGCGATTATCAAAGGCCCCACCATGTAATCAAACAACTCATATCCACCGTCTATCCTTTAGCAAATCTGACGGCTATCATCCGATCGCTCAATCACAATAGGAACTTTCAGTTTGTTCGTTACTCTTTCACCTCCGATGCGATGAATCACTCCGATGCACTTAAGCCAGAACTCAAACAAATATGAGTCACCATTTATAACATATTTGGTCCACAATCACCATCGAAACTTTTATTAACATGTTCCACTATTAAGTTTTTCTCCGATGCGATTCGTGAGGGTCCCACCTTATAATTCTTTGTTTGATTTAAACCTGAACAATAGAACCTTTAGTTCTTTTAATCTCGCGCACAAGAATATAATACATAAGATGTATATTGCAACCTTGGTCCCTTGTATATAAAGCACTACATATATATATATATATATAGATATATATATATACTTTGCCGCTTCAGCTTTTATGTATCCTTCAGCTTGGGTTAAAATTCTTGGAATAAACATGCATTGAACTATTCTTTTCACATGGGGCCTACACTGCACATATACTCCGCCTCTTTTATAGTACGATAATGCAATGTCTAAGGCTTGGCTTTCCTCTTGTTAATCCGTAACATAGTCGGGGTCCACAATTTATATATATACACATCATTCATTCAACATTTTCTTCAATGGTTAATAACTAACCATTAACGCGATAATTCAATTGGGCCCACCGCAACTTATATCCACATATACAATGTTTTATATGCCTTGTATTACAATATTGGTTCCCTTTTAATACAGTGCTCATATCATATTGAACCCCTTCCTTTGTTTATTATATCAAGTGTATTAACCCAATGCACAACCTTCTAAACCCACTCTCTAAGGTTTGAACATGATATAATAAAACACTTTCATACTCCCAACCTTATCACTTAATGATGTAACAATGGATTTGATGCCCTTAATTAAACATGCAAGCGTTTATAACCTTCCAACCATGGCTTATAACATTAACCCAACACTTTATAATGTAATGCATTCACGGGCATGTAACTTACCTTCCGCCTATTTATTAACTTTTTGTAATACACACAATGCAATAAACTTTGCATAATACTTGGCCCCGCAGCAATGAATGTAGGTCCCACAGCTTCGGTTCTCTTCCCTACGACTTCTCTTTTGATCGGACGATCAATCTACTCTCGCGCTCCAACTGAGCTTTGGACCCCCATCCAACGGACGACGCGAAATATCGCGTTTTTCTTTGGGCTGAGGGTTAACACACAAAAATTGTGTGATGTAAGTGGTATTCAAATACCACCCAAAGACACGTGTCCATCGGCAACACAGATCACGTTCAAAAAGAGAAATCCACTTACCACTCCCAAACGCACGCGATACTGCTGGTATCTTCACCTCTGGTTTTACTAGTTATTCAAGGTTCCGCTCTTGACTCAGGGTTCCAGTTCTAATAATTTCACTTCAATTGTTTATTTAACCTACATTCTTCGTTTAAATATACAAATTGTGTATTAACCTTGCATTATAACTAAAGTGTATATTTATCAATTTATTCCTTCTGCCTTTCGGTTCCGCTTGTTCTGCATGGTTCCACATCCTCTGTTTTCATTTCATAATGAATTTTTTAACGGCTCTGCCTCTGTATTCTCTGTCTCTATTTCACTATACTTTCTGCAACCTTTCTCTGCTGCTTGACCATTTCATTTCACGGCTCTGCCTTTGTATTCTCTATCTCTGCCTCTATATCTCCTGTCTCTGTTTTACTGTACTCTCTGAAACCTCACTCTGTGGCTCGATTCACTCTACAGTTTCTATGTATTCTCTGCATATTCTACAACCTAGGCTGCTTCGAATGGCCTTGCTTTGCAGCTACTCGACCCTCTACATCCTCTTCAGATCTATGTTGCCTCTCTGCTGCTACTCTACCTCTTTTTCTCTCTTTTCCTCTATGCTGTCTCCTTTGCCATCTCCTTTGCCATCAATGACAACATTTACAATAGTCTCCCCCTTTGGCATTGATGGCAATACGCTTCCTTTTCTTTCCTTTTAGGACCATTTCTTCTATTGCTTGCTTTTACTCCCCCTTTGACATCAATGGTAAAGGTTTTCCCATTTCCCAGTGTGCTTTTAAATCTCGTCCATGTTAATATGATCTTGAGAACCTATTTCATACCCTGCTTAGTTGGTCTGGCTCTTTTGTGACTCTCTTTGTTGACTGATCTCCCCCTGGAATGATGTCTTCTTTTCTGTTCTCCCCCTAGAATGAAGCTTTATTTTTCTGTCAAAGAGTAGCATCTGAAGACACTACCACTAGTTTGTCTCTCAGATATTTGAATGGCTCTCTAGCAAGAGTTTTTGTGAATATATCTGATGTTTGTTCTTTTGTTGGCACATATTCCAACTTCACTACCTTTTGTGCTACTTTTTCTCTTAGGAAATGGTACTTGATTGGGATGTGTTTAGTTTTTGGATGAAGTACAAGATTTTTTTATATACTTATTGCACTTGTATTATCACATTTGATAGAGATAGGTTCATCAATGCTTACCTTCATGTCTTGGAGGGTTTGTTTCATCCACATGACTTGTGTGCAACATGCTGCTGCTGTTATGTATTCTGATTCTGTTGTAGATAGAGAGATAGATGTCTATTTCTTGCTTAGATATGCCACCAGACTTTTTCCCTAGTAGAATGCACCTCCACTAGTGCTTTTCCTATAATCCACATAGCTGGCCCAATATGCATCTATATATGCTATCAAAGTGAAGCTCTTGCCTTTTGGATACCATAGCCCATATTGTGTAGTTCCTTGTAGATATCTGAATATTCTTTTGACGGGTAGAAGGTGTTTTTGTTTTGGTGCTGCTTGATATCTAGCTACAAGTCCTACTGCCAACATAATGTCTGGTCTAGATGTTGTTAGGTATAGCAGACTTCCTATCATGGATCTGTAAATTCTTTGATCTATATCAGCAGATCCATCATCAGCACATAGCTTGCATCTAGTGATCATGGGAGTTGACAAAGGTTTGCAGTCTTCCATTTTCAACATTTTCAACATCTCCTTTACGTAATTTTCTTGTGAGATGAATGTGCCTATGTTATTTTGCTGAATTTGAAGTCCTAAGTAGAAGGCGAGCTCTCCAATAATAGACATCTCAAACTCTGATTTCATTTATTCAGCAAATCCTTTTGCTAACTCATCTTTGTTGCTTCCAAACATGATGTCATCAACATATACTGCAACAATCAGGAGTTCATTTTCATGGTCTTTTATGTATAGATTTTTGTCTACTCCTCTCTTAAATCCTTGTTTTTGCAAGTACTTATATAGCCTTGAATACCAAGCATAAGGAACTTGTTTCATCCCATATAGAACCTTCTTTAGTCTACACACATAGACTTCTTTATCTATTAATGAGAATCCTTTAGGTTGTTCCATGTAGACTTCTTCTTCTAGATCTCCATTCAGGAAGGCAGATTTCACATCCATTTGATATACCTTGAAGTCATGGTAGCAGGCAAAGGCTAAAAACATTCTGATGGCTTCCATTCTGGCTACAGGGACAAATGTTTCATCATAATCGAGATGCTCAATTTGTGAATATCCCTTGCAGACAAGTCTGGCTTTATTTTTGATTACCTGTCCTTGTTCATTCATTTTATTCTTGAATACCCATTTTGAGCCTATGACATTTTTATCAATGGGTCTTGGAACTAATTCCTAGGTATTGTTCTTCTCAATTTGGTCCAATTCTTCATTCATAGCATTCACCCAATACTTTTCCTTGCTGGCTTCTTCAAACTTATTTGGCTCTATTTGTGATAACATAGCTAGGTATACCTCTTCTTTCTGTTCAGTTAGTTGTCTTCTTGTATGGATTCCTACACTCTTGTCCCAAATGATTTGATCTTCTCGATGGTTATTTTGAGTGTATCTTGAGGGGGCCTTTGAGCTCAGTTCAACATCTTCTGTTGTCTTGCCTATTTCATCATCATCTTGGTTCTCTTCTTCATAATCCTCTAGAGGATTGCTGCAACCTGTACTTCTTGTCTTGTTTGGTAGTTCTTCATCAAATCTTACATCAATGTTTTCCACAATTTTCCGGAGTGCTTTTTTGTAGCACCTATAACCTTTACTCTTGGATGCATATACTTAAAATATTCCTTCATCTGCTCTTGCATCAAACTCCCCCAGATTTTCATATTTATTCTTTATGTAACACTTGCTTCCAAAGACTCTAAAGTGCTTGATTGATTTTGGTTTACCATGCCATAGTTCATAAGGGGTCTTCTCACTGTTTGGTCTTAGATGAGCTTTGTTAAGAATATGCACATCTGTGTGTACTACTTCTGCCCAGAAGGTTTGGGGAATGTTACTTTCTTGCATCATGGCTCTGGAAATTTCTTGTACAGACTTGTTTTGTCTCTCTGGCACTCCATTCTGTTGAGGTGTCTTTACAATAGTAAACTGTTGTTTTATCCCATGTTCATTGCATAGGTCTGCAAAGTCATATTCTGTGAATTCACCTCCTCTGTCTGATCTGATGCATTTTAGCTTGCATCCTGTTTGATTTTCTGCCAATGCCTTGAATATCTTGAATTTCTCAAGTGCTTCTGATTTATATTTGAGAAATGCAACCCATGTCATTCTTGAGAAATCATTTATTATCAGCATGAATTAGGATTCTCCACTTGGTGTTTTAGTTCTTGAAGATTCACACAGGTCCATGTGTACCAGCTGAAGTGGCCTACTTGTTGATAGCTCATCTTTGGTCTTAAAGGATGTCTGGGTCTGTTTGCCTAATTGGCAAGATTTGCATATGGTATTTGAAGGCCTTTTTATTGCTGGCATATCTATGACTGCTTTATTCTTGCTCAGTCTAATGATATGGTTGAAGTTAAGATGTCCCAATCTCCTATGCCATAATCATGACACCTCAAGTTTGCTAAGATGGCATGCTTCATTCTCTTCTTTCACTATGTAGACATTACTCTTTGTTCGAACACCTTTGATCAAAGTCTTTCCTGTGGTGCTTGATCTGGCTTCACAGTCTTGTGCTCTAAAAATAACTTCACCGCCTTTATCACACATTTGACTGACACTCAGCAAATTTTCTTTCAGCCCATCCACAAATAGTACATCTTGGGCCTTTCCTCTGCCATTACCTAGACTGATTGAGCCTTTTCCTTTGGTTTTCCCTACTTTGTCATTGCCAAAAGTAACGTTTCCAGATTTCTTTTCATCAAAGGTTAAACTTGCTTCTATCTCCAGTCATATGCTTTGAGCAACCACTATCCAAATACCATTAGTTTTAAGGTCTTAAGATGTTAGAGCCAAGTCACATTTATTCACTTTCTTTTTCCACTGCATGCATCCTTTCGTTTGGTACCTTTTCTGAGATGATGACCCACATTCTCTGAGAGGAAATTTGGAAGACATATGTCCAATTTTCTTGCATATACAACATTTAATCATATTTTTAGCAGGATTAGGAGTATGAGTAAAATCTCCATGATTCATAAACCTCCTTGAGGTTTTGAACATCAATCTTTGTCCATATTTTTTTCATTCAATGATTTTATGGCCAAATTCCTTACAGTAAAAACAGTATCCATAGAAACAATTTGCATACCTGATGAAAGGTTGTCTTCTCCATTTGTTTGCTTGAGACAATCTCTTCACTGTTTGCATCCTTTGCTCGTTTGAATTAATCCTAATTGTATGAAAGTATGCAGCAATATGTCCCAACTTGTGGCAGGCATAATAGGTGGCATTTTTCATAGGAGGGAAGAATCTCCTTTGATGGCTTCCAAATTTGACATACTTAGGAGCATATGAGCCTTTTTCTATTGGCTGAGTATTTATTTCATTCTTTTTCATTGAAGGTTTCTTCTGGTTTCTATCTCCTTCATTGCAGGTTTATTTTTCTATAGGAATCATCTGAGCTGCTTCATCATCCTTGTCTGCTTTTACAAAAATAATATTTTTGTTTTCCTTTTCTTTGACTTTACTTGATTCTCCTTCATAGTCGATCCCAGTTTTTATCAGAGGAGATCTTTGAGCATCCAGAATTTCATTCAACTTACCAAAACTTGTCATTTGAGAAGAATTTATTGACACTTTCCTTTGGGTATTTTCTAATTTCTTCCTCAATCATACTACTTCTTCTTCAAATTTCTCTTGTTCCTGAATTTTATCCTTAATTTGCTTAAGTAAAATGTCTTCTACCCTCTTGGCTTCTTCAAGCTCTACTTTCAACTGAATGAGAACTTTTGAATTTTGTTCTTCTCTTACATAATTGAGGAGAATGTCTTTTTGTTTTCTGCACTTCAGTTTGCGTCTGCCAATCTCCTCCAGGGCACTTCTTATCTCCCCCTCAATATCAAATTCACCTTCTTCTTCATCTTCTATAAGGAGTCCTTCAAGTTCTTCTATGGCCATCAATATAAATTCAGAGGTTCCTTCTTCACTTGAGGGTTCATCTGAGTCTTCAGATGCACTGTGTAGAAATTTGAATAATAGATAACTTATTCACCAAGATTATCCCGATCACACACTATTTGAGCTTCATGCATAATACATAACCTCTTCTACTATTGATCATCAATTTGTGGAATTATAAACAATCGCATGCGCACATTAAAACCACATAATCAATCACACATATAAACACAGTATGTAATGGGAAATCTTAAAGCTAAAAACCCCCAACTATCTATATATTATAATGATAGATTTCGTGTAACAATAATAGCACAAAGCTCCTCACAAGCTCCCAGCACTATCTCACATGCTACACACTACACAAGCTCAGATCAAGCAAGTCACATGTTCAAATCTCCTCCACCTGTTAGCCAGCCTCTACTGCGCAAACCAATATGGATAATAATTAGATCAAGGTTCAAATCCCACCAGTATGTACTGCGTAATCCTCATTGGCTTCTCCATCAATGTGTGTGCAAATCTCATGCACCAGTATAGTCACAACTGATAGTCAACCCGCTCTTTCACCTACCTCCATCACTGATCTCCACTGAAACTGTCCATGCACTGAAGTTAACTGATGTGTTCATTAGTTGATTTATGAGTTAATAATTAGTGAATTAATTCACACCACTCATCACTAGTGTATTAATCAGTTAGACTAAATACAACTAGTTCAACTAAGTCAAACTGAACACAACTCCATCAACTCCTCAATCAACTCCACCAAACTCACTCACATGAGTTCTAACTGAAGTCATCATGCAATAGCTCCACTTAGACCCTAGGAATAGTGTAATTCCTTCTGTCAGCTGCATGTGCCACATCTAGGCATCAAACTGAAGTGCTCCAAGAGGATAAGATAATGTTTATAGTCCAAATATTATTAAGAGCTAATAATATTCGACATATCTATTTTTAGACTGGCAATCTAAAAAATAGATTCCGCCCAGTATGTCTAAAAATAGAAGTCCATATATTTTTACAACTTGACCATCCCTCTACAAATAGCATCTTGCAACTCATAGAATCATGATCGACATGTATAAAAATAGACTTTGCGCCAAAAATACCCTGCGGGCCCACTTAGTGAAGGCGACTTATTTCCACCAAGCTCTATCATCTTGTTTCATTCTCAACATTCCCTCTCAACAATATATGGATTATCTGCATCCACTATCCTGCCCCTGTGGTATTCAAATTTGCTCCTGGTGAGCACCTTCGTCAAGATATCAGCATCCTGATCCTCCGTAGGAATGTATGAAAGTAACATGATCCTCCGCTGCACACAATCTCTGATATGATTATACTGGATGTCAATGTGTTTGGATCTATCATGAAATACTAGATTAGCCGAGAGTTTGATGCAACTCTAGTTATCACAATAAATCACAGTAGGCTCCAAGTGTGAACCGAACAACCCGACCAGGATCTTCCTCATCCATATAGTCTCACATGCAGCCAAACTCACTGCCATATACTCGGCCTCTGCTGAACTGAGTGCCACGGATCTCTGCTTCCTGCTGTACCAAGAAACTGCCGTCGACCCGATACTGAAAATCCCTCCAGATGTGCTCTTTCTGTTCGTTGGGCTCCCTGCCCAATCTGCATCCGTGAAACCACATAGCCTCACCTCATCCTCCTGTCTGTACCACAATCCATATCATGATGTGCCTCTGAGATAATGCAATACATGCTTTTCCACCTTCCAAAAGAGCTTGGTAGGCTTAACCATAGCTTGTGAAAGCTGGTTAACTTCATAGCATATATCGGGTCGTGTATTGACCAGATACATAAGCAACCCCACCAACTGTCGATAAACAGTGGCATCCACTACCTCTACTGAAGTAGCATCCTCCTTCCTCCAACCACCAGGAAGAGGAGTATCAACAGGCTTGCAGCCATGCATGTTGAACTTCTCTAGTATCTCTCGGGCATACTTACCCTGAGAAACAAACAATCCATCATTGCGCTGCCAAATTTCCAATCCCAGGAAATAATGAAGGAGGCCCAATTCCTTCATCTCAAACTCTTTTGCAAGATCCTCCTTGCATGAGAGTATCAACAGCTCATCACCTGTCAAAATCAAATCATCTACATAAAGTACAATTATCAGCAACTTACCCTCCACCACAATCTGGTATAGGTTCAGATCCGCCTCACTCTTGGAGAATCCAAGTCCAGTGAAATAACTATCTATCCGTGTGTACCAAGCATGAGGTGCTTGTTTCAACCCATACAACACTCTCTTGAGCCTGCACACATGCGACTCGCTGCTGAAGATCTCGAAAACTTCGGGCTGCTCTATGTACACCTCCTCCTCAATGACTCCATTGAGGAATGCAGTCTTCACATCCATCTAATGAATGTGCCACCCCATCTGCGCTGAGAGAGCTAGGATCGTTTGTATGGAAGAATACCTTGCGACAGGTGCAAAGGTCTCCTCATAATCGATCCCCTCTATCTGTGAAAAGCCTCGGGCAGCAAATCTTGCCTTGTACTTCTCCACACTCCCGTCAGCTACCTGCTTCACTTTGTAGATCCATCTCGAACCCACCACTGATTTCCCTTCCAGTCTCGGGACAATCTCCCATGCACTGTTTCTGACAATCGAATCATACTCTTCCACCATGGCATATACCCATGTGGGATCCTCCACAGCTTCCTCGAAAGAGGATGGCTCTGTCACGATACACTTGATCACAAGAGCCATGTATCCAGTATACCGGTCAGGTGACTGTCTCTGTCTGCACTGTGATGTAGGTGCTCCTACAACCTTCTCCGCATCTTGAGCCAGTCGCTTAGCTTCTGTAGTGCGCTTCCACCCTCTGATGGTTGGCGCTGCATGAGTGGTCTCTTCCACTCCATGAACTTCCTCTTGTGGCTGATCCACATCCTAAAGCTCATTCTTAGGAACTAATAGCTCCTCATCTGCATGCAAGTGTGGCTCCCTCTCAAGCGAACACTTCATGGCTTTCTCCTCCTGAAATTTGATATCTCGTCGCACAACAGTCTTGCGACTGTTAGGCAAATACACATAATAGTTGTGGGGTGTATCAGTGTACCCCAAAAATATCCCAACCTCTGCAGTTGGCTCCAGCTTCTTCCTGGCATCCTTTGTCACATGAATGTAAACAGGTGAACCAAAAATCCTCAAATGGGAAATATCAGGCCTCTTACCAGAAAACGCCTCCTCGGGTGTACTCATGCCAAGTATCCTGTGAGGACAATGGTTTTGCACATATACTGTAGTATTGCATGCCTCCGCCCACAAGTGAATGGGTAGGCCCTGATCATGCAACATCGCCCGTGTATCACCCACGATCGTTCTGTTCTTCTGCTCAGCAACCCCATTCTGCTGTGGGTTATGAGGTGCTATGAGCTCTCTTCGAATTCCTTCTGCACTGCAAAAGTCCTTGAATTCGATAGAGATGAATTCACCACCATTGTCGCTCCTAAGAGCCTTCACCTACTTCCCCAATTCTTTCTCAACCAGTGCCTTGAACTCACAGAACTTTGAGTATGTCTCGCTCTTCTTCTGCATGAAGAAGATCCAGCACTTACGAGAAAAATCATCAACAAATATCACATAATACCTGTGCTTTGCTGTCGAAGCTATTGAGAAAGGTCCACACACGTCTGTGTGAATTCTCTCAAGGATCGTCGTGGCGCGACTATCCTTCTCGTGAAAGGTGGCTTTCACAAATTTTCCTAAGGTACACCCCTTGCACTGATCTGACTGCGCAAGAGTGCCTTTAGGAAGCCCAATAGAAATCTGCTGCAGTATCTTCAAAGCTCCATGGTGAAGGTGGCCCAATCTCCGGTGCCACAACTCGCCATCATCCCGGCTCACCACTCCTTCTGCCTTGCCTGCCATTGCTGCACAGCCATCTACCTGCAATTGATAAAGGTTCTTAACTCGAACCCCTATCCTTCGGGTCTCACCAGTTGCCTTACTGCGCAGGAAAGCCTTTCCCTCGCTAAAGACAACATCATATCCATTGTCTTCTAACATCGCCACAGAGATAAGATTCTTCTTCAATCCTGGAACATGCATCACTTCCTTCAATACGAAGGGTTTACCAAACTCCCTCTCAAAGGAAATGGTACCGATACCAGTCGCACTGTATCTACCATCATCGCCCATCTCGATGTGCACTCCAAGATCTTTCTCATCCAGATCAGTAAACAAATCTCGATCTCCTGTCATGTGAAAAGATGCACCACTGTCCAGAAACCATACTGATCCCGCCACACTTGACACCAAGCATGCGATCAACAAAAAATCCAGCTCAAACTGCGAGGCTAAGGCCTCTCCAGCTGCAGATCCAGCAACCTGCTTATTTTTCTTCTTCTGCGGACAATTTGTGGCATAATGTCCGTGTTGGTGACAGTGAAAGCACTTCACCTTGGACATGTCCTGCTTCTTGCCTTTCACACCGGAATGAGAAGCTTTCTTGCTCTTCCCCTTTTTTGCTTTGGCAGCCAAAGCACAATTCTCTTCATCAGATGCCTTTGATGAAGATCCGTCCCTAGTACTTCGCCTTATCTCCTCTTGCACAAGATCCAACCAAAGTCGCTCCCATCCTGGCAATTTCTCCCGACCATTGACAGAGTCCTGATAGGAATGCCAACTCTTCGTAAGCCCAAGGAGAGCCAAGCTCACCAAGTCCTTGTCATCTACAGTCACCCCCACACTTCCCAGCTCATCCCTGCATTGGATGAACTTCGTGAGGTACTTGGGCATACTGTCTCCTTTCTTCATCTTTATGTTTCTGAGTCTATCCTTGAGCGCCAACTTCCTCTGGTCGCTCTTGCTTTGGAATAAATCTATCAAGGCTTTCCACATCAAATATGGAGAAGCCTTACCATGCAGGCTAGACACTATGTGATCCTTCACGCCCTCCAACAGAATCCTTCGACACTTTGCTGTCTTATTTTTCCAAGCCTCAATTAGAGCAGCATCGCTAGAAGTAGGCTTTGGGACTTCAGCATCTATGAACTCCTTCAACCCATTGTCATCTAACACCGCCTCCATCCTGTCCTTCCATGCAATATAATTCAAGCTGCCCTCAAGGGCATACTCTAATCGCAATCCGTTGAAAGACATCTCAACTTCGACACCAAGAAAAAACTGCTGCAAATTCGAATTCCACCAGCTTAAAACTCAACCTCTTCAATGTTCTGCAATTGCTCCAATGATCAATATCACTCCGATAACATGTAGAAATTTGAATAATAGATAAATTATTCACCAAGATGATCCTAATCACACACTATTTGAGCTTCATGCATAATACATAACCTCTTCTACTATTGATCATCAATTTGCGGAATTATAAACAATCGCATGCGCACATTAAAACCACATAATCAATCACACATATAAACACGGTATGTAATGGGAAAGCTTAAAGTTGAAAACCCCCAACTATATGTATATTATAATGATAGATTTCATGTAAAAATAATAGCACAAAGCTCCTCACAAGCTCTCAGCACTATCTCACATGCTACACACTGCACAAGCTCAGATCAAGTAAGTCACATGCTCAAATCTCCTCCACCTGTTAGCCAGCCTCTACTGCGCAATCCAATATGGGTAATCATTAGATCAAGGTTCAAATCCCACCAGTATGTACTATGCAATCCTCATTGGCTTCTCCATCAATGTGTATGCAAATATCATGCACCAGTATAGTCACAACTGATAATCAACCCACTCTTTCACCTACCTCCATCACTGATCTCCACTGAAACTGTCCATGCACTGAAGTTAACTGATTTGTTCATTAGTTGATTTATGAGTTAATAATTAGTGAATTAATTAATAATTAATTCACACCACTCATCACTAGTGTATTAATCAGTTAGACTAAATACAACTAGTTCAACTAAGTCAAACTGAACACAACTCCATCAACTCCTCAATCAACTCCACCAAACTCACTCACATGAGTTCTAACTGAATTCATCATGCAATAGCTCCACTTAGACCCTAGGAATAGCGTAATTCCTTCTGTCATTTGCATGTGCCACATCTAGGCATCAAACTGAAGTGCTCCAAGAGGATAAGATAATGTTTATAGTCCAAATATTATTAAGAGCTAATAATATTCGACATATCTATTTTTAGACTGGCAATCTAAAAAATAGATTCTGCCCAGTATTTCTAAAAATAGAAGTCCATATATTTTTCCAACTTGACCATCCATCCACAAATAGCATCCTGCAACTCATAGAATCATGATCAACATGTCTAAAAATAAACTTTGCGCCAAAAATACCCTACGGGCCCACTTAGTGAAGGCGACTTCTTTCCACTAAGCTCTATCATCTTGTTGCATTCTCAACACACTACTGTCTTGTTGAGCATATAAATATTTTCTATTAAATTTCTTTCCTTTCTGCCAGTTCTTTGATATAGTTTTCTCTGATTCTTGAGCCTAATTCCCTGTTTTCTTATGAGGACACTAAGCAACATAGTGTCCAACTCTTCCACAGTTAAAGCATTTAAATGGAATTTTGCCTTTATATTTACCCGAGCCTCTATCCAGTTTCTTGACAAATTTGGCCTCTTCTTCATCAGTGCAAGAGCATATATCTTCATTTTCTTCTTTCTTCTTCTCTGTCTTAAAGGCTGCCTCCCTCACATTTGACTTCCTCTATGGCAGTCTCATCTCATAGGCTGTTAGATTTTCAAGTAACTGGTTGATGGTCAAGGTTTCCCAATCAGTTGTTTCTTCTATGGCAGAAACCTTGGGGTTGAAGCTGGGTGGAAGAGATCTTAGAATATTTTGTACAATTACACATTCTGGTATGGTTTCTCTAAGGGCATTCATATTATTAACAATTTCTGCAACTCTTAAGAAGAAGCTGCCAATATCTTCATCATCATTCATTTTTAAATTTTCAAACTGAGCTCTATATACTTGAATTTTGGCTGTCTTCACCTTTTTGTTTCCCTCATGCATGTTTTCAAGAGTATCCCACATTTCTTTGGCAGTCTTGCTATGCATTACTTTGATAAATTCAGCCTCACATAGTCCATTTAAGATTGTGTTCATGGCCCTTGCATTATCTACAAAATCTTGTTTGGCTTCCTTTTCTGAGTCAGTTGCCTTTGGGGCATATCCAAATTCCACAGTAGCCAAAAATTCTATTCCTAGAGACATTATGTATGCTCTCATTCTGATTTTCCAAAAGGCATAATTAGCACTGGTGAAAAAAGGGGCTTTATTGGTTGAGCTTCCTTCTTGACTAGCCATCCTGGGGACCTAGGATCTCCTTTCAGTTGTTAGACTGATACAAAAGGAACCGGATCTGATACCAATTGTTTAACCCTTAGTTAAACTGAGGGGGGGGGGGTGAATCAGTTTAACACATTCATGGACTTTTTAAAACTTTTCATTAAGCTTATTTACAACTTAGTTTCATAATCAACTTTATATGTGAAAAATATTTATATGTAAGCAAAAAGCATTAAAATCATGTGACAACAGACTTATTATGAGAGTAGTAAGTATTAAGCAGATTGACTAGACCATATCAACACATAGGCATCACACATAGAGACAACAGATATAAGTGGAAACCCATAACAGGAGAAAACCACATCTTATTATTGTTGTGATGCAAAGGCAAGCTCCAACTCCCTCTTACCACTGATTTTATATAGGCACCAACCCATAGGAGGCTCCAACCTCAATTTTGCAAGCTAGAACTTGTAAGGAAGCTCCAACTCCCATCAATTTTCTGCAGGAACCAACCTAGAGGAGGCTCCAACCTCAGTCAGCTACGACTGACATCTATCAAGCTACAACTTGATAGGGAAGCTCCAACTTCCTCATTCTATCAAAAGAAAACATTTGCTGATTTACCTTGGATATCAGCTCTGTTCTGTACCTTCTTTTGTGCATTCCTCCAGTATTCAAAACTGTCTTATATCATCTCTTTCTGCTCCTCCTTCTTCTTATCTTCTCTGCCTCAATTCTTCATACTCTGCATTCTCTAACCTCTCTTTGCATATCACAGTGATATCCTTTATACAGTTTGTCTCATAACTGTTCATATTCCACAGGGAATTCAAAGTGAATAGCCTTGAATCTTCGCCTTCTACCTCCTTACTTATTTTTCCAGCTCATTTAGAAAACTACAACAATATGTACAAATTTCAGTTTTACAGTGGAGTTTTGTTTCCTATGGAGACTTGCCAGTGCATCACAAACAATATAAACCAATTAAAAACATTTACATTTAGTTACAATGTGAATTCCAACTATACCCATTTAGCCTTTTGGATCACTGCGTGTTGTATTTTTTGCAGCTATCTCTGTCTTTTTCCTCTCTGTATGCTTTTCTGTTCACCGTTGTTGCGTAACTCCTGCATACATTTAACTATGATTTTTATATAACGCAATTCAACTCTCGGCGTAATAATAAAGGCATTTGTAACATATAAACTGCCCTTTCTATATAACGCAAATGCCTCTCGGTGATTGTTTCGGGGAAAAACACCCTAGAGGTTTGTTGGGTCAAAACCTCCACAAATCAGGGCATGATATTCAGAAGGACTCACACACAACCGTACTTAAATGCTAAAAACCAGATAACAACGATAGTAGAACTCACCCATAGTCCTACGTTCGATGTAGATCCCGCGGGGTCCAAACCCCCAGTAACCCTTCTTCCTCTCCAACCTAGAAAACAAGAAAGAACATGCACGGAAACCTAGTTGTACAGCATATATTTCTCCTAAACGTTAGTGAAATCCATGTGAAACATTATATAAACCATAATAAATGCTTAACAATCAATCTTTTCACATATGCAAATAGATACTAACACACAAGTTTAGGAACAAGATGGTTCTTCATTATTACGAACAGCATGTATAGAAATAAAGAGTGGAGAGATCACCTAAATCCTTCCACGATCTTCGAGTAGACCATCATCTGGATCCGTCCCGCCCTTTCCTCGCTAAGATACTTTCAAGAATTGTGCACTCAAGATGGCATATAAATGGATGAACATCTCCAGGAAACAAGGGTTTCCTGTATAAATCTGGGAAAGTGCAGGAGGCACGGAAATTCAAACTTGAATTGGGATTCCAACAGAGTATAATGTCTATAAAATTTCTCTCTCCCTTAGGCCATGCACATGAGGGGCTTTTATACTCCCTCAAAGTAGTTTCGATCAGTTGGAAACAGTTGGCCACGTGATGGGGTGGTTGAACTATTGGAGTAACCATCAACCCAGCCCGAAAATAGGGAATTTATATATATTTTTAATGGTTTTAATGGCATACGCGGAAAATTACATGTGTACTCATGTATACACGCGGAAACGTCTGGGCATACCCGCGTATGGGATTTTTAACACTGTTTTTTAATGAATTTTGTTCAAGTCTGTGGGAATGGGTGCCCAAAGCCATAAATACAATCATGAATCACCTGAGGGTGAAAAATGATGCTATAACAGATGCCCCCTAATATATGAGGTCAGAAGGGGTACATGATGGCCGAAATGTATTATGCGCATAGAAAGAACTTCGCAAGGACAAGAGAGGACTTCACCAGATTTCAGCCTGCCAAAAAACCAATGAAAGAAAATAGAGAGTCAGCTCATGCTGAGGTGGGCATACCCATGCTCAGTCAAAAATACATCATATGGAAAGTACATAATAGATCCAAAATGTATACAAGTATAGCTGAACTGCAAGTACACAATGAATCATCTGAGCATGGTCCGGAAGTACAAGTCTGAATCAATGTCCAAGTATCACATATAGAAAGCTGATCAATGATGCTGAAACTGGATGTCTGATCATATAAGTAACTGAATCTCCAAGTACCAAATCATAAGAGGTGGAATAAATGGTACAATCATGCAACTCGGGAACCAACATATAGGATGCTGCTGTACTGACACTGCAACATATAAGGGTGAACGACATCACTGGCAGAAACTGAATGGACTGTCAAAAGTGAACCGAGAAATGCTGATGCAACCCGAGGTCTTCACCGATCACTATGGCACAATTCTACACGATGGGAATAAATGAGCTGAAGTCAACCATGTGAGAAATCGTTGGATTACTGGTCAATGATGTATACCATTAACCAACGCGAGACAACCCACCAATAATGAAAATGAGTGTCAAGGTGCCCCAGTACAATCTAACAAGTGCGAATAAATGAGATGAAGTCGAACACTTGAAAGAATCTACCAATCACGAGGAAATGATGAATCCCCACTGTCGATAGCGAAGAGTCTGCCACTGATGACTGCAAACCCTAAGGTACTGACAAAAAGACTCTAGACCTTATTCCCAGAGCAATGAGTCGGAGTCGATGGGAAAAGATCTGCTAGAAGGAAGGCATTAAGGCATCCCACATCAGTCCAGCGCGAGTGTAACCCGCAGGCCAAGATTTGGAAGGAATCGGATGAAGTAGAGTGACGGAACCAAACTGAAGTACGTTTCCGACATGCACAAGATGAAGCTAGTGCATGAAAGAAACCCTCTGAACCAACCAATAATGAAAGCTGACACATAGGCGAGATATCCACCGATAGGGTCAAATGGAAATCAAGGTACTGCACGAATCCCAAGTGTGATAATGTGTGTTGACGTCGAACACAGGGGAAACCACTTAGTCAAAGACCCATAATGATGATAAAATGCTGAGCACAAGGTCACCTATCAATGATGGAAATAGGGCCAGGGTGCGGCTCTAGGTTTTCTCTCAGAGCAATGTGTCGTAGTCGATAAGAGACAAACCCACCGGCAAGAATTCAATGGAGACCTTATTAAACCAGCATGAGTAGAAGACCAAAACATCTGATGTGATAGAACAAGATACAGACCAGACCGGGAAGGCCAACTGAATCATGAGTCAAGAGACACCGCAGAATGGTCGACTCTGGCTAGACTTCCCTTGAACAAAATCACGACTCATGATGACCATGGCAGTAAAAAGTGACACTGTATAAGTCTGTGATGCAAGAAGCAAGACAAACTCTCCATATGATTGGAAGAGATAACCAACCGGGGGAGGACTGACAAGTGAAACAAGGTAAAGGCTGAACCTAGGTCAAAACTAAAACCATCCCAAATGGAGGAAAGATATAAGTATATGTGCTTTGTTCAAGGGCGACAAACTGACACTGTACTGCCATCAAACAACGAAGTTACATCCCGTTCCCACTCTTTTTGTTATATTTGATTTTTTTGTCTTTTTCATATAATAAGCCTGAAAAATAATAAAACAATGCTATGGTACAATGGATAGAACGAGTATCAAGAAACAAATGCACTAGTTCCTAGGATTGGAACGATCCTATGCTCAATGCAAGGTGGCAGAAACTGGTAAGCGATACTCAGAGGAATGTTCCATCCATGGGTAAAAGGGGTGTCAAGTCGCGATAGCTAAGTGAATGCAATGGTTAACTTGTACAGATAGTCAAGGTCAAAATTTGGCTTAAACATTGAGTCCAAAATGAAGCCGGCTAAAGGCCGGGATAAACAAGTAGCCAATATGCAATGCAGTAATACAACTCAACAACACCAGGGAGCCTCTAGGGTAATAGCCAGAAAAATGATAGTGAGGAATAAGAAGAATGAAGCTTCAACACATAAGTCATGGCGGGACTAAAGAGGACTCCCGAGCCTACATAAAACGCAGCATGGGCAACAAGTGATAGCGAGGAACTAACTAAGAATCCCATGTAAAGGAAGGCTCTACCACCAAGTCATGATTAAATAATCGGCAAGTGAAATGGGTGTAATACTCATGACCTGATGGGATCGACCTTATGGCAAGTGATCAGAATGGAGGCTAGTATGCAAAATGCAGCGGAGAGTGGATTCCCTAACCTATATGCCAGTGAAGATCATATACCTACCATGACGGGTCAGCAGTCATGGATCAAAAACTAGGAAAAATCTCAAATTCATCAAAATGTACCTGAAAATATACCAATCTGGGCTCTTCCAAGCATCCAGGTTATGCAGCTTAAGATAGATTGAAAAAATAAGCATAACAATTTTTTGCGAAAATTTTCAACTTTTTGGGCATAAATAGGCAAATTACCTCATATTTGGTTCATTGTTACATTGCTGATTTGGGAAAAAGTGCTATGGAGAAAAAAACCTCTTTCGTCAAAACAGGAGCAACCAACCGTCAATCTTCACCGAATTTGTCAGGTAAGCTCATAAAACATCCTTGTTATTCATTTTGTCCGTTCATAAGTTAAAAATTAGGAATTTTCACCGTAGAATCTCTTGCCAAAAGTCACGAGTTTGTGCATACGTGGGTTTATAATGACCAAGTCGCGTATATACGCGACTGTGCACAAAGAAAGTCGCGTATGCGCAACCCAAAATGAAAAAATGCATAGCTAATGAACGAATTATTGAAATTTTGCAGGATGACCATATCATGGAGAGAGCGTGAACACAGTGCTATTGATCAAGAATTCATGCGGGACCGAGCATCACTAAATATTCTCCGGAATTGCGGATTGCTCAAGTTTTTCAAAATGCCAAATATGAAGAGTAATGTCCGGTTGCTCGAAATGCTTGTGAACTATTGGGAACTGGAAGAAGACTGCTTCATTATAGATTAGATGCCCATACACATCGAGGTGGAAGATATATATTTTATTACTGGACTCTCCCAGAGGGGGGAGCCAGTAGACTTGCATGGTAAGCCTTTGGGAGGGCTAACCATGGAAGATTACGTCCACGTCTACTGCGTAGAGGGTTCAAAGAAAGTGAGAACTCAAATTGCAATCAAAGATTTAAGAGACTTGCACATAAAAATCCTCCTTTTTACCATTGGCAGGGTAGCGAGATCTGCTTCCCTACACCAGGCATCCAGGACTCAAATGAGTATAGAAGTGGAATGCTTAACTCATGTATATGATTGGTGCACAGCTCTATTGATGAACATGAAGAAACAATTGACCTCTATCTGAAAAGAAAAGACAAAACATTTTGGATATGGCACAATCTTGATTAAATTCTTCTTCGAGAAGATTCCAGCGCTAAGACCCAAAGTGATCTCTTCTATCAGCAGCCCTAGAGATCTAAGAATTGCCCAATGGGCAGACATGATGAAGAGATTGGGGGGAAGTGAAGTTCCCCGGACCACTTGGGATGATGAGTTCTTCCTTTGGTGGGGAGAACAAATCATCGTTGTGGACGACTATCCCTATGCCGGGATGGACTTTCCTGGCGATCCAGATCTTGTCCTTCCACCAGGTGCGGCATGGGGCACAGTCGGTAAGTTTGCAATTTTTGACTTATATAATTTTTTGGATTTTTTCAATATATGAGAAAAAATGGAAAACAAACATGTTTTTGATTGGATTCATAATGACTTACAATTTTAAAAATGATCATGATACAGATATTGGACCAGTTCGACCTGAGGGTTACCCGCGACATAAGCATCGCAGGGGCGAAGCGGATACAGTAGATTCAGACAGGACCCTCCAGGCTCTACAGAGGAACTTGGAGGGATTAACCCGCCAAGTACCTATGGTTGCAGTGGAAGATCTACCTGAAGCCATCTAGAGACGGGTGGTAGGAGTGCCCCGAGACTGGGTACGGTTATTCCGCCGAGTTGCCACCGCGATCGTGTTCTATAGGAACACAACTTCTGGGTAGGGACCTCAGGAGTAGATAGATATGATGTATTAGATGACTGTATATTATTTGAGACTGAACATGATCGGGGATAAGCCCAATTTTTTGTATGACTAATGGATCCAAATTTTGTATAGTTTTTTGAACACTCTGATGATACATATACAACGATGTTTGATGTGATGTGACAAATGTATCAAAATGTATGATGTTTTTGATGATTAAATTTTATTGTATGGAATGATTAATATGCCAATCAATTGCTTGATTAGCTAATGAGTCTGCCATCCAATTGTCAGCTCGAGGAATATGAATGAAAGTTAAAAATTGAAATGATCTTTGTAACAAACGTACCCTCAAGAACAACCAAAGTAAAAATGGATCTCGAACCCGATAAGTATTGTTCAAATGTGACACCACCAGCTGAGAGTCCAAGAAAACTACCAACGAATTAACAGCAAAAAATATTGCCTCCGAGAGTAGATAAAAAACTGCAGTGTATTCTTCTATGTTATTGGAAGCAGGACCAATGCAGACCCCTCTTGATACTAACAGCTGACCGGATGGATAATGAAGCACCCAAGCCGCGGAAGCTAAGTTCTGGGTGTGTCTACTAGCACCATCGGCGAAACAAAAATGACTCATGACATCCGACACAACCTTCCAAAGCAGATAAAAAACATCACCAACCCATCAAAGATTAAAGAACAACCAAATATGTACAAAGAAAAACTACTATATACAAAAGCAACATGCCAGGCCAAAGCCTAGGCATAATACTTCTTCAAATAGAGCCCATTTCTGGGCTCCGACAACTCATTCCCTTCAAAACCAACCAAGGTATATGCTCCTTTATTAAGGAATTTTTTAACGATGAAGGGGCCATACCACATAGACTTAAATTTTCTTGCCCCCAGGGCATCTTTTTCTTTGGCATAGACCAAAACAAGGTCACCTTCCGAAAAAACCCTAGGTTTGACAGCCTTATCGTACTGAACTTTAACTCGGTTTTTATGCGCTTCATTCATCGTGGCTGCATCCTGACATTGCTCATCGAGATGTTCCAGATGAAGGAGTCGTTCTTCAAGACTAGAAGTGTCAGGAAGAAGTTCAACAGCTAACTTAAGAGAAGGAATCTCACATTCAATGGGAAATATAGATTCCAACCCGTGCACTAGCTGAAATGGAGTAAAGCCAGTTGTAGTTTTCACTGACGTCCTGTATGCCCAAAGTGTAGGATATAGCATAATATGCCAGTTGGATCTAGCTTTATCAATTTTCCTTTGAAGAATTGTCTTCAAGGATTTATTCACGGCTTCCACTTGCCCATTGGCTTGAGGATAATACAGAGATGAATGCTCCTGCCGGAAACCTAATTTCAGAGCCAACTCAGCCATCATGCTTTTCTGAAAATGACTGCCATGATCAGTGAAAATCTCTCTAGGAATACCAAAACGATCAATAACATGGTTGAAAAGAAAAAGAGCTGCAGTCTCACCATCATTCCCAAAAGTAAGCATAGCCTCGACCCACTTCGTAAAGTAGTCTACTGCTACAATAATGTACTTGTGACCTTTGGCCAAAGGCGGGTTACAAGTAGTATAATCAATACCCCACTTTGTAAAGGGACCGACAGTAATGACTGGAAAAAGCGGAGCTGGATGAGCACGCATTTTTCGAGTATAAACTTGACACGGATGACACTTTTTGACCGACTCCATACAATCCTTGAAAATCGAAGGCCAAAAGTACCCAACACGCAAGATCTTTTGGGCTGTAGCAAGCCCAGATAAATGACCACCACAATCTCCACTGTGGAAATCATTCAACACAGCCTCAGCTTCTTTGAGAGTTAAGTAGCGTCTCAGGATTGAATCAACCCCTCGATGGTATAAAGCATCACCAATGATCAAGTAATTCTTAGCCGAGTGATGCAACTTACGGTGCTCATCTTTCGAAAAAGTAGAGGGAAACTTCGCAGTCTGAAGATACACAATGATATCTCCATACCAAGGATCCTGTGGAGAGATAAGAAATAAATGTTCATCCTGGAAGGATTCATCATAGATCATTTCTTCCCCACAGGGAAACTTGGAGATCAATTCCGCGAAAACCAATGATTTCTTGGACTTGGCAGACATAAACTCAAGATCAAATTCCTACAAAATCACAATCTATCTATTGTATTTGCCCCCAATCACTCGCCTACTAAGGAAAAACTGAAATGGATTGGCTGCTGCCAAAACATAAGTTTTTCGTAGAATAATATAATGCCGGAGTCGCTGCACAGCATGAACAGCTACTAAAGCTAACTTTTCTATCGGAGTGTACCGAAGTTCAGGTCCTACCAATCCTCGACTAAGATAGTATATAACATGCTCTGCAAGAGCATCATCTTCCTGAACCACGACCATACCAATAGTAGATTCTGCTACTGCAAGATACAAAAGGAAATCCCTGCTATAATCAGGTGGATTCAATAAAGGAGCAGAGGTCAATGATTTTTTCAAAGCATCGAAGGAGTGTTGAGCGAAGTCATCCCAAAGAAATGGAACTCCCTTCTTCAACAATCTCATAAATCCCTTGGTAACTTCAGCATAATTTACGATAAATCTCCGAAGAAAATTAGACTTTCCTTGTAGACTTTGAAGTTGACGAATAGAGGACGGGGGAGGCAACTGAAGTATTGCCTCAACCTTGAAGGGATCTACCCTAATCCCTTCCCTAGACACAATGAATCACAATAACCGACCGGATGTAACCGCGAAAACGCACTTGTTCGGATTCAACCTAATCTTATAGAAATGACATCGTTCAAATATTTGACGGAGGTGAGTAGGATGATCCATCCTCTTTCAAGAATGAGCAGCTAAATCATCCAAATACACCTCGATAATCTTTTTGATGTCGTGGAAGGCATATGACATGGCCCGCTGAAACGTAGCCCCAACATTTTTAAGACCGAAAGGCATCTTCTTGTATGCAAAATTACCCCAGGGACAAATAAAGGCAGTCTTATGATGATCTTCAGGACGGATAGTAATCTGATTATATCTGGAGAAACCATCCATGAAGGAGAAAATCTCATTACCGGCACACTCATCAATGATCTGATCTATAAATGGTGTGGGGTAATTATCTTTAGGACATGCTTTATTTAGGTCTCTGAAATCAATGCAAACTCAAATTGTTCCTTGTTTTTTATCTACGGGAACAGGGTTTGAAACCCATTCAGTCAAAGGAACAGGGAAAATGAATCCCGCCTTTAGCAGCTTCTCCACCTCAGCTTTGATAGCTGCTGCCTTCCTAGGATTGACTGAACAAAGTTTTTGCCTCACAGGCTTAGCGTTTTCGTAAGTCTTGATCTCATGCTGGACAATAGATGGATCTATACCAGGAATTTCCTCATAAGACCAAGAGAATACATCCCTATACTCTTTAAAGAGCTCGGTGTAAATTTGAATCTCTTCACGGGAACATTCAGCTCCGATGAAGACATTCTCAATAATATTGGGATCCCTGGAAATGTTCACCGGGATAGTTGGAGAAATCACAGCCATGTTCCCTTCAGCATATACCTGTGTTGGTGCCAAAGGGTTCAGGACTGGGCGAACAGGACCAGGAGACGAAGGGCTTCGAAAATGCGTTTCAACTTCGCTCAAATCAGGTAAAAAGTAAGACCGATGATGCAAATCATCCCACGGTCTATCTATACCAGTCATAGCTTCCAGGATGGCCTCTTCAGATGGAAGAGTGGTATCAAGGCAATCCTGGGTAGAAGAATAACTAAGCGTCCAAGCCGGAGCCACATCTCCATCCAACTCTTATGGTGAAAGAGGAGCTGGGATGGATTCTGTAGAGTCAACAATAGACTGATAAGCAATCTCAGCTGCAGACATTGGAAATGCCATTCCACCCACTTGACCTTCCGCTAATGTGGTGGTAGGGGAAGGTAAGGTCCAAGGGTCCGAAAAATAATGAGTTCTGAAGAACTCTCTTCGAAGAGGAGCCTTGGAGGATGAAATTGCATTTATATGAACTGTAGGAGGAGGAATATCGAAAGTACCCATCAAGTAAGAATACATTCCAACCCCTAAATTCTCAACAGGCGCCTTGGTATTATCCAAATTTGGAATAGTTGAGTTAGTAGATGCATTCGGGTCTACATAAGGACAGTCTAGTTGATCCACTGTAACAATCCTCCCTTCATGAGGGAAACAAATAAGCCGAAATAATGAATATGAAATGGCATCCATCTCATAAATCCAGTTTCTCCCCAACAAAAGGTTGTAGTCCAAGCTTGCATCCACTATCTCAACCTCTATATTTACAGTTTTTCCCCCAACACAGATAGGAAAAGCTGGGACAATACCATGCGGTCTATGAGAATGACCGTCAAACGTAGTCAGAAGAGTAGCAGATGGAGAAGCTGCGGGAGATCCAATTCCCTTCCAGCATGCGAGAGACATCACACATGTGGAAGCACCCTCATCAACGACTATCCGAAAAATATTGCATTTCCAGTATGATGATTTAATATGAAAAGCCATATGATGGGGGAGTCTCTTCTTAAAATTAGTCATATCGAAGATAATCATAAGAGAGTTCTTTGGATCTACAGCCCCAAGAGTAGTGAGCAAAGCACTGTGCTGAGCCGGACAAAACTGGAGCACCTCTAAAGTCGACATGGCACAATGACTCTGTGCCAGATCTTCCACAATAGAGTAGTTCTGGGTAGCCCTAGCATTTGGATTAATCGTCGAACGCTTGGTAGATGCTTTGGGCATCCAAGGTATAGGCTCAACAGTAGGCCTTGTAATGTGAAGCAGCTCAGTAGCATCGGGAGCACCCTTAGCTTTTGAAGACTCTTCTTCGCCATAATCATGGGATCTCGTAGTGACATCCACGTGAGCACTCATCATGTATATGTTTGATGGTATTTCCCCTTCCTGGGTGCCCCCAAAGGAAGCCCCAGGATTTTGATTCGCGCCAACAACTAGCTGTTGCCATTAGGGAAAAGGGTTTGTCAACACAGCCTGGGAACTAGAAGAACCCTGCTGAGCTAACAAGCACTACGCATCCTGAATTTTAGGGCAAAGGTGTGTGAGATGGTCTCCAGCACACAACTTGCATGGAAACTTCACTTTCTTTTTATCCTTTGGACCCTCACCAACATGCTCGTTCATTTTATTCGCATTACCCTTCCCATTCTTGCCCTTTTTCTTATTATTCTGTCCCTTATTCTTCCCTTCGGATTGTTGATTTCCTTTGGGATCAGAAGTTTGGACAACATTTATCGATAAAGATTGGGAAGGCGATGACTCAGCAGGCACAACTTGACCAGAAGGATCATATTGTATACACAACTGCTGTAACTGAGTAAGCAGGTTAACTGCACCAGTATTGATCGACCCGATAAGTCCATCACCATGAGGACCAGGCTTAGTTTTGGATAAATCTAATTTGGAGCGAGGAGCATTAGGAAAATATTTATGGAGGACCCCAGACTGAGAATATATCAGTTCCAACTGATGGGCCTTAAAAATAGCCTGTTCCTCAGAAAATAACCCAGACATGATACATCTTTAGAAATGTCTGACTGCAGAGATTTCAGAAACCATTCCAAAAGGAATTCTCCTGGAATATGAGCTTTAATAAGCCTCTTCCTTCTCCGCCATTCCTGAATGTGGTCAGAAATGTGGGTTGCGTCGTCCTGCTTAAAATTAGCTAGGAGTTCAGTCCCGGCGTCATAACGGACGGGCAACTGGAAATGATTTAGAAATGTAACAGCCAGTTCTCCAAATGTAGCAAAACTGCCCCCAGTTAGCTCAATATACCATTTGGCAGCGTTTCCATTTAGGGTGCATTGAAACAATCTCAACCTAATCGAATCATCGATCAGGGAGTTAGAAGAACACCATAAATGGAACATGGTGATGTGATCAGCCGGATCCTCTCCATTCTTGCCTTCAAACTTTGGAATGTTTGAAGGAAGTTTGGTGGGAACTGGAGGCCACCCCGGAATGTACCGGATCGGATCATTCATCAATTTCAACAGATCTAGCAAGTTTAACGTTGCCAGAAAAGGTAAACAAGGCGGAGCCTGAGGATTCCATCCTTGATGGGATGGATTCCCAACATTCTGAAAAGAATACCCTGGATTTTATGAGGCACTAGGTTGCTAGAAAGAACTCGTAGAAAAATGAGAAGAACCTCCTCCCAACGTAGAGTTACTAAAGACCGGACCATTTCCCCCAGCTGAAGTATTGAATGAATAGGAAAGCCCCTGATATGGGTTCCAGGAATTAGAAAGAGGGGAAAAATTCTGATAAGCACTTGACGAAGGGAAAGAAGCATTCCCTTGGTGACCAACGTAAAACTGATTCCCTGCCCCCGTTGTAGTGAATACAGGGTTCCAACCTGTAAAAGTAGTCGAATCCTGACCTCCAGACCAAGGGTTGAAACTCTGAGTCTGAGAAGTAAACGGAAAGGACCCTAAAGAAGGATTCGAACTAGGAATATGTCCAGTTCCGAAGGGGAACCCTTGAAAAGAAGCTGATCCACTAGCCATGGAAGACATGGGTGTAGATGCAGCTGCAGCAGCGGAAAAGGAAAAAGGGGGAATCCCACTAGTGGGCATTCCAAAAAAAAAGGGACCAGAATGAGAAGCATGTGCTTGGGTGAAACCAGAGCCAAACACAGCAGCACTAGAAGAAATCGAAGATATAGTAATAGTGCCCCCTCCTTCAACAGAAGCAGGAGTCTGAATGCTTGCAACACTCACAGCTGAAGCCGCGTTCCCAGTCGTGGCCATCGAAAGGTATGTATAATACGGAGGATCTTCCGGTCTCTTTGACTCAGGTCTGATGTATTCAACAACGAATGGATAATCAGGAGGAAGAGGAGATGGAAGTAACTCAGAGGGTTGAGACACTTCCTCTACCTGTACTTCTTCTTCCTGTGGAAATAATACTTGCGAGGTGAGCGGAGCGCTCCTCTCAGAACCAAAACTAGAATCAACTACGAAACCTTCAGACCCTTGTGGAGGATCTCTCTCCACTGCTTCAGATGCCACAGGGTGATACTCACCTGCTAAATTACTCCTACACCTTCTTGAAGAAGGCTCTGGACTCTCGGGAGATAACCCCCAGATTCTCCTCGATCGACGAGGCGCTTGATCAGCCACTTTAAAAAAAATTAATTAGACTAAAAAAAAAGTATAAAGCTAGGCAAGCTAGGATCAAAGAGCACTCACTATAAAAAATAATCCCTGATATACAATCAAGCAAACAACCTTCAGGTATTTCCACTCCGGGTGATTAGGACCGGACACCAAAATACAAGAAAGCGAAGTATAGGACCTCCTGAAAGTAGTCTGGGATAATTACAGCCCAGGCCTACTAGCGAAGGTAACAGAATCAATTATGCCGACCTCCTAACAACAACCTTTTCCAGCACAAGTACCCAAGCTTCGCAAGGGCACCCCCCAGAAGTACTTTTGGAAGTGATACGACGTCTGACTCAGGTACCACGGGTATTCCCCCCCGTAGTCACCTATGTGGAACCTAGGAGTGGAAACTATGGGCACCAATCTGTGTCAGAAGCTGGGCGGAACAGTCTTGAGGTTAGATCCAGCAAATCAGAGAGGGGGTATCTCTCTTCTCAGCCTTCACTTCCCCTCGCGCTTGACTCTCTGGAGGAGAGCTTTCCTGGTCCACCTAACGGAGTTGGATTTCTCTCAATTAATCAACTTCTATGTTTTGTTTGAGCGGCCTTGGAGATTTAACTCTCCACTCACCTAATCCAAGGCCCTACAACCTAGCTAGTTCGTGTATGACACTTAAAAAACTTGCTAGTTGCTTTTAAATTATAGCGCTTATTTTAATCGGCTGTTATGTTAAGTCAAAGGGATACGGAAATGAAACTTGTGGTGTTTTGACGCAGAAAAGAAATTAATAAAAACCAAACTACATGCAAATGCAGTAATTGTCTTTCGATGAAAAGAAACTTCTACACAGGTTCTATGAGACTAAAAAATTTTATTTTTCTTTTCAGATAACAAACTTCACACTCACAAAAACTATGAAAATGACTAAATGCTTAAGTGCACCTAATGCAAATCACTAAGAGCATGCAAATTCTAAGATGCAAAATCTACTAAAGCAGAGAGAAATTTCCCAAAGATCCTTCAGTTTTATCTCTTTTTGGTTGTCCACAAAGCTAGTTCCCAAAATCAGAAACTCTTAGTATAAAGACACCAAAAACGCTTGAAACAAGAGGAAGAAACCAATGACAATTCCTTTCCAAAATCAAGTCAAAAACCAAAGGGAAGAAATCTCAACAAAGCTTCAAAAGATGTAACAAAACGAAAACAAAAATGCAAAACAAAAGCAAATGACAAAACAAAATGTTTTTTGAGCTTTTGAATTTTATAAAAAGGAAGAGCTCTAAGAGACCAAGAAAACTATCAAATTCCAAGCCAAACAACTCTGAACTTCAAGCAAAACTTCAAAACGCTCCAAATATTATAAGGCTACTTTAGTAGCAAGATTTATATGAGCAAAAGAAGACAAGAAACTCAGTCACTCAGCCTAGAAGAATAGTACAACCTTGCAGCAAACAAAAACTTCAAAGAACCAAGAAAGACTCTTCAAAAATTGCAACAAGACCTAGTCAACTAAACTCAAGAAAACCAACCAAGAAATGGGCAAAAATCGAAGTGCAAAGCAAGACACAAAGGTAGGAAAGAGTAAATGAGCAAAAGCTCTCTGTTCTGATGAAGCAGAACAGCCAAGAATCCCTAGGAAGAGATCTTGGTACTCGAACCAGAAATGCAAGCACAAGAAACAAACTTTGCCAGATAAGCTAGTTTTCAACCAAACAAGAGAGAGAAAAGACCAAAGACCACTTTCAACACAATCCAGATGATACAAAGACACTGCAGGAACAGGTCTCCACAGGCAGACAAGACTAAAAAGCCAAGAAATCAAAAATTTCAAAATTCACCCAGGCATACGCTACTTGACAGTTTTGAAACAAGCGTGCATACGCGACTGTGTTAAAGGAAACCCACGTATACGTGACTCCCTTTAACAAAAACTTTGTGTATACGCGTCTGTGTACAGACAAACCCATGTATGAAAAGGTAAATAATAAAAATTAAAAAAGATCAAGCCTGGATAAGAAACCAGGTCTTCAGTCTGACTGAGAAAGAGTTAACTGGACTGGAAATAAAAGTTAAAACTGTTGGAAACCTTTCAAACAGCTGAAACCACCCAACAGGGGAATCACAAGAATGTGGTCCCCAGCGGAGTCGCCAGTTCTGTTTCGGGGAAAAACACCCTAGAGGTTTGTTGGGTCAAAACCTCCACAGATCAGGGCATGCTATTCAGAAGGACTCACACACAACCATACTTAAATGCTAAAAACTAGATAACAACGATAGTAGAACTCACCCGTAGTCCTACGTTCGATGTAGATCCCGCGGGGTCCAAACCCCCAGCAACCCTTCTTCCTCCTTAACCTGGAAAACAAGAAAGAACATGCACGGAAACCTAGTTGTACAACATATATTTCTCCTAAACGTTAGTGTAATCCATGTGAAACATTATATAAACCATAATGAATGCTTAATAATCAATCTTTTCACATATGCAAATAGATATTAACACATAAGTTCAGGAACAAGATGGTTCTTCATTATTACGAATAGCATGTACAGAAATAAAGAGTGGAGAGATCACCTGAATCCTTCCATGATCTTCGAACATACCGTCGTCTGGATCCGTCCCGCCCTTTCCTCGCTAAGATACTTTCAAGACTTGTGCACTCGAGATGGCATATAAATGGATGAACATCTCCAGAAAACAAGGGTTTCCTGTAAAAATCTGGGAAAGTGTAGGAGGCATGGGAATTTAGACTTGAATTGGGATTCCAACAGAGTATAATATCAATCAAATTTCTCTCTCCCTTAGGCCATGCACATGAGGGGCTTTTATACTCCCTCAAAGTAGTTTCAATCAGTTGGAAACAGTTGGCCACGTGCTGGGGTGGTTGAACTACTGGAGTAACCATCAACCCAGCCCGAAAATAGGGAATTTATATATATTTTTAATGGTTTTAATGGCATACGCGGAAAAGTACATGTGTACTCGTGTATACATGCGGAAAAGTCTGGGCATACCCGCGTATGGGATTTTTAACACTGTTTTTTAGTGAATTTTGTTCAAGTCTGTGTGAATGGGTGCCCAAAGCCATAAAGACAATCATGAATCACCTGAGGGTGAAAAATGATGCTATAGCAGTGATATAATTTCAATAGACCATTTTAATATATAAAATTCCTTTTCTATTCACTTAATCAATATTTTCTTATGCTCTGATCCCATTACACCTCTTGTGATGCTTCCGATGTGATTGATCGCAATCAGAACTTTCAATGGTATGTTTTGATGTTCTGCTTTACTCTGATGCAATGATTCACTATTCACTTGCACTTCACTGCGCCGATGCGATTGGAATTCACTGATGTGATTAGAAAAGGCCCCACCATGTAATCAAACAACTCATATCTACCATCCATCCTTCAGCAAATCCGACGACTATCATCCGATCGCTCAATCGCAATCAGAACTTTCAGTTTGTTCGTTACTCTTTCACCTCCAATGCGATGAATCACTCTGATGCACTTAAGCCGGAACTCAAACAAATATGAGTCACCATTTATAACATATTGGATCCGCAATTTCCATCGGAACTTTTATTAACATGTTATGTTGTTAAGTTTTTCTCCAATGTGATTCGTGAAGGTCCCACCTTATAATTCTTTGTTTTATTTAAACCCAAACAATAGAACCTTTAGTTCTTTTAATATCATGCACAAGAATATAATACATATGTTGTATGTTATAACCTTGGTCCCTTGTATATAAAGTGCTACATATATATATATATATATATATATATATATATATATATATATATATATATATATATATATATATATATATATATATATATATATATATATATATATATATATATACTTTGCCGCTTCAGCTTGGGTTAAAGTTCTCGGAATAAACATGCATTGAACTATTCTTTTCACATGGGGCCCACACTGCACATATACTCCGCCTCTTTTATAGTACTATAATGCAATGTATAAGGCTTGGCTTTCCTCTTGTTAATCCATAACATAGTCGGGGTCCACAATTTATATATATACATATCATTCATTCAACACTTTCTTCAATGGTTAATAACTAACCATTAACGCGATAATTCAACTGGGCCCACCGCAACTTATATCCACATATACAATGTTTTATATGCCTTGTATTAAAATCTTGGTTCCCTTTTAAAACAGTGCTCATATCATATTTAACCCCTTCCTTTGTTTATTATATCAAGTGTATTAACTCGACGCACAACCTTCTTAACCCGCTCTCTAAGGTTTGAACATGATATAATAAAACACTTTCATACTCCCAACCTTATCACTTAACACTGTAACAATGGATTTGATGCCCTTAATTAAACACGCAAGCGTTTATAACCTTCCAACCATGGCTTATAACATTAAACCAACACTTTATTATGTATTGCATTCACGGGCATGTAACTTACCTTCCGCCTGTTTATTAACTTTTTGTAATACACACAATGCACTGAACTTCGCATAATACTTGGCCCCGTAGCAATGAATGTAGGTCCCACAACTTCGGTTCTCTTCCCAGCAACTTCTCTTTTGATCAGACAGTCAATCTACTCTCGCGCTCCAACTGAGCTTTGGACCCCCATCCGACAGAAGACGCGCAATATCGCGTTTTTCATTGGGCTGAGGGTTAACACACAAAAATTGCGCGATGTAAGTGGTATTCAAATAACACCCAAAGACACGTGTCCATCAGTGACATGGATCGCGTTCAAAAAGCGAAATCCATTTACCACTCCCAAACGCACGCAATACTACTGGTATCTTCACCTCTGGTTTTACTAGTTATTCAAGGTTCCGCTCTTGACTCAGGGTTCCAGTTATAATAATTTTGCTTCAATTGTTTATTTAACCTTCATTATTCGTTTAAATATACAAATTTTGTATTAACCCTGCATTATAACTAAAGTGTATATTTATCAATTTATTCCTTCTGCCTTTCGGTTCTGCTCATTCTGCATGGTTCCACATCCTCTATTTTCATTTCATAATGAATTTGTTAACAGCTCTGCCTCTGTATTCTCTGTCTCTATTTCACTATACTTTCTACAACCTTTCTCTGCTGCTTGACCATTTCATTTCACGGCTCTGCCTCTGTATCTCCTGTCACTGTTTCACTGTACTCTTTGCAACCTCACTCTGTTGCTCGACTCACTCTACAGTTTCTCTTTATTCTCTACATATTCTGCAGCCTAGGCTGCTTCAAATGGCCCTGCTTTGCAACTGCTCGACCCTCTACATCCTCTTCAGATCTCTGCTGCCTCTTTACTGCTACTCTACCTCTTTTGCTCTCTTTGCCTCTATGTTGTCTCCTTTGCCATCTCCTTTTCCATCAATGACAACATTTCCAACACAAGAATAGACTCCTAAAGTCCAAGATCACTCTACCCTTAAAATCAGTACATGAGATGATAAGGTCAACAATTCTACACCTACTGTCAGCATCCCAACCCTCATAGTACCACCCCAGACAACTTGCCAAGCTGACCTACCATCCTCCCAAGAAAAAAACGGTTGCCTTACCTCTCTTATGGAGATGCCTTTTGTTCTTTATATAGCACTAGTGTCTACTGACGGGATGATAATTCCTTCTCACATCCCTACTTGTCCTCATGATTGCAACCTTCCCTGGATCAGCTGCAAGATGCTGCATATTAATGGATGCATGGTTGAATAATATGCTCCTCTACTCCAAAATTAAAGTCGTCTCGCACACAGAGGGTTTATATAGCCTTGGAAAAGACTTGCGTTTGACAAGCCATCATTCATAGGTAAAACATGATGCATTCCATGCCACCCCTCTTACCAACACCACATGTTTTCATTATCGTGTCATACCTGTACTGGAGCTAATTAATGGTCATAGATGAATGGCCTACTTAACGCACTGCGGAAACCCATCATACTTAAATACAAAGAGTAAAGGGAGCTCTACTTGAATGGTTCATGAGGCACAATACTTGCTAAGGTTTTGCAAATGGGGTAACAAGCTAAGTGGGCTTGATTGTGGGGAAAAATCCACAGTTAAGTGCGCTTGATCCAGAGGGTTTCTGGGATGGGTGACCTCCTAAGAATTCCTGTTTACCGGGTGAAAGCCCCGGAAGTGATGATTGACACTATGTGATTCATTTCACTAGTTTCAATCTCACTTCTTCACCCCTATGAGCATCATCGTATGCAATGAGTGCTAAGTGGACTATTCAAAAATCATGAGAAATTAGTCAGTTATGACTACCTCTCATGGAAATGGTCATAGATGAATGACTTACTTAACACAGTTGAATCCAAAAAATGATATGTTATAATGCAATGCGGAAACTCCTCATACTTAAATACAAAAAGTAAAGGGAGCTCTACTTGAATGGTTCATGAGGCACAATACTTGATAAGGTTTTGCAAATGGGGTAGCAAGCTAAGTGGGCTTGATTGTGGGGAAAAATCCATAGTTAAGTGCACTTGAGCCAGAGGAGTTCTGGGATGGGTGACCTCCCGGGAAGTCCTGGTTACTAGGTGCAAGATCCAAAAGTGATGATTGATGCTAAGTGATTCATTTCACTAGTTTTAATCCCACTTATTCACCCCTGTGAGCATCACCTGATGCAATGAGTGCTAAGTGGACTCCCAAAAATGATATGTAATATAATTCACTGCGGAAACCTCTCATACCTAGAATATCTCTTATCATGTGATGTCTAATCATTGTAATAAGGTTGTGTCAATAATGATCCACCTATTGTCCGTTGGAGATGCCAACCATCGATATTATGGTGAAGGACAGTATGACATGAGGGTAGGGGGGCAGGAAGGGGGAAGTGGGGGAGGTGGGGTAGGGTGAAGCATAAGGTAAGCAGGGAGAAGGGTGTGAGGAAGAAGGGAAGTGAGGGGGGAAGGGAGTGAGGAAGTGAGGGGTGAGGGAATGAGGGGAGAGGGAGAGAGGGGGAGGATGGTTAGGAAGGGGAGGGTGGAGCGGAAGGAAATCAAGGAGAAGGGGCTGAGGGAGAAGGGGATGAGGGATTAAATGGTTGATGGAGTGAGGGCTAAGGGAGAGAGGGGGAGGGGTAGCGAGGGATGAGAGGGAGGGGGATTAAGGGAGAGGATAAGATCAGCTAGGGAGGAGAAGTTGACCTCCTTTATCCCTATATTCCTTTGGATTATTGATTTTCAATGCTTTTGTCCTTGAAATTAGAGAGCGTCCAGTACATCATCACACATTTTCGTTATTCTTATTAGGAATTTGTTTGGTGGTTCTTATTATTTTAGAAACCTGTGCTTTGTCCCTTTTATAGATTGTCATGTGTATCCTATCTATTCATTATTACATGGTTTTCAAGCTGAAGTTTGGGAAAATGGAGGAGTCTCCAAGGAATGGTCGTTAACTTTAACAAGGTATTTGCCTTTTGAAGTTCTGCAAAAATTGATTTCAAACTAACTCAGTCTAGACTTTTAGTGTAGATGTAGCTCAATTACTCAAATTATGGTTTCGGGAAGCAAAAATTGGAGAATGTGTAATTTTCATGTGTTTCAATTCAATATTAATTCGCTGAAATGAAATAATGTACATGGGATGCGAGGTTCAGCAATGTTGTGCCAGAAGAGGATTGTACTGAAATTCTATGTAGATTGCAATCCAGTCCTCTTTTGGCACAACATTGTTGAAGCTCGCATCCAATGTACATTATTTCATTTGAGAAATTTCTTGAATTAAAACACATGAAAATTACACATTATCCAAATTTTGTTGCATGAACCATAATCTGAGTAATTGGGTTACATCTACATTAAAGGTCTAGACTGAGTTAGTTTGAAATCAAATTTTCCAGAACTTCAAAATGAAAATACCTTGTTAAAGTTAACGACCATTCCTTGGAAAATCTTCCATTATTTTTCAATAATGCGCCATCAAATATTCGACGTACATTTAACAAGTGTCAGATATTTGTCGACCCTCATCAACGAACCCATTTTGGATATCAATCTCTTGTCCGACACAAAATATCGTCGGATCCATAACATATTCATGAATGAAAAGCCACAACGTTGGCTAACCGATGTATGATGGTTGGATATTCGATAAACACATCTGACAGATGGATGTCGAGTATTTGACCTTGGTTACAAATTAAAACGTCAACTATTCGACGACTATACGTCGAACAAGACGTTGCCTATTTGACGACTATATGTCAAAAAAAATGTCGCCAATTCGACGAATATAAGTCAAACATCACATAGACTATTCAACAACTATACATCGAAAAAATTCCTGATTTTCCGACGATTTATTTGGTATCAAGGATGACAGATATCTGATGTACAGGTTCGATGATTTCCTCGTGGTCGAATATCCGAAGAAATCTTGCCGACGATATCTATGGCTCAGGTTCATCGGATAGTAGACGAAGTTGAGTCGTATAATCGACAAAGTGACATCGGATTTTGGCCCCATTTGTTCTAGTGAGTAGTAGTGAAGAGAGACCTACATTTGTAGCAATAGAAGATGAAGGCACCTCTCAAGAAGAGTGAATAACACCTCATAAGGAGAATGAAAAGAGATCCCATGATTGTTCATTTACAGGTAAAAATGAATGCATTCCTTGTAGTGATGAAGACAAAGTTGAGAATGATATACATTTTGATTGTAATTCTACTAGCACCTATTGCAGGGCAGAAAAAGAACTAGATGAAATGATTTATTTTAGAAAGAATCTCATCTCCACTCTAAAAGAGATAAAGGAGCATGTAGAAGAAAATATCAAGCAAGAAGATAAATTGCGAAAATAAGATTGAGAATGAAAATTTGAGCAAAACAATAGTTGACCTTAATGCTCAACAAGGAGAATTCAACAAATTAAATGAGATGTTGACAGATCAACTCAATGAAAGAAAATATTTATGTGAGATACTACATGCTGAAGTAGTCCCATTAAGACATGGTTTAGAAAGTTGTCTAAATATAAAAATATTGTGAAGATCACAAAGGCTCTGGATGACATCCTCATCATCTAGAGGTGTCCCCTCACCAAAAATAAGCTTGGATATATAAAATATGCAAGCTCCAAGAGAAAATAAGAGAAATAATTAGTTATCTAGGGCAATGTAAATAAAGGGTTAAAAAAAAAACAAAGAAAAATGGGTTGGTGCACAACTCCAATAGTTAGGAAAGAAACAACAAAAAAGTAACAAGAAACAATATAGCAAGGAGTAGTAGCAGGGAAATAAGAAACAACAAGAGAAGAGAAAGAATAATCATAAACTTTCTTGAGGTAGAAATTCAAATAGTTGTGGAAGACATGTGAAGTACCAAAAAGGGTCCTTTCCTCCTCAAGGAAAAAGCATCTTTATGTATCACAAATTCTCATGGTTATTTTTTTTCTTTCAATATTTTGGTCATAAATCCATAGTTTGCAGATGGCATGCAAGGAAGAGAAAATTTTTTAGTAGATGCAACACAAGGATGTGTGTGATGCCTTGGAATAAGGATGGTAGAAGAAAGAGAGGACTTGGTAAGAATGTTTTCAAGTGTATAAATCCTTTTCTCCCATTCGTGTACCATGTTGAATGCTACAATTGTGGTAAGCGTTAGTGAAAGGCAACACACTACAGATATAGTAGGACAAAGGCCACTTATCAGAAGATGTAGCAAAATGTAGCAACTCGACCTTTAAATCCAAGAATAAATAATAGAGAAAAGGAATATAGTTTTTTCTTCAGTGCTTTGTGTGAAGGAAACATGTTGAAAAAAAGGGGAAAGAAATAAAAAAGGTATGATTTTTCAATTAAGAAAAATTAGAAGAAAATTAAGAAGAATGATCCTCTTACCCTCATTGTAGGACCCTCTATAAGTATTAGTTGAATTAAACATAAGCTTCAGGTAAAAAAATGAAGTAGAAGTCCTATTATTTCTCCCTTGTAGGTAAAGAAAAAAAGAAACACACAGATATGGAGGAAGAAAGAAGAAAGCTAGGAGAAGTGTCTTCTAGCCTTACGTAGTCAAGACGAATTACAAAAAGGGACGAGTAAGAAGCTGGAATGTAATGCTCATCTCAAGACTTAGCGTCTGAATATTTAGAAGAAAAGGGATGAAAATATGATCAGGGAGAGTAGTTCCTTTGTTTCTCTTCATTGAAAGAAGATAATGTATTCAAATGAAGCCAAATAATTCATATGTAGGCGTAAAAACGTTTATTCACATAGGTGCATATGAAGGATGGAGGTAAGAATGAGTCCCCTTGTTGATTAAAATGATGAATTTGTTTATTTCAAGTGTATTATCATTGCACAATAATAGGAAAGTTCAGGAAACGTGGTTCTATAAGGATTACACAATAACTTTTTGTGTTGTGAGAAGAAGAGGAGTTGCAACAGAACTATGGAGTGATGAGAGGACCAAAGATAAAATCTGGTCCACAGGATCAGTCTCCAAGTGAAATCAAGAAGGTAGAAGCAAGAGATCATAGAAAGGAAGATATTATTAGATTATGGGGAGATACTTTATTAGCAGTAGCAGGTATCATCCTTGGTCTGAGGAAGAGTTATTTCCAAATAAATGAAAGGTTTTCATCTTATATGAAGTACCCTTATTTCATTAAAATAGAAAATTTGATTATGCCTAGCAATATTGAGTTCATGTAAACAAGTTGTTTTCTTTGCATTCTCCTTGGTTATCAATTGGGATCGCTAAGTAAAGTGGTAGCCTTCGGCTCAGTTGGAGTAAACTTGTGTTTTATGGAAATTTCTTTTTGAGAAACATTTATGGGAGTTTTCTTGGTGCATTGTCCAATTTTTATCAAGTCATTGGTGCATTTGGTGTTATTTAAGGAGCATTCCTTTCTAGTAGAAGCATAATCTCAGGGGGAGAAGAGTTGATTATTAGTATGCTCAAAATAAGTGAGAAAATTACCTGAAGTAGAAGTAGTAGTGTAACAACAAATTCAAAATGCATCACTAATGTCTGGCATGTGCATCAATAATGATACCACTAGTGGTATGAATTTGTATAAAATATGCATTGATAGAGAGAGCCAACAACCATAAAATGTATAGAACTGGATATGAATTTGAGAGGAGATAGTGTATGTTTAGGGGGATCATATCACATATATCGAATGTTGTATAGAAGAGAAGCAACTACAAGAAGACACAAGGACAATTGTTCTTGATGGCAAGAAGTGTTATCTCTTGACATTGATGTCAAAGAGGGAAGTTGTTCTCCTTAGAGAAATAAAAGGGAAAAAAAAATCACAAGGTTTGTTTACTGATGTTGTTTTTGAAGGTGTATTTTTCCATGTTGATTGTAGGTGAGTGTGGATAGAAAATTTCATACTATCCCCATAAAATATATGTCAGCCCTTGAGAAGAGGATTTTTCACGATAGTATGAGAAATCATTAGTTGCTCGCAAGGAGAATGTGCATTAGAACCTGACCCTTATACGTTAATTGAAAGAGAGAGATAAATATATTGGTTTCCCCTTTCCATTGATGTTAAAGGGGGATAAAAATATATTAGTGGCCCGTGCATGGGAGAGAAAGCTCAATGAATACAATTGAGATAAATAGCATCAACCACAACCTCAAAGAGAGAGAGAGAGAGAGAGAGAGAGAGAGAGAGAGAGACTTCATTGGATGTCTTTGGTGTTGGCTGGATGTAGCATGAAGAGTGGCCATTAATGTGAAGTAATGATATGTTTCCATCAATGCCAAAGAGGAATGTTGTTGGAAAATTGAAATTTATAGGATGGTAGGTGGCATCAAATGTGTTGGCATTGATGTCAAATAGGCTAGAATTGATGTGCATGAAAAGATGATTGTGCCAAGGGAAATAATCAGTGCCAAGTATTTTTGTTTTGATGGAGTGGAGGGCCTCTTGTGCTAGGGAGATTGCATCATGAATTTGACAATTTTGAAAGAAATTTTTTTCTCTTTTGAGATAATCTCACTGAGAATGGGCTTTAGAAAAGTGGAAATGAATTTATTTATTAGTTTATAAATCACCTTACAACAAAATATGGGATGAAAATCAACGAAGGTTTCAATTTTCTGGACCTTTCGAATAAGAGAGATGAATGTAGAATTTAAATATCCTAGGAATTTTTGAGAAACTTGAGACTCTCTAACAAATTTGAGGATATATTCCTTATTTAGGTCATAAAAAATGGTGTAAGAATACACCGTTATCCCATCCGAGCCGTGACATTTCCCTTTTTTCTTGCATGTGAGAGCTGCTAGAATTCCCCCCTCTAAGACATCAGTAGATAAGGAATCATTCATCCCCTTGGTGATGGAATAAGGAAAAAGAGATAATGACTCCATAATCTCATGATTGGGAAAACATTTAGGCTAGGAAAAAAATTATTTGAAATGGGTAATTCTTGGTATCTTGATATCTTATAAAGAAGAGACTAGGGAACCATTTTGGTCATTGATGAACGAATTGGTGTTTGAATTTTTCCTCATATTAGCAAAGCTGTGAAAATTTTTGGTGCTATTTTCACCTTCATGAATCCATAGGATGTAGTTATGAAAATTCCACGTCTCTTCCTCCCTGTCTAGGAGTGATCCAAGAACTTTTGCTTATAGATGCATACAAAATTACATGTGATAGAGCATTTGAAAATCACGAAAAAAAAACTTAAGCACAGAAAACGAAGAGAAAAGAGAACATGAGGTGAATGAGATCAAGACACCAAAATTTTATTAGGGAGTTCGTCCACTTTGGACTACATCTTTGGGCCCTACTCAACAGTGGGGAGGCCTTCATTCATTAAGTGGAAATAAGAAGAATAATTACAAGTAAAATTACATAAAGCACCCTTATACCTCCAATCTAGAAAATGGCCAAAAAATGGAGAGCTTTGATGCAGAAACAAACATCACCATTGAGTTCCTGTCACTGAGAGGTGTAAAATCGACATAAAATTTGTCCAAAACTGACACTAACAAGTTTTTCACCCCAGGGAATCTTTCTGATGCCTCTCGATATTCCCTGGGCATGGTTTCGCCCCTCTGGCCCGCTCGGGGTTCCACTCCTGATTCGTCGCTCTACCTGGATGCACTTCAGAAATGAGGGTTTATATGATTTTTGAGGCAGATTGTACAAAGTTGGGGTTGGTGGCGCATTTGCAGCACCCACCAACAGAGAGCATGGAGGAGGCGAAGGGTGCGGGTTCAAAACCCGACCCGACCCATTTTTAAAATATTGTTGCACATTTTTTTGTGGTTGGTAATATTTTTTGGGACCGCCCGTTCGGGGGTTGACCACATGGGCTAGGCTGGTTGGACCCTCACTGGTCCCGTCCTTCACTACCTTCGGGTGGCGTGATAACTTGGTATGTGCAATGGGCGGGTTTGCTCCATGTGGCCAGGCCCAACTGCACTTGTATGTATGTATAGGTTCTGTTGCGGAAGTTTTGGGGCGGCGGGGTTGAAAACCCGCCCCCAGCCATTTATAATATATATATTATAGTTATGGGGTGGTGGGGTTGGTGGCCCTCCACCTCATTTATTTTATATTTTTTCATTTTTAAAAAACTATGGCCCATTTTAAAAAAAATTGAACTCGGAGGTTATTGGGCAAACTAAGTATCCAACAAATTTGCCTGCTTATCGGGTGCTGGGTTCCCTGTCGGTTGACGGTGAAATTGTGGGACCCTTAAACCTGGCCCACTGCCTAAATTTGACCGCAACTTTGAATTGCTCTAACTTCTTCATACGACCTCGGATTGAGGCGTCGTTTGCACCGTTGGATTCAAAATAGAGAATATTTTGATGTGGTCCTAGTCTTGTTGTCATCTGGCCACTTTTATTTTTAAGAAAATTTAAGCCACTTGTCCTCTGAGATCGTCCTGGATCAATCCTTCCCACCGAGGATCTTTTGGACCCCCAAAAGCATTACCACATCCAACACACTCCTGTGTCCTCGCCAAACCACACTTTCAATCACCTGCATGCAAATCTGGTACATCCTTTTCAATCATATACAAAACACACATGACCCAAACAACCCCTCACTTGCCAAGAGCTTATAGAACACACTCATTGGTTAAGGATTACATAATAAAATCTAATACCTCAACTACTCATAAGAAAATTCCAAAAACATCATTGTTACATTTCGAGGTGATGGAAAACACATCATCACTTTTACATTTATTCGCAACGCATGACTTACAAATTGCAACCATAACAAACTAATAGCTCTAAAAAATCATCTTTTACTCAATAAAGTAAATGGGTCATCTACCAATGGTGGATTTTCTTGTGGAATATCTTCGATGACTAGATTATTCATGGGTTCTTTTTGGTCCTAAAGTGTTTGACATGAAAATTTCTGGTTTTCATCCTTGATGTGATGATTCTTACTCTTCCATACTTTTTGTATCGTCTTGGAACGCCTCCTCCTGATATGCCTATGATAAGTGTCCATGGATCCCTCACTGTCGCTGGAATGTGATGAGGTGCTCTCATCATCAATTTTTGGTGGGTCATTAGATGTTTTGGAGAATTCTACGACCTCCTTCCTAACATATCCAAGCCCTACATGATGAGGTAATTATTGTACTTTGATGAGATTTATGATGCCTTGGCCATCAAGGCCAAGGGCCTTCCCCTGATACCCCATTTCTTTAACAGTTTGGATCCAATATGTGTAGTATATTTTTCAAAAGCAGCGAAATAATCATCATGAAAAGTATGTGAAATTGAAGAATCACTTTTTACCTCAAGCGGGTTATGCTACAGCTTTTCCAATTCCTCGTCCTTAGCTTGCAACTGGTGTAGAAAAATTTGTTTCTCATTTCTTGCTTCCTGTAGGAGTATCCCTAGCTCAGTATTCTCTACTTGAATGATTTGATTGATCTCCTCAAGTTCCTAAATCCATACCACATTAGGTGACCTTTTCATCTTTGGTACATTATATGTTTAAATTTTTGTTTCATCACCCGAATCTGATCCCAAATCAATGGGTCCATCTGTTGTGATTTCAAGAGCTGCAATCCTCCTTTCTTCACCAAAAGTTGATCCCAAGTCAATTGGTCTACCTCATGCAACTCCCGCAGCCATGACCTTCTCATCCTCCTCCGATTCAGACTTTTTATTGTTGCATGGTGGCATCTCTCTTCTACCTCTCCTTTCTGTCATCCATCTTATGTCTCAGCTCAGGGTGCAGTTTTCAGCAATTCTCTTTGTCATGTCCCTCTTTCTCCCAATGTGTACATGAAGAATTTTCTCCTCTTCTCTAGGCTATTGCGGCTCTCTTTGGGTGGTCATTTTGTTCATGTGTCTCTCTGATTTCAAGATGGATGGCCTTCACACTGGACTCATCGATAGTAGAAGGCTCAAACAATAATAATGAATTCCTTATGTAACCATGTAAAGAACCGATATACTTAGTTACAATCTCTGGTGAATATAATTAAGTGTCTAAGTTCAATGATTGTTTTCTAAATTCTTGAGTGAAGTTTTGCACATTTTGGCCTTTTCCTTGCTTTAGGTGTTGCCATTCCATTAATGATTTTTTCTTATAGCCCAATGCGTAAAACTGAGTTTTCAATGCAGAAATAAAATTTAACCATTAGGAGAGAAGTTTGCCCAGATTGTTGCTACCTTGCAATTTTCTCTCCCACCAAACGAGAGTGGTGCCACCCAGTTGAAGGGATGCCAACTGGATCTTTGCATCGTCTTTCTTGATCTGTTGAATCCAGTAGTAGACCTCAATCCATCTAATCCAATTGTTGAGGTTTTCCGCATTAAATTCTCCTATATACATAGGCAAGTCAAACTTTACATCTAGTTTAAGGAAAGGTTTCTTAGATGTATTCCTATGACGTCTGTGAGAATGATGAGAAGAAGAGGAGGAACTATCACTAGAAGATGGAGAGGGAGGGGGTGCTTCTCCACCATATCCATGATTTACTGATCCATGATCATCTGCATCTTTCTTCTCAGGCTTGACGGTATTTTCATACTCTGCAAACAATTTGTATACTTTCTCTTGCATGTTGTAGAATGCCTTGCGGTAATTTCGCTCTTCTTCCCAACGAGATTCTTCATCTGCCATGTCTCTTCTTCGTGGTGCATGTCCTACTTCGGGATCAAAGGACTTAAGATTTCCTTCACCTCTTTAAATCTTGTTTTTTTTTTAGCATGTACTCATGTAATTCACATCAACAAAGACTTGCTCTAATACCACTTGATCCAAGATATTTTTCTTATAGATGCATGTAACAGAGCATTTGAAAATAATGAAAAAAAAACTTAAGAACATAAAACGAAGAGAAAAGAGAACATGAGATGCATGAGATCAAGACACCAAAATTTGATTACAGAGTTCTTCCAATTTGTACTACATCTTCAGGCTCCGATTAACAATGGGGAGGCCTTCATTCATTCAGTGGCAAGAAGAATAGTAAGTACAATTAAAATTACATAAAGCACCCTTATACCTACAATTTGGAAAATGGCTGAAAAATGGAGAGCTATGATGCAAAAACAGACATGAACATTGAGTTCCGATCGCTGAGAGGTGTAAAATCGACATAAAATCTGTCCAAAACTGACAGTGGCAAGTTCTGCACCCCAAGGAATATTTCTGATGCTCCTCAATATTCCCTGGGCATGGTTCCGCCCCTCTAGCCCGATTGTGTTTCCACTCCTACTCTGTCGCTCTGCCTGGGCAGATTGCAGAAATGAGGGTTTATATGATTTTCGAGGAGGATTTTACAAATTTGGTGTTGGTGGTGCATTGGAAGCACCCACCGGCGGAGAGCGTGGAGGAGGCAGAGGATGCGGGTTCAAAACCCAACCTGACCCATTTTTAAAATACCGTTGCACATTTTTTTGTGGTTGGTAATCTGTTTTGGGACCGCCCACTTGGGGGATGTCCACGTGGGTCGGGTGGGTTTGACCCTTGCTGGTCCCCTCATCCACTACCTTCGGGTGGCGTGATAACGTGGCATGGGCGGTGGGTGGGTTTGCTCCATGCGGCTTGACCCAACCACACCCATATGTATATATAGGTTCTGTTAGGTTCCTATAATAATAGGGTTCATAATTTTTGAATTGACTATGATTGGTCTTGTAAATATGTACATACCTTGCTTTCTGCAAGTTGTTTTCCCATATTTTGAAAATAATAAAAAATGAAAAGAGGGTAAAAGTCCTAAAAGAAAGATCAAAGGACTTAGAAAAGAAAAGATCAAAAATAATAAAAAATGGACCCCAAAAGAAAAAAGAGATAAGAATAAGACACGAAAGTGATGCAAGTTAAAATGGCACTACTTTTTACTTTTACTACAAAAATAAATGATTATGTGCATCTTGTTCAAAATGCCATAATCCATGATGATTTAATGAGTTTAATCTTAAATTTTTCATGCTTTGAATTTTATGTTTATAGATAGAGAATAAAGATATGTCAAACAGTTTAAACTTGACAAATCAGTAGATAATTAGAGAATAAATGAGGAGCTCAACAATTTAATCTGAGCTCTCAGATGAAATAAAGTTAGAATTAGATAGTTTTATGCTTTAAAAGAAAAATGGATTTAGGGTTGCAAGCTTAAATGCACCCATGCAAATGAAGTTAAAAAATGTTAGAATAATGATGGGTAGGTGGAAAGCAGTTGTACAAGGCATGTAATAAAGCATCATCTGGAAAATTTGTTGGGAAAAATACTGAGAGGGGGGGTGAATTAGTATTTAGTGCAGACTGAAAAACTTTTTACTTTTTCTTTCTCTAAAACCCATACGCTACTTTACTAAACCCAAGTCGCGTATACACGCGGATATCCTTAATGAAACTTGCGTATTACCCGAGATCTTATTATGTAGATAATTCTGTACTTAGATCATTGCATCATTCATTCATTAGATGTTTAGTAAGCAGTAAATATGTGCAGTAAGAATAGAATAAATCATCACACATAATCAACACACATGAACACCAGGATTTAAGGTGGAAACCCAATTTGGGAGAAAACCACCACTGCCGTCGTCTCAGTATTCAATATTTATTATAAAGAAAACATCTTACAACCATGTACTGGCACAGAATCATACTAGCACGTAGGTACCCACCTGCAGAAGGCTACAACCTTCTCTCATTTACCAACCTCTCCTGAAAGGGAGTTACAACCCCCTGCACTCGTTTACCAGCCTCTCCTGGAAGGGAGCTACTACCCCCTGCTCTCGTTTACCAGCTACCACTAGAAGGGAGCTACAACCCCCTCACTAAAGGCTTCGACCCTCAGCACCTCTGCAGACCATGTTTCATCAATTTTCACATTGGATCCAACAGCTTCAACACAACCCTTCAAAAAACATACTCTGCCCAATACTTCAAACGAAAAAGTGTGACCACTGTAACCAGAATATCAGAGATAACCCAGACTTCAGAATAGATATGCAGATGTAAACTCAACCCTGAACATTCATTGAATCAAATATCATATGCTACTTTTCTTTACTGAAGCCGCGTACATACTCGCTTTCCTGAACACCAACCCACGTATACTTCTGTGTATTTTATTCTTAAGAAAACCCTATACGCACCTTTCATTAATAGAGACCGCGTATACATGCGATTTTGCAGAGACAAACTAGCGTATAGATCTGTAAATCGAAAAATTTACAATACAGATCAGATCTATAAACTTACCCAGATTTCTTCATTGTCTTCAGCAGACTTTGCGCCAGATCTTCACCATTTCTTCTACTGCAGATCATCCTAGAGATTTATCATCATCAGATCTAGAGATCTTGAACCATCCTCAGATCCATGGGTGCATCATAGATTCAGATCTATCAATTAAGAACAGAGTTCATTCATGCAGATAATCCTTAGAGATATTTATTCATTAACAACCCTTACTCATGCACACCCTTGCACAATGATCTTCTTCTCCTTATATAGATTTAGCCTTTATCAATACCATGAGTCAAAACCACACAACTTCTGATGGTATTCCTGGATGGAATCAAATAGATAATCTAGTGCTCAATATAGTGGGCCAATACCATGGTAATGCCCCTAGGTATCATAGATTTTAGAGTGCAAAAGGCATACGCGACTTGGAGCGTTCATATCCGCGTGTATACGCAACTGCACCTCATAAAAACTGCATATATTCTAACCCTAAATGTATACGCGGGTTCCCTTCACAAAAGTAGAGTATATACGCGGGTTTCCTTCACAAAATTAGTGTATACATTGTGACATATTATATTTATCATTTTTCTGGTACTTACTGGAATTGTTTTCTCTGTCACATCTGAACTAATCTATAGATACATCATTCTTACATCTTTAGCACACGGGTTGCTTATCATACGCAAATCATCAAGTAGGTTTCCATCAAGGCCAACTTCATCAAGTAGGTTGCCATCAAGGACAACACATTGCATCATATTTCCAACAATCTCCCCCTTTGGACTTGATGGCAACCATGATGGTGTTTGATCACTACATTGAATATAACCATTATGCAAAAACCATGATACTCTCCCCCTATTCAAACACCATGATACTCTCCCCCTTTGACATCAAGGGCAAAGGGCGGATCAAAACCAAAACAAGGTTTTTCTTCTCATGTAGAAAGAAGAGCTCTGTAGATCTGATGTGCACTGAAGTTACCATGCTCCCCCTGAGTTCATGTTGAATCTTCAAACATATTTTTCAATGAAGTACATGACTGTATGACCTTTCCTATCACCAAAGACTCATACTTTCATCAAAGATCCAACCAAGTGGATTTACATATATGATCAAGTCCTTACATTACAATTTTACATCATAGGTCTCAACAATGCATAATTCTCAGCAAGGCTAATGCTCCTCCTGAACCTGTACACCTGTTCTTGAGCCATTTTACTCCTTCATCTCCCACTTAGCTTGTCCATCCTGAACACTTTCAACAACAAATAATCAAGGCATCTGCATCAAATATCAGAGAATGAAACATAAATATGAGAGCTGAAACATCACCAGAGATACCCAATAGCACCACAGCTGTGCTGAAGAATGCTGACCCAGAGGAATTTGTCAGCAACCACCCATACACGGTTTTATGTGTACAGACTCGCGTATATACGCAATTGTCTTTCAGGAAACTCGCGTATCCAATTTAATCTTCTGAATTTAAGAAGATCTGCTCTTCTGCATGGCATAGACTACTCCCAGCTTCTATCTGAGATATGCGAACGCTTCCCTGGGCAGAGGTTTGGTAAATATATTAGAAACTTGTTCTTTGGAGGGAACATACTCCAACTTCACCTTTTGTTCAAGCACTTGTTCACGTAAGAAGTGATACTTGATGGGAATGTGATTGGTCTTGGAATTCATAACAGGATTCTTTGAGATACTGATGGCACTTGTATTATCACACATAATGGAGATAGGAGGTGAACATTTGATTTGAAATTCTGGTAAGGTTTGCATCATCCAAAGAAGTTGAGTGCAACATGATGCAGCAGCCACATATTCTGCTTCTGTTGTAGATAAGGCAATAGAGTTTTGCTTCTTGCTGAACCAAGATACCAACCGGGGCCCCATATAGAATGCGCCACCACTAGTGCTTTTTCGATCATCAATATTTCTAGCCCAATCTGCATCAGTGTAAGCATGAAGTGTGAGATCAGCATTCTTTGGATACCTTAGTCCAAAGTCTTGAGTTCCTTGTAGATATTTGAATATTCTTTTGACAGCCTGAAGGTGAGACTCTTTTGGATTAGCTTGGAATCGTCCAACAATCCCAATTGCATGCATAATGTCTGGTCTAGTCCTAGTGAGATAAATTAGACTTCCTATCATAGATCTGTATTCTGGTTGATTCACCGTGGGAGAATCATCATGAGAATTGAGATTACATCCGGTTATCATTGGTGTACTTACAAGTTTGCACTCTTCCATGCCATACTTCTTTAAAATTTGCTTAAGGTATTTTTCTTGTGATAAGAATATGCCATCTGTAGTTTGATGCACTTGCAAGCCAAGAAAGAATGTTAATTCCCCAAGTAAAGACATTTCAAATTCTTGCTGCATAGCTGAAGAAAATTTCTGACTCATAGATTCTTCATTGCTTCCAAAAATGATATCATCAACATATACAACCACAATCAATAGTTTGTCATTCTCAGTTTTTGTGTATAAATTTCTATCAGCAGACCCCTTTGAAAATCCTTGTTGATGAAGATATTTGTCAAGACGATAATACCATGCCCTTGGAGCTTGTTTGAGACCATATAGAGCCTTTTTAAGTCTACAAACAAGATTTTTATCATTTCCCAAAATGAATCCTTCTGGTTTTTCTATATAAACTTCTTCTTCTAGATCACCATTGAGAAAAGCAGATTTAACATCCATTTGATAAACTTTGATTTGTTGGAAGCTTGAAAAGGCAAGGAACATTCTTATGGCTTCAAGTCTGGCTACAGGAGAAAAAGTTTCTTCAAAGTCTATACCTTCTTGTTGAGCATACCCCTTGAAAACAAGTCTAGCTTTATTTCTTATAACATCCCCATTCTCATTTAACTTGTTTTTGAATATCCATTTAGTTCTAATGACATTTTTGTCATGAGGTCTTGGTACTAATTCCCAAGTGTGATTATTTTCAATTTGATCAAGCTCTTCATTCATGGCTTGAATCCAACATTCATCTTTGCTAGTTTGATTGACATTGTGTGGTTCAATAGTGGATAGAAATGCCAGATAGCTAGAAGATCCCACAAGAGTCCTTCTTGTTTGTACACCTGATCCCTTATCTCCCAAAATTTGAGATTTTGGATGATTCTTTTGAACATATCTGGATGGAGCTTTTTTAGATAAATCATCTTCAGGTTCTTCATTGGGTTCATTGTCTATATCATTTCTATTTGATGTAGAAGGATATATGTCACCATCGTCTTCATCTGTTGTTTGTTTTTATTCTTTTGGAGCTGCAGGAGACTCATCAATAACAACATCAATACATTCAACAATCTTCTAAAGTCTTTTATTGTAACATTTATATGCTCTACTCCTGGAGGAGTAACCAAGAAGTATTCCTTCATCTGCTCTGGGTTCAAACTTGCCAAGTTTTTCATCATTATTTTTGATAAAGCATTTGCTTCCAAAAACTATAAAATGCTTCACAGTGGGAGGATTACCATACCAGAGTTCATATGGAGTTTTTTCACTATTTACTCGAACATGTGCCTTGTTAAGAATATTTACCGCTGCATGTGCTGCTTCTCCCCAAAATGTGTCAGGTGTTCCGGAATCATCAAGCATAGCTCTAGACATTTGTTGAATTGTTCTATTCATTCTTTCTGCTACACCATTTTGTTGTGGAGTGCCAGCTACAGTAAACTGTCTTTTTATGCCATGTTGTTCACAAAATTCAAGGAATTCATCTGAAGTATATTCTCCTCCTCGATCAGATCTAAGACATTTTATTTTTAGATCTAATTCATTTTCAACCAGAGCTTTGAAGATCTGAAATTTCTCAAATGCTTCATCTTTGTGTTTAAGCAACCCAATCCAACACATTCTAGAGAAATCATCAATAAATAAGATATAGTATTGTTCACCTCATGGTGAATTTTCCTCACGGATCCACATAAGTCAGTATGAATGATTTCAAGAGGCTTACTTGATGATCCTTCCTTGGCATTAAACTATACTCTGGTTTGCTTACCAAATTGGCAAGACTTGCATATGATATTTTCGAGTAGAGTAATATTGGGAAGATCAGAGACAGCTTTAATTCTGCTTGATTTGTTGATCTGAGAGAAGCTCAGATGCCCCAACCTTCTATGCCATAGCCAGTTTTCTGAAGACTTACTCTATTAACATTGTTCTTTGCAGTTCTTCAATACATACAGGTTACTTGGAGTTCTTTTTCCTTTTATAATTGTTTTACCTATATCAAGATCACGTACCACACATTCTTTTGAACTAAAGACAACTTCAGTTCCTTGATCACACATTTGACTTACACTTAACAGGTTATGCCTTAATCCATCCACATACATGACATCATTAGCTTTCACCTTTTCTTATAGAAACACAGACCATTTTCCCTTAATTACCGCAGGAGTATCATTTCCAAATGTAACCTTCTTTTCTTTTTCTAGAGCACTATATGCAAGAAGTTTGTTTTTGTCACCTGTCATGTGTCTTGAGCATCCACTATCAATGTACCATTGATTTTATTCACCTTCTGCAAATAACGCTATTCCACAATTTTCAACCTGTAATTCCTTCTTTTTCCATACTTTGGAGCTTGAAGGAAAATTCTCTTTTGGCTGAATTTTTCTCCTGCATTCAGATTCTTCATGGCCAAAGTTATTGCAATAAGCACATTCAACTTCATTTACAAGAGGAGAAAAGTTGTTATAGGTATTCTTCTTTGTTTCAATATCAATCCTTTTCGTCCGTGCTTCTCTTGTCATGATGTTTTTAAATGCAACACATTGAACAGCTTTATGACCAAAATTGTGACATGAGAAACATTGTCCATTGAAGAAGAAATTTCTACGATCATGAAATATTTTACTTGAATTTACCTGTTGATTGGTGTTTCTTTGAAAGATATTACTGTTAGTGTTCTTTTAATTGAGATGATCATGCTTTACCTATAAAGATTCTTTATGCCCTTGCTGAGTGGCAGAATGTTGTAAACCAGTTGTAGCTGCTTTTAGATAATTTGGTGCTGAAGCCTGAGAAGATTCTCCGATATATCCAAGACCTGTCTTTATGAGATGAGAACGTTGTACCTTAATAATCTCATCTAAGGTTTTAGATCCTTTAGAAAATCTAAGATTCAGAGTCTTTACTTTCTCAAGTTCTTTTATTAGACTTACTACTTCACACTCCAATTTCTCATTGTGTTTCTCCTTTTCTTCAAGCTGATTTTCCAGAGTCTCTATGGTTATTTTACTTTCTTCTAAGCTTATTTTACTTTCTTCTAAGTGTATTTTGAGTTGATTGCTTTCTTCAAGAAAATCATTGTCCTCTAGAGCATCCACAAAAGTATCCTTTCTTCTCTAGATTCTTTTTCAAATGCCATGAGAAGTCTAAGATCTTGTTCACATTCTTCCTCACTATCAGATAACCCATCACTGTCTTCATGAGTATAGTAACTTTTTCTAGTGCTAAACCGATTCTTTTTCCTTCTTGCTACTTCCTTCCCTTTTGCAGATGTTTCCTTATGAGGACACTTAGCAGCATAATGACCAACTCTTCCACAATCAAAACATTTGAAAGGAAGCTTACCTTTGAACCGTCCTATGCCAAGTTGAAGTTTCTTTACAAAATTTACCTCATCTTCTTCTGAGATATATCCTGATCCTTCTGCTTCTTGTACTTCTTTCCCTTTTGTAGAAGCTCTAAAGACAACTTATTTGACTTCAGATGGTCCTCCTCTTCTCATTTCATATGCAGTTAGTATGCCATGAAGTTGCACCACAGTAAGATTTTGAAGATCCTGTTTTTCTTCAAGAGCAGAAACTTTTGACTCACATTTTGCCGTTAGAGATCTTAAAATTTTCTCAACCAAAGTAGATTCGATTATTGTTTCTCCCAGATTTTTCATACGATTTACAACATCGTCAAGACGTAAAAATAAACTGGCAATACTCTCATCACTATGCATCTTCAAATTTTCATAGTCAATTTTGGGAGTTTGGAGTTTTGCACTTTTTACCTTTGCATCACCTTCATAACTTAGAATGATTTGTCCCATATTTCCTTTGTTGTATTCAGTTGCATGACTTTGACAAATTCAGATTCAGTTAGACTTCCCATTAGAGCATTGACCGCCTTTGCATTTGATTCATAATTCTTCTTTTCCGTCGGATCTATTGGTACTGCGGCTGGATATTGATATCCTCCTTCAACAATGGTCCATACATCTGCTCCCAGAGACTGAAGATAGGATCTCATCCTTGTTTTCCAGAAGATTAAATTGTTTCCGTTAAAGAGCGGAGGCCTGATAGATGCTATTCCTTCTTGATTTCTCATCTTGGTTGATCTTCCTTCTAGCGGCTAAGATTTTTTAGAAGGACCTGCTCTGATACCAATTGTTGGTAAAAATACTGAGAGGGGGGGTGAATCAGTATTTAGTGCAGACTGAAATTTTTTTTACTTTTTCTTTCTCTAAAACCCATACGCTACTTTACTGAACCCAAGTCGCATATACACGCGGATATCCTTAATTAAACTTGCGTATTACCAGAGATCTTATTATGTACATAATTCTTTACTTAGATCATTGAATCATTCATTCATTAGATGTTTAGTAAGCAGTAAATATGTGTAGTAAGAACAGAATAAATCATCACACATAATCAACACACATGAACACCAAGATTTAAGGTGGAAACCCAATTCGGGAGAAAACCACTGCTGTCGTCGTCTCAGTCTTCAATATTTATTATAAAGAAAACATCTTACAACCATGTACTGGCGCAGACTAATACCAGCACGCAGGTACCCACCTGCAGAAGGCTACAACCTTCTCTCATTTACCAGCCTCTCCTGAAAGGGAGTTACAACCCCCTGCACTCGTTTACCAGCCTCTCCTGGAAGGGAGCTACTACCCCCTGATCTCGTTTACCAGCTACCACTGGAAGGGAGCTACAACCCCGTCACTGAAGGCTTTGACCCTCAGCACCTCTGTAGACCACGTTTCATCAATTTTCACACTGGATCCAACAGCTTCAACACAACCCTTCAACAAACATACTCTGCCCAATACTTCAAATAGAACAGTGTGACCACTATAACCAGAATATCAGAGATAACCCAGACTTTAGAATAGATATGCAGATGTAAACTCAACCCTAAACATTCATTGAATCAAATATCATACGCTACTTTTCTTTACTGAAGCCGCGTACATACGTGATTTCCTGCACACCAACCCGCGTATACTTCTGTGTATTTTATTCTTCAGAAAACCCTATACACACCTTTCATTAATAGAGACCACGTATACACATGCTTTTGCAAAGACAAACTAGCGTATAGATCTGTAAATGGAAAAATTTACAAAACAAATCAGATATATAAACTTACCCAGATTTCTTCATTGTCTTCAGTAGACTTTGCGCCAGATCTTCACCATTTCTTCTACTACAGATCATCCTAGAGATTTATCATCATCAGACCTAGAGATCTTGAACCATCCTCAGATCCATGGGTGCATCATAGATTCAGATCTATCAATTAAGAGGAGAGTTCATTCATGCAGATAATCCTTAGAGATATTTATTCATCAACAACCCTTACTCATGCATACCCTTGCACAATGATCTTCTTCTCCTTATATAGATTTAGCCTTTATCAATACCATGAGTCAAAACCACACAACTTTCGATGGTATTCCTGGACGGGATCAAATAGATAATCCAGCACTCAATACAGTGGGCCAATACCATGGTAATGCCCCTAGGTATCATAGATTTTAGAGCGCAAAAGGCATATGTGACTTGGAGCATTCGTATCTGCGTGTATACGCAACTTCGCCTCATAAAAACTGCGTATATGCTAACCCTGAATGTATACGCGGGTTCCCTTCATAAAAGTAGAGTATATACGCGGGTTGCCTTCACAAAAGTAGCGTATACATTGTGACATATTATATTTATCATTTTTCTGGTACTTACTGGAATTGTTTTCTCTATCACATCTGAACTGATCTGTAGATACATCATTCTTACATCTTTAGCACACAGGTTGCTTATCATAGGCAACTCATCTAGTAGGTTTCCATCAAGGCCAACTTCATCAAGTAGTTTGTCATCAAGGACAACACATTGCATCATATTGCCAACAAAATTACTAATTTCCCCTCCCCCACAATGATCCAGTATTCAAAACCTTCAGTTAAAGTGGCTCAAAGCATTTCTCTAACTTTTGCTGGGACCAGACCCAAGGCTTAATAGCTAATTTGGTTAAAAATATTGGATTCCCTTCATAAAATCCCATTTCCTCATCATATTTACCCTCTTCCAAAAATAGGATCCCTTTACCTAAGTAAAATAATTTTTTTGCTTAGAAAAATTAAATTCCCCTCTTAATTAATTTCATTTCATTCAAAAACACTCAAAAACCCACAAAATACAATTTATCCTAAGTATTATGTGTAAATATTAAAATGAGGTCATTATTATGCTCAAAATGCCTATTTTAAACTTTGCTTAGTTTATATTTTCATTCATTACATTTCATTTCATATTAATTTTTGACATAAAGTATTAAATCCCTTTAAAAATACTCCTTCCCGTATATATAATTAATTCCTTTATTTTTAAATATCCCAAATACCCACTTATTTATGTTAACCTATGGTTCTATATTGCCCATGTTTTGAAATAACACCCCATCCATATCCCCATAGGTTAAAACATATCATATAAATAAACCCACCCCCAATGGTTATAAAACATTTGTAAATGTTTCATACGCCATGTCAATATGCCCTGCCAATCAAAATAAAACATTGATTTTACATTAAAAACCTATGTTTTTAATGTTAAAATTAATCCCGCCACATAACAAAATATCCGGGCCCCACGCCACATCCGCCGAGCAGCTCCCTCATTTAATCGCAGCCGTTCGCATACATACCCTCAGATCCAACGATCACAATGCCATATCACATTTCAACTTTCTTGATAAACAACCATTTCAAGATTTGTGAAATGGGTAGTTTTGCACCCTTATCTCTCCTCCACGCAACAACATATAATTGGATTGCATTCGATCCCACGAAAACTACTTACTGCCCATAGCCCACGCGATAACCACCAATGGTTTTTCTCCTGCCGATACCAAAACCACCCTTTCTCTTAGTTAACTCGCATTCAATGCTTACCTTGTTTTGACCTAAAAACACTATAAAGGTACCTATGCATGCAGTTAAACACTTTTCTGTATTATTTGTGTGTTTTATTCATCTCCTACTGAAGAAACGAGCCCTGTACACCTGTTTTCAAGCTGAAGGAACCAGAAAGCCACTATAATTGTTGTTAAGATCATTGGAAGTGTTCAGATTGCTTCCAAAAGACCTCAAAAGCCATTAGAAGCATGTCTGATGCCTCAGAATCATTTAAAGACTAAATACCTGCACAAACAGGTATTATTCATAGAAAAAAAAATCGGTTTATCATTTGAAAAGGAGTATTTCTGAGAAATTAAGCTTTGTAAAAATATTTATCCATTAAAATACCTTTGTAGTTGCATGCAAAGAACAAATTCACTATAAAAACTCTGATAAACCCTAGTTTTGATACTGCATACAGTTTTTAAAAGAAAAATTGAATATATTTACCCTTTGCATACTTTAAAAAAGACTTCGAATTTATCCAAAAACGGTTTGCAAATAAACCTGATCTTTCTATGCCTAATTTGAACTATTTTCAGTCCAGTTTATCTAAAAAAAGAAGCATTGAAACCCTTATTTTATCATTTCTTGTGCATGTAAGAGTTTGAAGATCAATTTTAAAGACAAAATTGAAGAGTTAAAACCAAGAAAAGCCAGTTTGTGCCTATTTTTATCCATAGACCTCTGTTAAATTCAAAAACACTTATGTAAATAAATCAATCTTACATAAGAGTTCAAAAAATCCAAAATACAGAGTTTCAAGCACCCAGAAGGTATAAATATGTCAAAATAAAATCCAACAGTGTCTTCCAAAACCAAAATTGTTGTAAACCCTCTACAACCTCCTATTGTAGACATTGAACATACACCCTTAGTAGATGTGGATTACAAAATAACAGATCCAGTGATAAAATTTAATTTGTTAGACCTCCACTACTGGAGTCTTGAAAATTCATTAGATCAGGGAGATGAAGTACAAATTTAGGAGTCAAATCTACCCAAGTATGTAGTTCCACTCACTCATCAGTGTCTAGAAGTTATAATATTGTGTCAGTCCTATTGTGCACCTGAAAAAAGGGCCATGGTAAATGCAAATAAATAAGTATTTTTCACAATTACTGCTGAGTCAATAAACCTAATGCTACAGCTCAAACAAGATCCCAATGCAGTTCCTTTATCCATAAAAGCACTCACCAAGCTTTACATTGGTCTGGATTTTCCTAAAAGGTTTTAGATTTTCCAAAATTTCATGCCTGCCTATGTTGAAATCCCAAAACTAAACCTTCCTTATTCTACTTCAAAATTTCCAGAAGGGTCTAGGAATGTCATATCCATGTTGTCCTTCATCCTAAGGTATTTTACAGATGAGCATACAGATGAGTCCATCCTAAGTTTTCTATCTACCTTTGTACCAGGACAAACTCCTACTATCATTTACAATTATGCTGAATACATAGCTGAGAACATCCATGATCAACTTATAAAATTTCCAACTGAAGGAGTATTTAAATAGTCTTCCTTTACTTTTCATATGTTCCTATACCTTCAAGCATACAAGTTTCCAATAACACTTCAGAAGCTAGATGTAGAGGTAAATCCATTGTCAGTCATCTTTTGGACATATATGATCAGAAAAGAGTCCACAGAGTTCAGTTATGCAGATTTTATAGATTCCTTTGTTCATCCATTGGTTAATATGCTTACAAATAAGGTACAACAAAGAATCAATGATGAGATAAAGAAAGTTCTACAACTGTCAGAACAAAGTAAAATTGGAGATTGATACTTATATCAGAACCATACAGAAATCATATTTTTTGGGTCCAATATTTTACCCTATAAACTACCTAAGTGTGTGCCAATGAGAGTTTTTTTCCTTGGAGTACATCAGGAAAATTGTCAATTCAGATTCAATCAACTTCTTGGCAGCTGAAAAGAAGACCCAATTTAAGTTGAAAGTTAAGATAGGACCCTTCATTTGTAATCATAGAGATGCAGCAATAGAAGCAGCAAAACAATTGTTGCAGTACAAATTTGAATTTAGCTTCTTATGGTATTATGACCCTCAGGGAATTCTCGGCAAAGTGAGGGTTAAATGTAAACTGACACTTATATTCATGACAAAAGGCCAAATATTGAACAATATTCTAATCAAGCAGAGTGGCTAGAAAATACCTTGATTGAAGCAGTAAGACATGCTGATACTAGTCATACCTTGGAAACTATAAATCAAGTAGATAAAGCTACCAAAAGAGTCAGAGAAGAAGGTACTTACACTACTGAAACAACCACTGAGACTAGGTTTAAAATCAGGTATAATAAAAAGCCTAAGCTCAATCCAGTTGATAAAGACAAAGAGACCATTGAAGTGGAAGATACAGATGTTTCAAAGACCAATACAAATGCTGCTACAGTAATTATAAATAAGAAGGATAAAGATAATTCAGATACAAAAATGGTTGATAAGTAGCAGAATATGGAAGCATCCTCGTCACAGTCAGCAGAGGATAAAGATATTGACATCAGGGAGAAATATAAGCAGATAAAGGCCAAGAATGAAAAAATCAAGAATGAGATTTATTCTCAGTATTTAAAACAAACACCAGGGATCCATAATAGACTTCTTTCAGCTTTTTATTATTCAAACAAGAAGTTTATTATGTCAGTGCTTCAACCAACAGTTAAGGCTCCCAAAATAGTGGCATATTACAAAAACGTTGACCTTGAAGTGCCTACAGAAAGTATCCATGCATTATATTAAATTGAGTTCCATCTACAAACTTCTGAGATGCTTTATTCTACCATTACTACAAAGGCAATGAGTTCCCAAAAGCTTCAAAATACAATAATAAATATGAGAGATCAAATGAAGATGGATAAGGCTTCCTCATATGCTAAAGATCTTAGGATTAATTCTTTAGAAGAGTTGGTTATTCAAGTAGGATATGATCCTACCAATGTGAAGGTTGCGGAAGAGTTGGTGAAGAAAAAAAATGCTGAAATTGCAGCACTAAGAAAAAAACTCAAGCTTCCACCAACAGAACATCCACAAGCCAAAGAAATTGTACAAGAGGCAAGTCAGAAAGATGATATGATGAACTTGATTTTACAAGTTACAGCATAGATAAAAGAGATGGAAATCCAAATGGAGAATCTTATCCATGAAAGAGAAACTGCAAAAGCACAGGAAGTTCCTACAGTAATTCCCATGGCAACTACAGTTGTGCCTTCAACTCTAGCAGAAGAGTTGGCACCAAAAGTACCACTGGAAACAACTGTGCCAGTGACATCTTCTACTACCTCAGCTACAGAGTCATCTACATCAACAATACAGCCAACAAATGAAGCTAACAAGCTTATCAAAGCCATGGATGAAATGACACTTCAAACCAATGAAATCAATAGATTGAATTAAATGATTGAAAATATGGAACACACTAAAAAGCTAGCCCAAATCAATGCCAAAAATCAGGAACAAAGGGCTAACAGGTTAAATGTTGAGTTGAAGAATATACAAAAGGATTTGACTTTGAAAGAACCAATATCCTATGTAAAGAATCAACTATGGAGTAAAATCATTGAATCCATCAATGATGTTTGGCCATCAATACAGGTGATATATGAGCAAAGGGATTTACTAAAGGCAGCTCAATAGGAAATTTATAAAAAAAAGGAGGAACTAGGTGCCAAACCTAAACAAGCCCTAGAACTAATCAAGTTTCTCAATAGAAAGAACAAGCAAGAACTAGAGGAGATAGAAAATACTGATAGAACAGAGACAAACCTTGAAATAAGGGAAGTAATTTAAAAGAAGAATTTGATGAAGCAACTAGAGGAAAAGTGTGAAAACATGAACATAGCCATAACTAAATTTATGGTTAAATTTGAGATTTTGAGGCAAAGAGGTTTGCCAATCATCTTGGCTATTAATGATAAACTCATGCCACAAGAGGATTACAATAAGAAGATAAGAGATTATGCAAAAGAGCAAGTAGACAAAATAGAAGGACAAGGAATTCCTACAGGAAAGGTTTTATATAAAAATTTTGAAGACTTGTTTTAACTACAAAATAAGATAAAACACCTATTTGTTATAAAACCAACATTTTCTAGATATACTGAGGTAGATGAGAACTTTAGGAAGCTGAAAAATATTAAAATTCCTGATGAAGAATCTTTGGAATCACTCACTAACTTATTGTAAAAGTCAAATTGTAGAGAAAAGGATAAAAACAGTTCACTGATTTTACACAGTCAAAAAAGAAAATTACAGCAGTAAGGAAGTTAAATAGTGGTTAAAGTGTATAAGTGATTAAAGAGTGACAGAGATAGAGAGTATCAGATAAAATATAATATTGCAAAAAAAATCAAAATATCTTATGCCAGCGTTGAAGACAACAAAGCAACCAGCTAAACCCAATCCAAAACTACACTTCTATTTTATTTGGATAAATAGGACAACTTGCTAAGTTTTTAAGCAGCTATCACTATTTTGTTGTAAAATATATTTTATTTCCTTAGAAAATTCCTATGATTATTCTAGGATATTTTGTAAACATTTTTTGTATATATACTTCATCTTTTGAAGTATTGTTGTGGAATAAATCACTGAAGATTTCTATAGTCATTTTTGTTGTACCTGAAGGCATTTTGTAACAAGTTCAAGTAGCAGACTGGATCAAATCATCTAGCATCATATTTCAGGATTCATGTGATGAGCCATTGAAGTGAAGTACTTTCTACTGTCTTTTTTTATCTTCTCATGTTTTACATGCATCCATACATGTGTTCTAAATTTGAACACATGAACAAGGAGTATTATTACAGGATTTGTTAAAAGCACCCTATCTTTAACTAGTTATCATTTCTATGTTTTTTGCTGATTTTGAGAGTAGGGAACCCTTAATTGATCCCTCTTTCGAATTACCTCTATCTTCTCCTTCCTTATCCGGATCAAAGAATCCTTGATTTCTCTTTATCCCGATCAAAACACTTCATCAATCAACCTTCCAAGATCTTCAATGACTTAACTATCTTTCCCTGAAAACATTTGACTTTTTGACTTTGATTCTAGTCCTTTCTTCTTGACATTTGACTCCTTAGCCAAATGGAAAAACAAATATACCACTATTCATCTCATTAAGTTATTTTTCCGACCAAACCAAACCAAACCAAACCAATTTGCACATCATAACTAGCCTAATATCATATAATTAAAACAAAGTTAAATATTATAGAGAGAGCCCTCTCTAAACCCTAAGAAGGCTAGATCTTAGATTTTAAAAGTTGGTATGTGGTTACCTCTAATGTTCTTTGGCTAAAAATCAAAATCTCACAACTTAAGAATTATTATAGTGATAACATAATGGCGACCATACCGGGGAACTAAACAATCCTCAGTCTTAAAATAGATCTTAAAGGAAATCATTTTTATCATCCTTTCACGTTAAGACTGTTTTGAAAGTTGTGAGTATCATTTTACAAAAAATTGTAATTCTGGCTTCTAGAAAAATATACTATACCAGGTCAAACCCGGATCCTCAACTTGTTGTTGTAGTAGACAATCCAGAAAGAATTGGAAAAAATAATAAACAAGTAGAAGATTTAGGTGCTAAAGTTTCCTTAGTTAGAGAAAATTCATTACCAAAAGAGTTAGTGAGTATACAAGACATAGAGTTTGACTTGAATTTTGAACATTATTTATTCAGAAGTAAATCATAAAGTGACTTAAGTAGTGCTGTTATAGATCTTGTTTTTTTTTCATTTCTTGAAACAAATCAAGAAAATGTTTCAGTAGATTTTGAATAAAAGATATTTATAGCTCATAATAAACTTGAAGAAATAAACGCTACTATTCTTAAGGAAATATAGGAGCTATTGAATTAGCTAACTTATTGGCATATACATCTAAGCCTTCTATTTCTCATTTAGATACCACTACATCATCCATAATTTCTACTACCATCCAATATATATATCCATTTATCCCTAGACAACCCTTACAACCGAGAATACTATGTCCATATTCTCCCACATCAGCATCATCCACTAGTTTATATTCTGCAATTTCAAACACATCATTCTCATTTCCAAGTAGTTCTTCATATATTCCAGTTTCATTTTCTAGCATGCCAACTTCATTCTTTAGTTCATCCACCACCTCTTCTAGTACACCATCTTATATTCCAATCTCATCATGCACTTAGTTAACTGCATTATCTAGTACTACCAATTCTGCCCCAAGCACTTCTAATATACCTCCTATCCAAGCTAGAATTCAAGCTATGGCTGCTAGGTATGATCCCCTAGTCCTTCCAGCATAGTTACATGATATGCCTCAGGATTACCAAAGTAAAATACCCCAATTTGATGCCACTACTCATTACACTGCTCAATAGCATATTAATAAAATGAAAAATTATTTTGAGCTTCATGAGATAGATGATTTTGATGTATAAATGAGACTCTTTTCTCAAACATTAACAGGGGAAGTTAAAAAATGGTTTAAAGGTCTTAATCCTGGTAGTATAGATGATTTATCAGTTATTCATAGATTATTTTTGAATAAATGGGAAAATAATAAAAATCCACTCCAAATATTATCTGAATTTGAGACCATGAAAAGATCTCTTAATGAAAAAGTCCAAGACTACTACACTAGATACAACAATGTTTATAATTCAAATCCAGATAATCTCAAACCCACTCCCGACTTTTTCCTACTCAAATTTCCTGATATATTTGACACAGAAATGGCCTATCAGCTGAGGGAGAGAAATTTTGAAACCTTAGAAATAATGTAAACAGATATTGTTAGTGTAGAAGTAAATATACTGGCTAGAAAAGCTAGATTAAGGAACGAGAGGAGAGTAACCGTAAAGGAAGAAACATCTAGTTCAGATGGAAAAATAGATCAACTAGCTAAGACTTTAGAGAGAATGATAGATAGATTATACAATATAGAAAGAAGACCATAATGGGATAATCAACAATAAATTAGAAATCCCAACTTCAGGAAAAATACAAACTCAGGAAAATCCAAAGAATCAGCACTTGATCAGACAATAAGGCCTCCATTTCAAGAGAAATATGCTGAAAGTTGTCAAGAGAATGATGATGATGAAGACACCATAAATCTAATGGGTATAAATGAAAATAACACTATATTTTTCACTCAGGAAGACCAAGAGTTATTTTAAATGTAACAACTTCAATTAGATTTAAGTGAATCATTTGACTATAAACAAGGTTATGATTTTGCCATAAATGAAGTACATAAACAATATAACCTTAGAAGTAAGAAAAACGATGAGCCTTCTACTAAGAAAACTACACAAACAAAACATAAGAAAATAGTAGAAACCTCCACTACAAAAGTTTTGCAAATTCTCCCTAGGGAAAATAAGAAAAACTCTAACTCATCCCACAAAATTTCCCACTCTAAAATTTCACCTAGTCCCAAGGTTGTTGATATAACAGATGGGGTTGCCCAAAAATCAATAGATTCACAAAAATCTATTGTTGTAAAAACACCTAATTCTGCTAAAACAACAAACTTAGATTCCAAAACATCCACTGCTGATCCAAAATCAATAGATCCAAAAGCTGTCACTGTCAAAAAAGCTTCTGATAAATCTGAAAAAATATCTATTGCTTCTAATGAAAATAAAACTAGGAGCATTAAGACACAAGAAACTCAAACAGAAAATGAAAATATAATTTTGGAAAAACAAGACAAACCTACTCAAACTACAGTTACTAAGGAAGATTTAATTCAAATTAGAAAATCACAACCCTCATTCAATATACAAGCCGAAATTACAAAATTAAAAATACCAATTCCTTTGACATAATTGGTAAAACATGATTTGTATAAAAAAACTATCACTGAAACATTAAACATGAATGATGGACAAGACTCAGTAAACTTAAGTGATGATCAACTAGAGTTTATTTTTGGTCCTGATGTTAATGGAAAACACCAAGATGGAGCAGTTCCACCATTTTACACTTTCCTAAATTTTCATGACCAAATATTACACAATGCAATGTTAGATTCAGGAGCTTCACACAATCTAATGCCAAAAGAAATAATGGAAATCTTGAATTTAGACATCACAAGGCCTTACAAAGATCTCTTTTCATTTGATTCAAGAAAAGTGAAATGTTTAGGATTAATTAAAGATTTTTGTGTCACATTAGTTCAATATCCTGGTAAAAGTATACTCATGGACATTGTAGTTGTTGATATCCCACCCAAATATGGAATGTTATTATCTCGCTCATGGGGAGCAAAATTACAGGGATCTCTACAATTGGACATGTCATATGATACCATATCAGTTTTTGGCCAACCAAAGAAACTCTATAGGGAAACATTGATGAAATATATGGTGAGTAGTTCATGAAGATCAATAAATTACCCAATTTACATTACACCTACTGACCTAGATTCATTCATCTTATGTAACTTTGAAACTAATAATGAAATCAAAACTGAACTAAAGAATAAAAAGAAAATACCAGACAATGAATATATCTTTCATGAATCACTATGGCAACCTAGATTTTGATGGATCAGTCAATAAAGTAGGAGCAGGAGCAGGAGTTTGGATAACTAATATGGAAAATAATCATGCAGAAGGCCATGCTTTTAGACTTAATTTCAAATGCACCAACAATATGGCTGAGTATGAAGCCCTCATTTTAGGACTTCAGATTATTAGAAACTTAGGAGGTAAAAGAATATCAATAGTGGGAGATTCAAAGTTGATTATAAAACAGATAAATGGAGAATATTTTTTTTATAATCCCAGATTAAGCCAATATAGAGAAATTGTATTATATTTGATATATGAACTGTTGGAATGTAATTTTTCAGCAATACCAAGAAAACAAAACATACAGGCACACTTCTTAGCAACTTTTGCTAGTACCTGTAATTTTCCCTTTCATCCCAATCATAAGTATACTGCAGAAGTAAAACACACACCAATAATTCCAGATAACCTCAAATACTGGAAAATTTTCTCACAAGATCTACAGATTTACCATTTTATGAATAATGAAGGTGAATTCCAGAATTGTAAAATAGACACAGACTGTACATTAGATCGAGATTTAGATAGTGAAATTGATTTGAATAATATAGATGTAAATAATGTAAAGTTTTCTAGACCTACTAAATTTATTCAATCAGATATAGATAACTTAGATAAAGTAGAATTTGATGAGATAATTGATGATGAATCTAATATATTAATTCTCAAATATAATTTCTTACCAAAAGGCTTAACCCCTTTAGAATATTTATTTGAATCAAATGATGTTGCCAGAAAACCCAAAATGGGGCCACTTAGATTTGATATTGAGGAATGTAACATTGGCACAGAATTAAAACCTAAGATGATCAAACTTTCCAAAGCCTTACCTCGGCAAGAAAAATAAAAATATATTTCTCTTTTTAAGGAATTTCAAGATGTTTTTTCTTGGAGTTATGAGGACCTAAAATCCTATGACACCAACATTATACAACATAAAATCCCTATAAAAGAAGACCAAAAAACTTTTAAACAAAAGTTAATAAGGATCAACCCTGCTTTGATGCCTTTTATTGAAAAAGAGGTAAAAAGAATGTACAATGCACAGATAATTGCACCAATCAGATATTCTGATTGGGTTTCTAATCTAGTTCCAACCAGAAAAAAGACAGGAGAAATTAGATTGTGTGTTGATTTTAGGAATCTAAATAAAGTATCCTTAAAAGATAATTATCCTTTACCAAATATGGATCACATTTTACAAAGGGTAGTTGGTTCTTCTAGGATTTCAATTTTAGATGGATTTTCAGGATACAACCAAATTTTAGTCCAACCAGAGGATCAAGCCAAAACAACTTTTACTACTCCTTGGGGCACTTTTATGTATGTAAAAATGCCTTTTGGTTTAATGAATGCAGGGGCTACCTTTCAAAGAGCTATGGATATAGCCTTTGCAAAGGAGATTCATGAATTCTTAGTGATTTACTTAGACGAAATTACTGTATTTTCTAAGACTGATTATGAACACTTAGATCATCTTAGACAAGTCTTTATTAAATGCATAAATTTTGGCATCTCCCTAAATCCTAAGAAAACCTTATTTTGATTAGAAGAAGGTAAATTACTAGGACACATAATATCTAAAGAAGGAATTAGAATAGACCCTTCCAGGATAGAAGCAATTCGCAACATTAATTCTCCTAGGAACATAAAAGAGTTACAAGCCTTTCTAGGTAAAATTAACTTTTTAAGAAGATTCAAATCCAATTTAGCTGAAATAATTAGAGAACTCAATAATATATTGAAAAAATATTTAGTTATTAAATGGACTATTCAGGCCAAACAATCATTTGAATCTATCAAACAAGGTTTAACAAAAACCCCAGTCCTTGTAAGTCCTGACTTTAAAAAGGATTTCATCATTTTTTCATTTGCTTCAGAACACACCATTGCTGCAGTTTTACTGTAGAAAAATGACCAGGGCTATGAGCAGGCCATTACTTTCTTTAGAACAAAACTTAGAGATGCCACTTTCAAATACAATGTCATGGAGAAATAAGCCCTAGCTTTGGTAAAGGCCATTAAAGATTTCAGAGTGTACATTATTTATTCACATATCATTGCCTATGTTCCAAATGCAGTAGTAAAAAAAATTCTAACTCGGGATGGTCCTGATGGTAGAAGAGGCAAGTGGATTGCCACAATTTTGGAATATGACATAGAGATAAAACTTACTAAACTTATAAAAGTTCAAGGTTTATCCAAACTCATGGCTGAATCAAATTTTCATGCCCTAGACATAAACTTTATTGCCCAAGTATATGATCAGGAAGATATGGCGACTCCAAAGATCAGTGAAGCCTTTTCAAACTCACCATGGTATGCAGATATCATATTTGTATTACTAAAATTACAAGCTCCTCCTAGATTATCAAGAACAAAAGCTAGATTCTTAAAGCTAAAAGCAGTGAGATTTTGTATATTAGACAATGTACTTTTTGGAAAGATCATAGTGGAATTTTACTAAATTGTTTGCTAAAAGAAGAAGCTGACAAAGTTTTAGAAGAATTTCATGCAAGTGACTGTGGAGGACATCTCTACTGGAAGACTACTGTAGACAAAATCTTGAGAGTTGGTTTTTACTGGCCTACTTTGTTTGCAGATGTAAAAAGGTATGTGACCTCCTGTCACAAGTGTCAAATATTTGAGGGAAAGAAAAATATCTTACCATTTCCCTTAAAACCTATCTCAACAGAAATTCCATTTCAACAATGGGGTCTTGACTTCATTGGTGAAATTCACCCTCCATCATCAGCTCAACACAAGTGGATTTTGACAGCCACTGATTATTTTACTAAGTGGATTGAAGCCATACCCTCTAGGCAAGCCACTGACACTGTCATTATCTCCTTTTTAGAAAGAAACATACTTTCAAGATTTGGATGTCCTCAAAATATTATTACTAACAATGCAGCTGCATTCAAATCCAAAAAATTTATTGAATTTTTCCATAAATATCACATTACCCTAGGCCATTCTACTACATATTACCCTTAAGGTAATGGCCTTGTTGAATCTTCAAATAAAAGCCTTGTAAACATCATCAAGAAATTACTAGAAGATAACAAAAAGACTTGGAACAAGAATTTAGTCAATACCTTATGGGCAGATAGACTTACCACCAAAAAATCTATTGGTACATCTCCTTACCATCTTGTTTATGGAATGGATGTTGTTTTTCCATCCTCCTTAGGAGTACTAGTAATGAAGATAATCCAAGAATTACAGGTTGAAAAAAATGATATTCAAAGAAGAATTAACCAAACCATTCACTTACAACAAACAAGAGAATAGGTTTATATTAAGTCTCAAGTTATCCAGGATAAGATAGTGTAATGTTCCAAAGAGAGATTTTCTACAACAATGAGAATACCCTAAGGTATTATAGAGTTTGAGATGCAGCCCTATGACTAATAACATATGTAAAATCACTTAACCTTCGATAAAATATGCAGCAGAAACTTTATACAGTGTTTTACAAACCAAAAGATGGGGAAAGGTGGTGATTTAGGCCCTAAAACGATTGTATTCAGATATCTTCATGAAAATAAGATGGGAAAGTGGTTGGCTATAATATATAGGGTTATGAGGAACTCCCATGTCAAATTTCGACAAAAAAAAATGTGTTTTTCTATGTTAAACAGTTCCTTCTTTCCTAACTAGGCTAGAAAACCCTAATTTCCCATGACCTGGAGTATGCAGAAATTTGCTGAAGCAAAAGAGTGTAATTTTCTGAAGCGTTTAGTGAATATGGAGTATTAAATTATTGAAACACATCTAATACATGGCCATAGCACTTTTCATGAGAAATACAGTAAATTACAGGAAGAATCCCTCAATATTGAGGAGCTGCAACACTATAATGGAACAAAAAAGTCTTCAGCGTAAATTTATAAAGATTGAAGCTTATTTTATTCATAAATAAGATCTATGATATATCTCTGCATTAAAACACATATCTCTTACATATCTGGATACAAAAATTCCCCTCTTTACATTCCCCTCAGGGATCTTAGTGAAAGATGAAAAACAAAGAGTAGATCTGAGATTTATTTTACAGATCTGCTGAAGTATTCAGAAAATTACTGAATCATGTACATGTATAATATCAGATCTGAATGGAACATATATTGGTTGGCCAATCTATGGATCACCACAGTGAAGGATGAGTCCAATCACTGGAGATCTCTCCTCAAATGATAGTGCTAAGATGCTCTGCAATTCTGCTCACCAAACTAACGCAGTCATGGAGGGAATACTGCACTGTAGCTCTGAATAGAATATGGCCTAATGCCAATGTGTGGATATATAGCTCAAACTGAAGAGGCACTCTTTTAGGAGTTTAAAAGACACACTCTGTGAGAAGAGACACCCAAAACAAACTAGATCTCTGCAGATCTAGAACTCCTCTTGCTACAACCTACATAGATAGCTCACCCCAACAGGACTACGTTGTAGATGTAAGAAGAGGCTAGGTCAAAAATATAGCTAGTGGACTAATGCATCACAATCTCCTCCAAGAGACCCTCTAGGAAGGAGGGAGGATTCCTAAACAGGAAACCCTCTCTATTCTCTTGCTAAACAGCCTAGAGAATGATTCTCAAGAATAATAATATCCTCAACAACCTTTTCCTTGAGTCTTTCCATTCCTTGTATAAGATTAGGGTTTGAAAAAACCTAAACCATCTTCATTCATTTGTCCCCTTTCACATGGAGGACCTCCTCATAGGACTATGCTAATCATCTAGGAGGTTCATTGTATTTGGACTGCGTTATGATTTGGTCCTGTTGACCCAGTCAAATAGCTTGAACTTGTTTCACATACAAGTGGATTTTATTAAGTAAGCCCTGATTTGACTCTGTTCACATTGGGCATTGATTTATGTTGCTACCTTGGAGTTTTAGAGTTCCTCCTTCATGCTTTTATTCATGAGTTAGGAAAACTAAAAATAAAATGTTATATTCCCATTAGCTGCAAAATTTGGGAACATTATAGTCTCCCCCGGCAAAATGTTGCTTGCCCTCAAGCAACTCTTATTGTAGATGCAAACCATCTATTCCCCTCCAAATGGCATCCACATAAGGAAGGCTTCCTCCATTTTCTGCAATAGGTTATGTATGTTTGGTTCCATTGTTATCTTCCACAAATGCATGAGACGACTTCCAACTATATGGTTAGATGTCCTCTTCCTATCATGAAGTACAAAATGACTATTACATGATGTCCAACACCATCATAAACACATGAGAGACATAAAATAGAGTAGCTCCTTCCATAAAGGAAAAGCTTCATCATGCAAAACATTCCTCCATCCATGTTTTATGAACTTGATTAAGCATTTTTATGCTTTCATTCTTAGCCCTGTTGGCCTTGTTGGACCCAAACTCCATCATTCCAGCGTTATGCAAAAGAAGAAGGGAAGGAGCAACATGGGTGGACAAAGTTGTCAAACCATATTCCACTAATAATAACCATCGGAGCAAGGCCCTTTGCTGCCATCCTCTATCTTCTCCATGCAAGATGGACAAGCCAAGCTTCCCAAAAGATGATGTACATGCCTTTCTTTGCTGCAATTTATCTTTGATACATAAGACATGAATCAGAAAATTATGAGCTATGGGGTGGTCACCATACTCATTTAAAAGCAACCAAAGCAACAAGAGGTCTTGTTGCCTTATTTCCTCCTCATGTGCATCATGAAAACAAACCATACTAATGGACATATGTAGATCATATCAGCCCAATAAAAAGTATCATTATCCATGCACATCATGATATCATTATACCAAATTTTATACAACGCAAAACACATAGACATAAGAGATGGCATGTGGTGGCCATACTCTCTCAAGTGAATAAAAATTGTGCATGCCTTCTCTTGTTGCAACATATCATTGAAATCTAAGGCATGATTCAGAAAAGGATGAGCTATTGGGTAGTAACCATACTCACCCAAGAGCAGCCATAGCAATAAGGACTTTTGCAGCCTTCTTGCCTTGTCAACATGTGGATCATGGAGCAACAACACAATGATGGACATGTGAAATGTCTCATCAACATAGTGCAAGCAAGCTCCCTCATACCACATCATGTGGGAGTTATCCCTTCTCCCGAACCAAAGTACATGTATGAAATATTCCTCAAACAGAAATATAGGTAGACATATGAGACATACTTCAAACATGGATGAATACATGGACATGAGATTTAATATGTGATGTCCAAATTCTCTTTTTAACAATCACATCAACCATGCCTCCTTTTCATACACCCTATTAGTGATGCATAAAGCATGAGATTAGAAAATGATAATCTTTGGGTAGTGATCATGCTTACCCCAAAGTAACTAGTGTTGCCATGCCTCCTTATTCATTTCATAACTATTCTTTAAGGCGTAGATCAGAGAAATATGTGCCTTTGGAGAGTGATAGGAGTCTCCCAAGGGCAACCAGCGTAACCAAGGTTTTTGGTCCATATATTTCTGCAAGTGATCATGTGACCTCTTTCTCACCATCCTCATCCACTCACTCAAATATGGAAGTTGAGTGATGTGCTGCATAATCATGGCATCCTCACTTTGTAGAACACCATCTTCTTCAAACCGATGAAAATTATTTTACTCCATGAGATGTTGAAGTACACCTTTTATGAGACCTCTTAAAGAGACCTCTTCTTCCTTCATGACCTTCCAAAACCAGTGAGGTTCTGGATCTGCAGTAGGTAGAAGTCTCTCTTTGAGTTGTAGCATGCTCATTGAGAGAGTGTCATCTAGATGGGAGAAAATGCTTCTCATCTCAAGATATCTACTCTTCCTCTTCTTCTTATCCACTGCTTCAAGGTTGAAGTTGCCTCTAGAATGATTCAAGAGAGCTGAAGCCTCTTTGTCATAATCACTAAGTGACAGCGTTGTAGGTCTGTAGGGTGATGCATTTACTGTCTCAAAGTAGGTTACATTACTGATATCACAATCAGCCATTGAACATAGGATAATACTAATCCCATTTTTTGAAACTCTACATATCAACTCAAGATATTTAATGCAGCTAAAAAATGATGCACAGGGATAGTTTCTAGTCTCCTCCTTGATTAGATCAGGGGTCCTCTGCGCTGTGAAATGTCTTTGCTTCAAATCAGCAGTTTGATCTAATCCTTGGCTATGCATTGGTCTTGAATCAATATGTGCTGAAATTTTATGCATACCTTGGATCAAATGATATGTGGGAACCTCTTGAAAAAACATAAGAATTCCTCCACCCAGATCAATGATGTCTCCAACTGCTGGAAAGAATGATGGCCTCCTTCCTTCAAGTATACCAGCGCTGGTATCTTTTTCTTACTCATGCATCTCCCGATTCATGCATGGGAATCCATATGTTAAGATCTCAAGGCTACCTTGCAAAAATGAGAGTGCCTCTCCTCTAGATGCAAGTACTTTAGCAACAGGTGGTGAAAATGGATATCTCTTGCCCAAAGTGACAATATTGACATCCTCCTTGGTTTCCTTGGGAGATGTCTCTTTGTGGCTAATATTTTTCCTCTTCTCTTCAAACTCTTTGAGATCTTCTTCAATACCCTTCAATGTCTGGAAAAGAAGAAATGAGATCTCTTCTTCAGTCATTCTCCCTGATTTGTGATGATAGGAAGTGTATAGTTCCTCCTCTTCATCTTGAAACCCTTTAGGAGTTTCTTTGCATCTCTCTTCTTCATTGCTATACCTCTCACCTTCTTCAAAGAAAGTAGGCATAGTGGATCTATGAGGAGATCTAGGATTCTACGGTCTTCTGATTTGCTGATAGGAAGTGCTGGGGCTTCCTTCTTCTTCTTGAATCCTCATGCAGATCTCACTGCAGATTTCTTCTTCTCGAAACTCTCTAGGAGTCTCGATGCACCCTATTTCTCTCTTCTGATTTACCTCTTGGGAGAGGCCTTACTTAGATCTGAACACTGATGAGAGTAACCTCATCCTCTCCATCATTCTAATCTCTGCTTCTCCTCTTTTATCCTCTGATATCTTGATCTCACAGGCTATGCCAAAGATCATGCTCTGATACCACTGTAATGTTCCAAAGAGGGATTTTCTACAAAAATGAGAATACCATAAGGTATTATATAGTTGGATATGTATACATATGAATTATAGCAGATGTAAAATCACTTAACCTTTGATAAAATATGCAGAAGCAACTTTATAAAGCGTTTTACAAACCAAAAGGTGGGGAAAATTGGTGATTTAGGCCCTAAAATGACTGTATTCATATATCTGCGTGAAAATAATATGGGAAAGTGGTTGGATATGATAGCTATAGTTATTAGGAACCCCCACGTCGAATTTCAGAAGAAAAAAAATGCGTCTTTATATGTTAAATAGTTCCTCCTTTCCTAACTAGGCTAGAAAACCCTAATTTCCCATGACCTGGAGTATGCAGAAATTTTCTGAAGCACAAGAGCGTAATTTTCTGAAGGGTTTAGTGAATATGGAGTATGAAAAATCACTAAAACACATATAATACATGGCCATAGCACTTTTCATGAGAAATATAGTAAATTACACGAAGAATCCCTCAATATTGAGGAGCTGTAGCATTATAATGGAACAGAAAAGTTTTCAAGGTAAATTTATGAAGACTGAAGCTTATTTTATTCATAAATCAGATCTATGAAAAATTTCTGCATTAAAATACAGATCTCTTACAGATCTGGATACAAAAATTCCCCTCTTTACATTCCCCTCAGGGATCTTAGCAAAAGATGAAAAACAAAGAGTAGATCTGAGATCTACTTTACAGATCTGCTGAAGTATTCAGAAAATTACTGAATCATGTATATATAGAATATCGTATCTGAATGGAACATATATTGGTTTTCCAATCTATGGATCACCACAGTGAAGGATGAGTCTAATCACCAGAGATCTCTCCTCAAATGATAGTGCTAAGATGCTCTGGAATTTTTCTCACCAAACTAATGTAGTCATGGAGGAAATACTGTGATGTAGCTCTAAATACACTATATCCTGATGCCAATGTGTGGATCTGCAGCTCAAAATGAAGAGGCACTCTTCCAGGAGGTTAAAAGACACACTCCATGAGAAGAGACACCCAAAACAAACTAGATCTCTGTAGATCTAGAACTCCACTTGCTGCAACCTACATAGATAGCTCACCCCAACAGGACTGCGTTGTAGATGTAGGAAGAGGCTAGGCCAAAATGCCAAATAGTGGAATAATGCAACACAATCTCCTCCAAGAGACCCTCTAGGAAGGAGGGAGGATTCATAAACAGGAAACCCTCTCTATTCTCTTGCTAAACAACGCAAAGAATGATTCTCAAGAATAATAATATCCTCAACAACCTTTTCCTTGAGTCTTTCCCTTTCTATAAGATTAGGGTTTGCAAAACCCTAAACCATCTTCATTCATTTGTCCCCTTTCACATGAAGGGCATCCTCATAGGACTGCGCTGATCATCTAGGAGGTTCATTATATCTATACTGCGTTATGATTTGGTCCTGTTGACCCAGTCAAATAGCTTGAACCTGTTTCACATACAAGTGGATTTTATTAAGTAAGCCCTGATTTGACTCTATTCACATTGGGCATTGATTTATTTTGCTGCTTTGGAGTTTTAGAGTTCCTCCTTCACACTTTTATTCATGAGTTAGGCAAACTGAAAATAAAATGTTATATTCCCATTAGCTGCAAAATTTGGGAAAATTACAGATAAAAAAAAAATTGACAGAAAGAGTAAAGAAGATGATTTCTACATTGGAGACAAAGCACTAAAATGGGATTCAAGAAGAGAAGAGAAAAGTAAACATGGAATTTGATTTTCTATGGAAAGAACCTTATGTTATTTATGGTTACAGAGGTAACAATGCTTTCTTTCTAAAAGAAATGGATGGATCAGATTTGCTAGGTGGACCATTCAATGGCAGAATGCTTAAGCACTACTACTCAGAGATAAAAAATAATTAATTTTGTTTACTTTATCCATTGTACATAACATCGCAATATTTTAGATTGGTTTGGATGTTTTCCTAACAAATTTGAAGCCCGAAGAGAAGGCCCTAAGCTTTGAGAAGTAAAATGTCATAAGTATGAACAATTGCAGAGATCGGGATAACATTTACAAGGTCAACTCGGTAAAAATTCAAAGGCTAATAGTCTTAAAGTTCTTGAAATTTCACTAGGAAATGCCATCCCCATGTGGAGCAATTGTTAGGGTCCTATCATAATAGGGTTCATAAATTTTGAATTGACTATGATTAGTCTTGTAAATATGTGTTAGGACCTCACAATGTACCATTTTGACCATACATTTTGACACCACTTTACTCTTTATAGTCCATATTTAAAAGTTTACATTATCATTTCCATCTGTTTTATCCAAAGGTATATGAAATCATTCTCTTTACTATGTATTTAATTTGTTTTGCATATAATTCCACATTACTTTTATATTTAATCATTAATAGAAGATAGATAGTTGCTAAGACAAGTCTAAAATATCGCAGATAATCTATGATAAGGATCGCGTTGCTGAAACAGTCGAACCCGTTGCTGAAACAATCAACAGGCAGGAAAATCCCATAGCTGAGACAGCTCGTGTTTTGCGATATTCAAAGTGTATTTTAAGAATGATGACAACAAGAAGAAGACGAATAAGGGAAGCTGTTACACGGACCGTTTTGAAGCTAGTATTTTTGTACCTATTGTAACAGCATTCCAGGATGGAAGAACAGAAAAGACCCTGTATTAAAATAAGAGATTAGATTTGGATGAAAATAGGATTTCTCTGATGTAACTGTAATAGATGTCTCCTCTTTAAAAAGAGGAGACATAATCATTAGAAGGGGGGAGAGATTGCGGGAGTACTTTTCTTGAAGCAAGAAAGAGCCTCTGCTCTGTTGTAATGTATCATTTCTTGACAAATGAATAAAAGTCTATTTTGAGCGCTTCAATTTAATTTCTTTCCTCGGGGAATCTTGTGAGAAGGACAGGGCCCGCCTTCATCACAAGATTCACCCAATTGCTCCTGTAGTCTGTTACTCTTTATGTTATTCGCACCGTAATTTAACCTTGTTTGCTGGAGAATTACTTATACAGTTCTGTGTTTCTTATTAAGCACTCTGTTTTCTTTAACACTGCATTAGCTTTATACCATTCATTCTTAAGAAGCTGAGAGTTACTTTATTTTCTGTCATTTGTTTATCAGATGAATGTGTGATAGATTGATATCGAGAACAGGTGCTGAATATTCCTATTTGAAGGAATAGGGTCCTGTTCTCCATAGGTTGATATTCTTTTTTTCGCAGTGTGATTGATATTAGGAAACAGGTGCTGAAGATTCCTGTTCAAAGGAATAGGGTCTTGTTTTCCGTGGATTGATATTTTTCTACAGTGTGATTAATATCAGGAAATAGGTGCTGAAGATTCCTGTTTGGAGGAATAGGGTCATGTTCTCTATTATGGTTGATTGATCTCCTTCTCTGCAGGGTGATTTCCTTTCATTATTTTTCCTAGGATTCTTTTAATGAAGGTCTGCAATAGAGGGATTGTTTCTGCTGTAACACAAGTAGGCTTCAGCTTTGTTAAAGTGAGGTGTGAACAGTTTGATTTGTGTGATTGATACTACAACATTTCTTTGCTTTTGGAATTGAGCATATCCAGTGTGTGATTGTCTTTGGAATAAATAGACCTTCCGGGGTTGACAATTTATGTGGTGCTTGAATTGTTAAAACAATTAAAGTGACCAACATTTTGGTGCCATTGCCGGGGAAGGCAATTATAGATTTCAAAAGCATTGATGTTTTATTTCTAGATGTGCAGATTGTATGAGAGGACACGGAACCTCGAAGAAAACTAACCTTACAGGTGGCAAGGGCAAAGGAAGGGGAGGAAGAAAGACTTTTATTGACGAAATTGTATCAAAGGTTGAATCGTCACAGAGATTAAGCTCTCGAAGACCAAAACCTCAATGCTCCCCTCAATCAGACTACAAAACAGAAGAAGTTGTGAGCCTTGAAAACGTAGAGGAACCAGTAATAGATATTAAAGAACCAGTAGCCAGTGCTGAAGAATCAAAAGAAAGTGCTAAGGAATCAGCAGAGAACGTTGAGGAATTGATAGAAGATATTGGACGACCAGTGGAAAACATTGAGGAACCAGTAGAAGATTTTGAGGATCGAGCAAGTGCAGTAGGAGATCAACCAATGGAAGGAAAAAATGAAGAATTATTTGGTGGAGGACAAGTAGATCCTGAAGGAGAAGGAAAGGATGAAAATTCTCTCTCTACCTTGGGATTTCCTATCAGTGATCTCCATAGAGGAGCAACTCCTATGAAGAATATTCCATTGTCAGCCTTACCTAACTTCCATGGTCTATCCTTTGAAGATCCGGATGAATTTCTTTTTGAATTTGATATATTATGCAAAAGCTATGATTATGTTACTAATGCTCAGAATTTGAAACTGTTTCCAGCAACATTAAAGGGAAATGCGTTAAGATGGTTCATGAGCCTTGGAAGCCAGGTAATCACAACATGGGAACAGATGAAACAGAAATTTCTGCTTAAATATCAAGATTATTGTCGGACAAGAGAAAAGAGGGAGGAATTATTCAACATGGCACAAAAGGCGGACAAGAATTTGGAAGACTATGTGAAAAGACTGCAGTATAATCTGCAAAGATCTGATCATTCGAATGTAAGTAAAGAAATTCGTAAAACAATATTACTTAGAGGATTAAGGGACGATTTTTTAGACATGCTAAACATGCTTGGTAAAGGAGATATATCTAAAGAATCATATGATGAGATTGTTGAACTTTGTAAAAGATTTTCAAGAGGAGCTGCAAGGAACAGAGCAAGTAACAAAGATCCCACTTATTCAAGAGTTCAGAAATCAGCCAGTGGGGGAGCAACAAGAGCTGAAATAGGTAATTTACTTGAAGAATTTAAAACTGAAATGTTAAGTTCTTTTGCTTCACAAATTGATACCTTGCAGGTTAAAAAGAAGCAGGCTGAAGCAGAAGCAGTTCTGGCTGTCTTTTGCCCTAAATGCAGAGATAAACATCCACTAAGGGAATGCCCATTGGACAAGATACCAATCTGCACCCTTTGTGAGAAAGATCATGAAACACAACAATGTCCCTCTCTACCGGGAATAAAAGCAGCACTACAGCCAACGGAAGAAGAATTTGAAGCAGTTTATCTACTAAAACAAAGAAGACAATGGCAACCAAGAGGACGAGGTATGAATTCTAGTATGCCATTTACATCTTCTAATCATTGGAATAATTATCCTTCTTTCAGTCAGACAAATTACCCTCCCTTTAACCAAATGCAATACCCACCCTTTAATCAGATGAACTACCCACCCATGTAACAAACAAACCCTCCCTTTGTTGATCCTGCAATGTGGACTCCTTGGCCCCCACAACAACCATCCTCTTTTAATCCATGGAATTCAAATTGGAGAAGTCAACAACTCCCGTATCCAAATCAATTTCCTCAATTTCAACAACCACTGCCTCTACCATCAGGAGCTCCATCAAATAATAAAATGAGACCCCAGCTACCTGTGCAACCAAATCCTAACCCTAATAACAAAGTTGTGCAAGTCATTGATATTCAGAATCAGCCTACATTTTCTACTATGCAATGTAATGATATTCATTTGAGATCTGGGAAAATAGTAGAACCTATCATAGATGATATAACCTCTTCTGATTCTGATAAAGATGAAACTGAGAAACATAAAAAAGCACAACCACCCTCTAACAAGGGTGCTGAAATAACAGAGCCACCATTCCCCGAGCGTTTAGTTTTAACTAAAACGCCTGAAACACCTGCTTTTAATATTTTAGGGGAATTGCAAAATTTGTATGTTAAAATTCCACTTTTACAGGCACTAAGAGATGTACCAATTTATGCCAGAACCATGAGGGACATTTGTGTTAAGAAACCTGGTAGGAAGACTAAAGACCCCCTTACAGTTCATGTTATGGGTGATCTATCTACATTAATGTCCGGAAAAACCCCTTATGTAAAATATGGTGACCCCGGCCATCCTACTATGACAGTTAAAATTGGTAAAACGATAATTCCTCAAGTTCTGGTAGATTTAGGTGCTGCAATAAACATTATGACTCTCGAAACTTCACAGTTGTTACAGCTGAATAACACAATTAGAGATACACCAACCATCCTAGATTTAGCTGACCGTTCTACAATTAAACCAGAAGGAATTGTTGAAGATCTAGTTATCTCGGTTGAATCCTGGAATTACCCAGTTGATTTTGTGGTATTACAAACTAAAAAAAAGCTGGGGGGACACCCTTTAATTCTAGGAAGGCCATGGCTAGCCACAGCCAATGCCTTTATCAGTTGCAGATCCGGTTCAATGAAAATTTCTAATGGTTATGAAACTAAACAGCTTACTCTTTATCCTCATGCTACACCCATAATTAATAATGAAAATTCTGTGTGGATGGATTATGATGATAATGCTATTCATCCTATTTTAACTATCGGACAAGCCTTAACTCTTAAGACAACACAGAGGATGAAATAATTAATAATTTTATTTGCAAACCTTCCTCTGTAATTGCTGAAAGACACAATCAATTGAATGCACTTTTCGAAACAGATACCCAGGAAAAGATTGAATCTGAAGATTTATCTCAGACATTAACCACCATCTCCTCTAAAAGCATAACAGTGGAAATCGAACCTGGAAAAACATTAAATATAAATCATGATCTAACAATTGCTGAAACACAACAGTTAATGAAGTTATTACTTGAAAATAAGGAAGCATTTGCATGGGATTAAACGAATATGAAGGGAATCTCTCCTGAATTATGTACTCACCGAATTTATATTAAATAAGGTTGCCGACCATTCTGTCAACCCCAAAGAAGAATGAACCCTAATTTAAGAGAAATTGTTGAAGAAGAACTTCAGAAATTTCTTAATGCAGGATTTATATACCCCATATCTGACAGTGAATGGGTTTCCCCATTGGTAATAGTCCCTAAGAAAAAAAGGAAATGGAGAGTGTGTGTTGATTACAGAGCCTTAAACAAAGCTACTCAAAAGGACCACTTTCCTTTACCATTCATTGATCAGGTGTTGGATAGTCTGTCAGGAAAGAAATTCTTTTCCTTTTTAGATGGATTCAGCGGGTATAACCAAATTAGAATTGCACCCCAAGACCAAGACAAGACTACTTTTACTAGTCCTTGGGGAACTTTTTCCTATAAAGTTCTTCCCTTTGGACTATGTAATGCACTAGCAACTTTTCAGAGGGCTGTTATAGGAATATTTTCTGACATGTTGAATGACTCTATGGAAATATTTATGGATGATTTTACTCCTTATGGTGTGTCTTTGGAAGATGCATTACAAAATCTTGAGAAGGTACTTAAACGTTGTATACAAGCTCACCTCTCCCTAAATACTTAAAAGTGTCATATGATGATGAGTGAAGGAGTAGTGCTTGGACATTTTATTTCATCTCAAGGTATTCAGGTAGACCCATCCAAAATACAGGTCATTCAGAATCTTCCTGTTCCTAAAACACAAACTGATGTGAGAAGTTTTCTAGGACATGCTGGATATTACAGGAGATTTATTAAAAACTTTTCTAAGATAGCTTCTCCTTTATTTGTGTTGCTCATGAAAAATGTTGAATTTAAGTGGACTAATCTTTGTCAGAAAGCCTTTGTAGAACTCAAGCATCATTTATCTATTGCTCCTATTTTGAGAGGACCTGATTGGGCACTCCCCTTTCATATATCTACTGATGCTTCAGACACTTCAATTGGAGCTGTCTTGGGACAAGAAGAAAACCATCTTCCTTATGTTATCTATTTTATAAGTAAGAACATGACCCCTGCTAAGCTTAATTATACAGTTACCGAAAAGGAATTTCTTGCAGTAATTTATGCCATTAATAAATTTTGACATTACATCACTGGTTATCCTACTTTTGTCCACACTGATCACTCGGCTATTAAGTATTTAATGAACAAATCTGTCACAAATGCTCGAGTTACCAGATGGTTATTGTTACTGCAGGAGTTTGATATTACAATTGTAGATCGGCCAGGTAAAGAAAATGTTGTGGATGATTTCCTTTCACGGTTAAAAACTGATAATAATATTCCAGTAGATGATTCCTTCCTTGATGAGTATTTATTTGCAGTATCTGCTCACTCTCCTTGGTATGCAGACATTGCCAATTATTTGGTTGCAGGAAAGTTACCATCACACCTATCAAATAGGGAAAAGAGAAGAATTGTTCAACAAAGTGCCAGGTATAGCTGGATAAGCGGGTGTCTTTTCTACACAGGGCTTGATCAGGAAATCCGAAGATGCATCAGAGAGGATGAGGTGTACGACATACTAAAAGCTTGTCATGATGGCCCCTGTGGAGGGCATTTTGCTGATAAAAGAACAACACACAAAATTTTGAGGATGGGTTACTATTGGCCCTCATTGTTTAAAGACGCAAAGAAATATGTGCGGACTTGTGACAGTTGTCAACGAATGGGTCAACCCAATCATAGAGATCAAATGCCATTAAACCCCCAGGTAGTACTTGAACCATTTGAAAGATGGACCTTAGATTTCATAGGACCCATTAATCCTCCATCCAATCAAAGAAATTATATATTAGTTTCTACAGACTATATGACTAAATGGGTGGAGGCCAAAGCACTTATTAGAGCCAATGAAGAAGTTGTCCTAGCTTTCTTATTTGAGGAGATCTTTGTTAGATTTGGAACTCCTAGAGAGCTGGTTACAGATGGAGGACCTCCCTTCAACTCTCATGGTTTTAAATCTACCCTTCAAAAATATCATATTCATCATAGAATGACTACACCATACCACCCCCAAGCCAATGGGCAGGTGGAAAGCAAAAATAAAGTAATAGAAGCCATTCTAACTAAAACAGTGAAGGATAACCGGAAGGATTGGTCTCAAAGGCTCCTTGAAGCACTATGGGCTTATAGAACTACCTGGAGAAATACTACAGGATTTTCTCCCTATGAATTGGTTTATGGTAAAAGTGTTGTTTTTCCTGTGGAATTTGAAATCAAAACTTTAAGAACTGCTTTAGCTATTAACCTTGATTTGACTGATATGCAGACAGTTAGGTTGCAACAGCTTCTTGAATTGGATGAAAAGAGATTAGATGCCATTCACCATACAACCATGATTCAACAACAAAGAATGAAATGGCATGATAAAGTTATCAAGCACAAGAAGTTCCAAAAAGGTAATTGGGCCTTATTGTATGACTCTCGATTTGAAAACTTTCAAGGTAAGTTATGTACAAGATGGCTTGGACCGTATGAAGTAGATGTTGTTTTTCCCAATGGAACAGTAAGACTTTTAACAATTGATGATTCTAAAACACCTCTACTAGTAAATGGTCATAGGCTTCGCTTGTACCAGCGCCCTGTTTCTAAAGAAGATTTTAAGGCTGCTTGGATGATTGATACACATTATCTTTTTCTAGGGGAGTCCTCTGCTCCTCACAACATTTAATTTTCTGCACTATATTTCTAGTATTAGATTAGATTTAAAACTAATAATCCCTGTCAAGGGTTGGCATGTTACAATTGTATTTTGCAGATTAAGGAAGAACTCACTAAGGAGGACAGTTTCATCACAAGAAGATCTAAAGCTTCAATCAGAGAAGCTTTGTTTCCCTCATCTCAATTCATTTCCTCATTTCCCAGCAATGTCTCTTTTATCACTTATCCCCTTACTGCATCTTTCCCTTTTTCCTATTTTTCCTATCATACCCACTCCTGAAACACCATCTTTCAGCCAGCATTTCCCGTTCCCTACTGCTGAAATCGTTCCTCGGCAAGTACTTCCCCAATTTTCTTAGTACCAAATCATTACATTCCATTTTTCTTATTTTTCCATTGCTGAAACACCACTTTCAACAACATGTCATTCATTTTTCCATTGCTGAAACACCACTTTCAGCAACCTGTCATATATCTTTCCATTTCTAAAACACCATTCCTTTCCTCTGCTACACAAGTTTTCCAGTACCCTACTTTTATTCTTCAGATCCCTTGGGTGAATATTGTCCAGTATTGAGCAGACTCCAATATGCTCCTGTTTCTACATTTTAGAGAAATATAAAGATTCTTCCATCAGTATTAAGCCACTATGAACGAGCACTCTATACTTCGAATTATAAAACAAAGGTAAATATAAAGTAAGTGGATTTTTTATGTAATACAGTTAAATCGTAGTATAAAGAGAAGATCTTTTCCATCATGATTATATCCCCCGTACATTCAAGACCATCATTTCATCGCATGTAGGGGGGGGATTTCAAAAATAAAAATCATCATTTCACCCCATGCAAATCACCGCCATTCTTAATACCCATTATTTCAGCCGATACACCATGTTCTTAGACGTAAACAATTACTCTGATCAAGTCTAGTGTTTCTGCTCTCTGCGCCTCTACATTTGACTCAAGTTAGTAGCTATGGGAGGCCCGGCTATCAGACATGAACCTGGCTCGATGGCTCTTCTTGAATTATTTCCGGACGCTCACCAAATGTTTCAGCAGGCATGATGGATTACATATTTCGAGAGGCTCGGAGAATTTGATCCTCAGCAAGTTTTGGAGTTTGCGCAGAATTTTCAAGAGAATCACTCCATAGTCCAAGGGGTCCGAATTTCGGTCACAGAAGAAGATATAGCACAAGTTTCGAGATTTCCGGTCACAGGTGCTCGGTGGTTTAGCAGGAAACAAGTCATACTAAACGCACAGCAGGACTTCCTTCTTCCAGATGAACAGGTTGAGATTAAAGGCCGTGGCATAGGTCTGCATTCATTACCTCCCCCATGGCCAAAGGTAGCTGAATTTTTCAAGCACTATTTAACTTGCGAGGGGCGCTACCAGGTAGTTTATCAACATGATTTTGTTTTAATGAGTCATTTGCGGCATGGTCGACTAGTCAACATTCCTTATTATCTGCTTGGATGTATTAAAAATATGTCATATTACTGTAGACGGGTAAAATTCCCATTACTGTCCCTTACCCATCATCGCCTGTGTCAATTATTAATTCAGAGGGGTTTTGCCCAACAAAACCCCCCTTTAAATAACCCACCCTTACTTCTTGAACAGGCCCCTGAAATTCCCCAAGAAGCTGAAATTCCCCAAGAAATTCCCGAAAGCTCTTATGAACGACAACTGGAAGATATTCCTGATCCTCCATTGATTCCATATTCAGAACCAGTTGACCCGTCCCCAAGTCCATCCCATTTAGCAGAGTCATCCCATCCCACTTTCCACATCCCTGGCGATGACTCTCAAGCCGAAACACCCCCATCACCCCCTACTCATAAAAGAAAGAGACGAATTGCAACAGTCTCTGTCTCAAAAAGGGAAACAAGGGCTACATCTCAAGCTGTCACCTCTTCTGATAGCCCTTCTCCTAGAAAAGAATCTTCTCATAAAAAGAAAAAGAAAGTCACTGCTTTTTCTGCTTTCCTACCTAGGAGAAAAATGAAAACGACTGTTGAATCTGAAGTCATTCCCATTTCCCCTGACCCTGCAGCTATCTTGCTAGAAAAATTCAGTCGTCATCACCATTCCAAATTCCCGAATCATTACCCGTCTCGTCCTGTGGCACTGCTCCACAAGAACCAAATGCCCAGGGTAATATGACATTATTTTCTACTCAAAAAGTAACTGCTCCACAAGAACCAATTACTCACTCAGCAGCTGAAACACAAGAACCAGCTGTTGAAGTGCAAAAATCAAACATCCAGCATGATAATATAAGGAAACCAGTTGTATCTGAAACACAAGAACCAGCTACAGCTGCGGAATAGCAATCAACTCCAGCAAAAGCAACCAACACACAGAGTTCACTCACCATGGCATCTTTATTAGAAGAAAATGAATTTTTAAAGTCAGAATTAGAGGCCTACAAAAGAGAGTTGGTAACGGCAAGAGAAGCCTTTGATAAAGAACTAAATCTCTACATGTTGGCACATACAGCATCAGCACAAAAGAATGACCCAAGTAAAGAATATATGTGCCATGAATGTGGAAACATCTACCAACAAGCCGGTTACAAAATAGTCAAAGTCCCAGTGCTTGAGGCATCCACATCAGTTGCAGTCAAAGAAGAACGCCCTACTGCCACACAAGAACCAGTAGGGCCCTCAAAAATTCTGGAGAAAGAAACCAAGCCACAGATATCCTGCCCTGTATTAGTTAACTCAACTACTCAGACTATGCCTCAGCCCAGTACTTATAATGCCAGAACACAAACTCCACCATGGAAAGAGTTGGAAATAATGAATGAGTGGAAGAACCAGTATGCTATTGATCAAGATAAAATGTTACAACAGCATAAGTTGGCCTGGCAGAATCGGATGTATTCCAATTGGGATAACTAGGAGCAGACACTTCAGAAACTTAAGGATTCCAAGAAAGAAACTAAGGAGTTAAAAGACAAACTAGTCCTGATGTTTTCATTAGTACAAAAATTGTTAGCCACCAGGAAACCTTCTTTGAATTATTCTTTGTTTCTTTCTGAACGCCTTGTTTATTTTCAGTTGAAAGCAATTAAGGACGGGAGACCTCATGAGTTGCTCACAGCGAAACAGTTTGTCAAAACATTTGCTGAGGCCTCCGCTAGTGATCAACATCTATTATGTGAACTTTATCTTCATAATGAGTCTATGCCTGAAAACAGAGAAGTCAACCTAAATCCGATTGTTGGTGATATACAGATTAGGGAATTTGTTTCCTTTATTGCCAATCAAATCACATGGCAAACCGCTTTTCTCGTGATTAGGCACAATGAGGATAATCACCTAATCTGGATAAGGTCAGAACCTTCAAATCCAGCCATTTTTGTAGCAGAATATCGTCAGTTTTTGCAGAAGCCGCGAATGAGCAGGTACATACAGCAATTGCAAGCCTCAGTACTCTGAGAGTGTCATCAGTTAATCATGGTCAAAGAGACTGCTGCTTTGAAAGAAAACACCATGTTCTGGCAACAGTCCTGTAAGGAAATACAAGAGTATAATCCCTTTAGCCATGATAATCTTCAAACTGCACTATCCAGAATACCAAACTATATCAGATGCATTCAGCAATGCGCCGAGAATTGGATTGGTTATCATTTTCACTTCCCTGTTTTATGGATGCCAGCAGAACAATATCAGCCTCATTACAGATTGGTTAACAGAGACGAGGCAGCAGCATGGCAAAAATTGCAAAGTAACCAGGGATTCAGATCTTCGACAAAGGCCACCTTCCATAGTTATTGCTTGAGTAAATTGCATGCAAAGAGTCAGTACTCAAACTCTGACTCTGACTAAAATTTGCCTGAGGACATGCAACCCTTTCAGCTGGGGGGGATTTTAGGACCTCACAATGTACCATTTTGACCATACATTTTGACACCACTTTACTCTTTATAGTCCATATTTAAAATTTTAAATTATCATTTCCATCCATTTTATCCAAAGGTATATGAAATCCTTCTATTTACTATGTATTTAATTTTTTTTGCATGTAATTCCACATTAATTTTATATTTAATCATTAATCGAAGATAGATAGTTGCTAAGACAAGTCTAAAAGATCACAGATAATCTATGATAAGGATCGCGTTGCTGAAACAGCCGAACCCGTTGCTGAAACAGTCAACAGGCATGCAAATCCCGTAGCTAAGACAGCTCATGATTTGTGATCTTTAAAGTGTATTTTAAGAATGATGACAACAGGACGAAGACGAACAAGGGAAGCTGTTACACGGACCGTTTTGAAGCTAGTATTTTTGTACCTATTGTAACAGGATTCTAGGATGGAAGAACAGAAAAGACCCTGTATTAAAACAAGAGATTAGATTTAGATAAAAATAGGATTTCTTTGATGTAACTGTAATAGATGTCTCCTCTTTAAAAATAGGAGACATTATCATTAGAAGGGGGGAGAGATTGCGGGAGTACTTTTCTTGAAGCAAGAAAGAGCCTTTGCTCTGTTGTAATGTATCATTTCTTGACAGATGAATAAAAGTCTATTTTGAGTGCTTCAATTTAATTTCTTTCCTCGAGGAATCTTGTGAGAAGGACATGGCCTACCTTCATCACAAGATTCACCCAATTTCTCCTGTAGTCTGTTACTCTTTATGTTATTCGCACCGTAATTTAACCTTGTTTGCTGGAGAATTACTTATACAATTCTGTGTTTCTTATTAAGCACTCTGTTTTCTTTAACACTGCATTAGCTTTATACCATTCATTCTTAAGAAGCTGAGAGTTACTTTATTTTCTGTCATTTGTTTATCAGATGAATGTGTGATAGATTGATGTCGGGAACAGGTGCTGAAGATTCTTGTTTGAAGGAATAGGGTCCTGTTCTCCGTAGGTTGATCTTCTTTTTTTCGCAGTATGATTGATATTAGGAAACAGGTGCTGAAGATTCTTGTTCAAAGGAATAGGGTCCTGTTTTCCGTGTATTGATATTTTTCTACAGTGTGATTAATATCAGGCAACAGGTGCTGAAGATTCCTGTTTGGAGGAATAGGGTCATGTTCTCTGTTATGGTTGATTGATCTCCTTCTCTGCAGGGTGATTTCCTTTCATTATTTTTCCTAGGATTCTTTTAATGAAGGTCTGCAATAGAGGGATTGTTTTTACTGTAACACATGTTGGCTTCAACTTTGTTAAAGTGAGGTGTGAACAGTTTGATTTGTGTGATTGATATTTGTGTGATTGATACTACAACATTTCTTTGCTTTTGGAATTGAGCATATCCAGTGCATGATTGTCTTTGGAATAAACAGACCTTCATGGGTTGACAATTTATGTGGTGCTTGAATTGTTAAAACAATTAAAGCGACCAACAATATGTACATACCTTGGTTTCTCCAAGTTGTTTTCCCATATTTTGAAAATAATAAAAAATGAAAAGAGGGTAAAAGTCCTAAAAGAAAGATAAAAAAAATTAGAAAAGAAAAGATCAAAAAGAATAAAAAATGGACCCCAAAAGAAAAAAGATATAAGAATAAGACATGAAAGTGGTGCAAGTCAAAATGCCACTACTTTTTACTTTTACTACAAAAATAAATGATTATGTGCATCTTGTTCAAAATTCCATAATCCAAGATGAGCTAAATAATTTAATCTTAACTTTTTCATGCTTTGAATTTTATGTTTATAGATAGAGAATAAATATTTTTCAAACAATTTAAACTTGACAAATCAGTAGATAGTTAGAGAATAAATGAGGAGCTCAACAGTTTAATCTGAGCTCTCGAATGAAATAAGGTTAGAATTAGATAGTTTTATGCTTTAAAATAAAAAAGGATTTAGGGTTGCAAGCTTAAATGCACCCATGCAAATGAAGTAAAAAAATGTTAGAATAATGATGGGTAGGTAGAAAGTAGTTGTACAAGGCATGTAATAAAGTATCATCTGGAAAATTACTAATTTCCCCTCCCCCACAATGATCCAGTGTTCAAAACCTTCAGTTAAAGAGGTTCAGAGCATTTCTCTGATTTTTGTTGGGACCGAACCTAAGGCTTAATAACTAATTTGGTTATAAATATTGGATTCCCTTCATAAAAACCCATTTCCTCATCATATTTACTCTCTTCCAAAAATATAATCCCTTTACCTAAGAAAAATACCTCTTTTTCTTAGAAAAAGTAAAATCCCCTCTTAATTAATTTCATTTCATCCAAAAAAACTCAAAAACCCACAAAATACAATTTATCCCAAGTATTATGTGTAAATATTAAAATGAGGTCATTATTATGCTCAAAATGCCTATTTTACACTTGGTTAGTTTATATTTTCATTCATTACATTTCATTTCATATTAATTTTTAACATAAAGTATTAAATCCCTTTAAAAATACCCCTTCTCGTATATATAATTAATTCCTTTATTTTTTAATATCCAAAAAACCCACTTATTTATGTTAACCTATGGTTCTATATTTCCCATGTGTTGAAATAACACCCCGCCCATATCCCCATAGGTTAAAACATATCATATAAATAAACCTGCCCCAAACGGTTATAAAACATTTGTAAATGTTTCATACGCCATGTCAGTATGCCCCGACAATCAAAATAAAACATTGATTTTACATTAAAAACCTATGTTTTTAATGTTAAACTTAATACCACCACATAACAAAATATCCTGACCCCACTCCCCATTTGCCGAGCAGCTTCCTCATTTAATCGTAGTCATTCGCACACATACCCTTAGATCCGAAGATCACAATGCCATATCGCATTTCAACTTGTGTGATAAAAAACCATTTCAAGGTTTGTGAAATGGGTAGTTTTGTGCCCTTATCTCTCCTCCATGCGGCAACATATAATTGGACCGCATTCGATCCCACGAAAACTACTTACTACCCATAGCCCGTGCGATAACCACCAATGGTTTTTCTCCTGTTGGTACCAAAACCACCCTTCCTCTCAGTTAACTTGCATTCAATGCTTACCTTGTTTTGACCTTAAAACACTATAAAGTTTTCTATGCACGCAGTTAAAAACGTTTTATTATTATCTGTGTGTTTTATTCATCTTTGACTGAAGAAACGAGCCCTATACACTTGTTTTCAAGACCAAGGAACCAGAAAGCAACTATAATTGCTGTTAAGATCACCGGAAGCATCCAAATTGCTTCCAAAAGACCTCAAAAGCCATCAGAAGTATGTCCAATGCCTCATAATCATTTAAAGACTAAATACCTACACAAACAGGTATTCTTCATAGAAAAACAACCTGTTTATCATTTGAAAAGGAGTATTTCTGAGAAATTAAGCTTTGTAAAACCATTTATCCATAGAAAGACCTTTATAGTTCCCTGAAAAGAACAAATTCACTGTAAAAACTCTGATAAGCCCCAATTTCGATACTGCATATGGTTTTTAAAAGAAAAATTGAATATATTTAGCCTTTACAGACTTAACAAAAGACTTCTATTTTATCCAGAAACCCTTTTCAAATAAACACAATCTTTCCGTGCCCAATTTGAACTATTTTCAGTCCAGTTTATCTAAAAGAAAAAATATTGAAACCCTTGTTTTATCATTTCTTGTACCTGTGAGAGTCTGAAGATCAATTTTAAAGACAAAATTGAAGAGTTAAAACCAAGAAAAGCCATTTTTTTCCTATTTTTATCCATAGAGCTCTGTTAAATTCAAAAACACTTCTGTAAACAATTCAATCTTACAGAAGAGTTCAAAAAAGCAAAAGTACAGAGTTTCAAGCACCCAGAAGGTATAAAAATGTCAAAATAAAATCCAGCAGTGTCTTCCAAAACCATAATTGTTGTAAACCCTCTACAACCTCATGTTGTAGACATTGAACATACACCCTTAGCAGATGTGGATTAAAAAATAGTAGATCCAGTGATAGAATTTAATCTGTTAGACCTCCACTGCTGGAGTCTTGAAAAGTCATTAGATCAGGGAGATGAAGTACAGATTTGGGAGTCAAATTTACCCAAGTATGTAGTTCCACTCACTAATCAGTGTCCAGAATTTGTAAGATTGTGTCAGTCCTATTATGCACCTGAACAAAGGGCCATGGTAAATGCAAATAAAGAAGTATTATTCACAATTATTGTTGAGTCAATAAACCTAATGCTACAGTTCAAACTAGATCCCAATGCAGTTCCTTTATCCATAGAAGCACTCACCAAGCTTTACATTGGTCTGGATTTCCCAAAAGGTTTCATATATTTCAAAATTTCATGCCTGCCTGTGTTGAAATCCCAAAACTAAACCCTCCTTATTCTACTTTAAAATTTCCAGAAGGGTCTAGGCATCTCATATCCATGTTGTCCTTCATCCTAGGGTATTTTACAGATGAGCATACAAATGAGTCCATCCTAGGTTTTCTATCGACCTTTGTACCAAGACAGCCTCCTACTATAATTTCCAATTATGTTGAATACATAGCTGAGAACATCCATGATCAGCTTATAAAATTTCCAACTGAAGGAGTATTTAGATATACTTCCTTTATTTTTCATATGTTCCTATACTTTCAAGTAGACAATTTTCCAATAACACTTCAAAAGCTGGATGTAGAGGGAAATCCATTTTCAATCATCTTTTGGACATCTTTGTTCAAAAAAGAGTCCACAGAGTTCATTTATGTACAGTTTACAGATTCCTTTGTTCATCCATTGGTTAATATGCTTAAAAATAAGGTATAACCAAGAATCAATGATGAGATAAAGAAAATTCTACAACTGTTAGAACAAAGTAAAACTGGAGATTGGTACTTATATCAGAACCATACAGAAATTAGAGTTTTTGGGTCCAATCTTTTAACCTATAAACTACCTGAGTATGTGCCAATGAGAGTTTTTTCCTTGGAGTACATCAGGCAAATTCTCAATTCAGATTCAATCAACTTCTTAGCAACCAAAAAGAAGACCCAATTTAAGTTGAAAAATCAGATAGGACCCTTCATTTGTAATCATATAGATGCAACAATAGAAGCAGAAAAATAGTTGCTAGAGTACAAATTTGAATTTAGCTTCCTATGGAATTATGACCCTCAGGGAATTCTCAGCAAAATGAGGGTTAAATGAAAACTGACACCTTATATTCACGACAAAAGGCCAAATATTGAACAATATTCTAATCAAGCAGAGTGGCTAGAAAATACCTTGATTGAAGCAGTAAGACAGGGTGATACTAGTCATACCTTGGAAACTGTGAATCAAGTAGATAAAGCTACCAAAAGAGTCAGAGAAGAAGGTACTTACACTGTTGAAACAACCACTAAGAATAGGTTTAAAATCAGTTATAATAAAAATCCTAAGCTCAATCCAGTTGATAAGGATAAAGAAACCATAGAAGTGGAAGATACAGATGTTTCAGAGACCAATACAGATGCTGCTACAACCATTATAAATGAGCAGGATAAAGATAATTCAAACACACAAATGGTTGAGAAGTAGCAGAATATGGAATCATCCTCCTCACAGTCAGCAGAGGATAAATATATTGACATCAGGGAGAAATATAAGTAGATAAAGGCCAAGAATGCAGAAATAAAGAATGATATTTATTCTCAGTATTTAAAACAAACACTAGGGATCTAGAATAGACTTCTATAATCTTTTTATTATTCAAACAAGAAGTTGATTATGTCAGTTCTTCAACCAATACTTAAGACTTCCAAAATAGTGGCAGATTACAAAAAGGTTAACCTTGAAGTGCCTACAGAAAGTATCCATTCATTAGATCAAATTGAGTTCCACAGACAAACTTCTGAGATGCTTTATTCTACCATTACTACAAAGGCAGTGAGTTCCCAAAAGCTTCAGAATACAATAGTAAATATTATTTATAAAATCAATATGGATAAGGCTTCCTCATATGCTAAAGATCTTACGATTAAGTCTTTAGAAGAGTTTCAAGTAGGATATGATCCTGCCAATGCGAAGGTTGCAGAAGAGTTGGTGAAGAAAAAAAATGCTAACATTGCAGCACTAAGAAAACAACTCAAGCTTCCACCAACAAAACATCCACAAGCCAAAGAAATTGTATAAGAGGCAAGTCAGAAATATGATATGATGAACTTGATTTTAAAATTGACAGCACAGATAAAAGAGATGGAAATCCAAATGGACAAGCTTGTCCATGAAAGAGAAACTACAAAAGCACAGGAAGTTCCTACAGTAATTCCCATGGAAACTACAGTTGTGCCTTCAACTCTAGCAGAAGAGTTGGCACCAAAAGTACCACTGGCAACGACTGTGCCAATGACATCTTCTACTACCTCAGCTATAAAGTCATCTACATCAACAGTACATCCAACAGATGAAGCCAGAAAGCTTATCAAAGCCATGGAGGAAATGACACTTCAAACCAATGAAATCAATATATTGAAGAAAATGATTGAAAATCTGGAAGACACTAAAAAGCTAGCCCAAATCAATGCAAAAACTCAGGAAAAAAGGGCTAATAGGTTAAATGTTGAGTTGAAGAATCTACAAAAGGATTCGACTTTGAAAGAACCAATATCCTATGTAAAGAATCAACTATGGAGTAAAATCATTGAATCCATCAATGATGTTTGGCCATCAATACAGGTGATATATGAGCAAAGGGATTTACTGAAGGAAGCTCAACAGAAAATTCAGAAAAAAAAAGGAGGAACTAGGTGCCAAACCTGAATAGACCCTAGAACTAATCAAGTTTCTCAACAGCAAGAACAAGCAAGAACTAGAGGAGATAGAAATTACTGACAGAACAGAGACAATCCTTGAAATAAGGAAAGTAATTTCAAAGAAGAATTTGATGAAGAAACTAGAGGAAAAGTGTGAAAACATGAACATAGCCATAACTAAATTTATGGTGAAATTTGAAATTTTGAGGCAAAGAGGTTTGCCAAACATCCTGGTTATTAATGATAAACTCATGCCACAAAAGGATTACAACAAGAAGATAAGAGATTATGCAAAAGAGTAGGTAGACAAAATAGAAGGAAAAGGAATTCCTAGAGGAAAGGTTTTATATAAAAATTTTGAAGACTTGTTTTATCTACAGCATGAGATAAAACACCTATTTGTTATAAAACCAACATTTGCTAGATATACTGAGGTAGTTGAGAACTTTAGGAAGCTGAAAAAGATTAAAATTCCTAATGAAGAATATTTTGAATCATTCACTAACGTACTGTAAAAGTCAAATTGCAGAGAAGAGGATAAAAAGAGTTGGCTGATTTTACACAGTCAAAACAAAAAATTACAGTAGTAAGGGAGTTAAACAATGGTTAAAGTGTATAAGTGATTAAAGAGTATCAGAGATAAAGAGTATCAGATAAAAGATAATATTGCAAAACAAATCAAAAATCTTATGCCAGCATTGAAGACATCAAAGCAACCAGCTAAACCCAATCCAAAATTGCACTTCTATTTTATTTGGATAAATAGGACAGCTTGCTAAGTTGTTAAGTAGCTGTCACTATTTTGTTGTAAAATATATTTTGTTTCTTTAGAAAAATCCTATGATTATTCTAGGATATTTTGTAAACATTTTTGTACATATACTTCATCTTTTGAAGTATTATTGTGGAATAAATTGTTGAATATTTCTATAGTCATTTTTGTTGTACCTAAAGGCTTTTTGTAGCAAGTTCAAGTAGCAGACTAGATCAAATCATCTAGCATCATATTTTGAGATTCATGTGATGAGCCATTGAAGTGAAGTACTTTATACTATCTTTGTTTATCTTCTCATGTTTTACATGCATCCATACATGTGTTCTAAATTTGAATGATGAACTAGGAGTATTATTACAGGATTTGTTAAAATCACCCTATCTCTAACTAGTTATCATTTCTATGTTTTCTGCTGATTTTGAGAGTAGGGAACCCTTAATTGATCCCTCTTTCGAATGACCTTTTTCTTCTCCTTCCTTATCCGGATCAAATAATCCTTGATTTCTCTTTATCCCGATCAAACCACTTCACCAATCAGCGTTTTAAGATCTTCAATGACTTATCTATCTTGCCCTGAAAACATTTGACTTTTTGACCTTGATACTAGTCCTGTCTGCTTGACATTTGACTCCTTAGCCCAATGGACAGGAAGATCTACCACTATTCATCTCATTAAGTGATTTTTCCCACCAAACCAGACCAAACCAAACCAATTTGCACATCATAACTAGCCTAATATCATATAGTTAAAACAAAGTAAAATCTTATAGAGAGAGCCCTCTCTGAACCCTAATAAGGCTAGATCTTAGAGTTTAAAAGTTGGTTCATGGTTACCTCTAATGTTATTTGACTAAAAATCAAAATCTCACAACTTAAGAATTATTAGAGTGATAACAGGTTATGTTGCAGAAGTTCTAGGGCGGCGGGGTTGACAACCCACCCCCCAACCATTTATAATATATATATTATAGTTATGGGGTGGCGGGGTTGGTGGCCCGCCACCTCATTTATTTTATATTTTTTTATTTCTAAAAAACTATGGCCCATTTTAAAAATTTACAAACCTGAAGGTTATTGGGAAAACTAAGTATCCAAAAAATTCACCTGCTTCTCAGTTGCTAGGTTCCCTGCCTGTTGACGGTGAAATTGTTGGACCCTTAAACCTGGCCCACTGCCTAAATTTGACCACAATTTTGAATTGCTCTAACTTCTTCATACAACCTCAGATTGAGGCACCGTTTGCACTATTGGATTTAGAACAGAGAACAATTTGACATGTTCCTGGTATTTTTTGTCATCTGGCCACTTTGTTTTATGATAAATTTAACCCACTTGTCCTCTGAGATCTTCTTAGATCAAGGAGATCCGTCTTTTTACATTCCATTTTAAGGATACTTTCAAAAATATCAACTAGGAAAGATCTTATAGCATTCGAGAAATATATCTCATGAATTTTATATTTGATATATTTTAATTCTACCTCAACCTTAGGATTATAATCCTTGGGCCATTTCCTCGAAATTTTTTAATATGTTTTAGATTCTCCACCATCTGAAACATAAAAGTGCCATCTCAATTGATGCTCAACGAAGTCCATTAGATTTTTATTAGGTTTATGAAATCTAATTCTTTCAACCAATTTGGATTAAATTTCAAAGGAGATGGAGGTTTGGTCTCATCTCTTACTATTCCACGAACAATTTGGAAGTGGTCTAAAATACCACCATCTTCCACCCATTAGTGCACTCTAAGGGATGAAGAAATTAAGGACTCAAAAATTATAAAAGCCATCCAATCTTTCAAAAATGGAACCTTCATTAGATGTAGGATTACTCCATGTGGGGGAAAGAGTAATAGGTTATAAATCAATTAAGTTGTTGTCCTAAATGAAATGTGAAAAATATTCATGTAATGGATGCAAGAAGCCAAAGCCCGAATTTCTTTGATTGATATGTTGAAGTTTAAATCACCTCCAAGGATAAGTGGATGAAATTTGAGAACACTAGATGAAGTCCCAAAAGGTTTTTCTATCAAGATAATGCTTGTAGAAATTTCCCAACCATTATCTTCTTAAATAAATCATAAAATCCATATCCAATGATATATGTCTTGTCAAGGAAGAGGAGAAAACACCCTCAAAGGAAGAATTATGTGCAATGAGTAGATCTCCCAATTGACCTTGGGATTCCACGACCATGAGGGACCGGTTCCTTAACTACAGGGAGATGATGGCTTTGGATCTTTCATTATTAATCATAGTTTCTTACAATATGATCATGTCAGGATTAACCTTGTGGATAAACCTTTTATGGGTTACTTTCTTGGGGGTTCCCCCAAACCCATGCATATTCAATGAAAACATCTTCACTTTTGACACTGAGATGGGCCTTGTGCTCTAAGAGCCCTGAAATTAATGTATTTTTTTCCCTACGAATGTCCTCTTTAGCTTTTGATTGTGCGACAAATTCAACTTCCTACTAGTGTCGCCAAAGGGATATTTGTGGCTAGACCTCCTTGAGATGAGGAATCTTCATTATGTGACATTATAGAATGTATGGGGTACATCCTCTTATTTATCAGTGAGGAAAGAGAGGATTTTTCCTACCTTTCCTTTGAGGCACATGAGGACATCGTAAAGGAAACAAAGAGTCTGAGGCAAGTGAGGACCACGTGAGGATGTAACACCCTCCTCCCACATTTACCCAAGCTCATCATTCTACCAAGGTAAACATGTGACAAAGCATTACTATGATATGATTTATCATTCTAAATCACCTTAAGGAAGTGGATTTGACAAAACAAAACCTTACCAACCTTCCTCGGGTGCTACAAGACCCCCAAGGAATAAACCACCCTTCCAGGTGTCTAAAAAATGAGTTAACTTGCCTTTTTACTAATTTGAACTCCCAGTCGCATGCACAAGCCTACATCCATGTGACTATAGGCTTCTAGTCGCATGCATAACCACTGCAAGGGTGAGACTATAGTATTTTTCAACCAGTTATGAGCCTAAGACCACGAAATATGTGCCACTCTTTCAGAGATAGAATCCAAGTCACTACCCAAAACTTAATGAAACTTTCCAATACAATAAATGACACAACGAAAAATCTCATAACACAAAACTTGATCAAAGACTTGGCCTAACAAAGCCTAACCATGACACGTATTTCGTCAAACATATCATGAACATGAAATGTATAGGTCATAAATACACATATGAACATAGGGAATTTATACTTATCTGATAATCGTCAAGAAGGTCTAATTCCCTCTCATAATAGCTGCAATATCATCTATTAGGTCATACATTCATTAACTATTCATTTACTAATCAAAACAAGATGATAGCAATAACTAAAATCTGTCATAAAATCATGCTTATAAACAACATATAACCAACAAATTAACATTGATAGAACAACCATTAAAACCACATAATAACAAGCACACTTTCTTATAAAACTCAAGAGCAAAGATTCATGTTATTCATACACAAAATCCAATCAAGTCAAGGACTTCCATGTACCACCCAACCATAGCTTGGGGTGAACCAAATATTTCTTTTAGCCAGTCACCCACATGCCATATTCCAAGCAAGAATATGGGACTCACAACAAAACCAACCAGGGCTTCCTTAGGCTTTACCGTGTATCTCGCCATTACTAGTCAAGGAATTCCTAGGCCCGAAACCCTCATCTATACAGCCAGGATTTACAATGTATCCCTCCATTACCAGTCAAGGGATTCCTAGGCCCAAACAATAAACACACACTACCAAGATTTACCACAATCCTGCTATACACCAGTCAGGGGATCACTAGTCCCTAAACCAGCATGAATTCCTCCGAATCTCTCCACCTAAACCATGAGGAAATTTCTTGTCTCCACCCTCAGGATATACCATTTATCTTGCCATTACTGGTCAAGAGATTCCTAGGCCATTGGAAATTTTCCTAAGACCACCCCACTGAGTTCTGAAACCATCCAAAAACCCATATCAACCAAGTAAAACAACCCCATCACACCATTAGTATCCCGAAACAACAAGGCAAGGCTTGAACCACTGTCACACCTCGAAAAAACCATACTAATGACAACAAGAGAACCAAATACACACATGCATATACCATGTGTTAGGGTCCTATATTTTATAGGATCTCAAGGTGATTTGAGTATGTCATATTTGTAATTTTACATTGTAAGTTATTTTCAATTTGCAAACGATTTCCCAAAAAAAAGTATATATAAAAGAAAATAAAAAGAGGGTATGTTAAAAGAAAAAGAAGGTGAAGAAAAAGACAAAAAAATGAAAATATAATAAAAAGAGAATAAAACCCCACAAAAGAAAAATAGAAATAATACTGAAATTGCTGCAAATTTAAATGCCACTACTATTAAATTAGCTTCCTTTATGTTAAATCCAATAAAATTGTGTGCAACTTGTCTTAAAATGCCACAATGAATATATTCTTATTCCAATCATACAGTTTAATTATGATGGAACAATTGTGAATTTCATGTCAAATAGGTTAGCGAATAAATATTTTTCAGACAGTTTAATCTTGACAAATCAGTAGTTAGGTAGAAAATGAGATTGATTCAACAGTCTAAACTGAATCAATAGGAGAAATAAGTGATAGAGTAGGTTATATTGTCATAAAAACGTTTATGTGGGTTTGCTAACTCAAATTTACCCTAAAGAGATAAGATGAAAAAATGTTAGCTTAGAAAAAGAATAAAAAATGAAAGGGTAGGTAGAAGTTGTGCTATGGCTTTAAAAAAACATGAAAATATTTATCCAAAGTTTGAAAATTCCAAAGTCATTTCATGCACATGAGAAGGCCAAACGATAAATATTTTATCCTAAGTTAAAAGGATCGAGTACATCAATATCAAGTTTGGGCAGATAAATCCTTTATCCAAAGTTTTCACTTTCATTAAACCCCCACTACCCAACAAAAAATCTCATCAAACTCCACTGCTACATGATTAACTCACCTTCATATGTACCATCATCCGATACTCCGCTTCTCCATCTGATGACTCGTATAATTGTTTGCCCCACCCTTCATCCGAAATTTACCATCCAGGGGGGAGGGGGTCCGAAAAAAGTGTTTTTGTGTTTCGGGCCCAAGCTAATGTGGTGCCCCCTCGTCATTTCTAACACCCCCCTGCCGAAACAATTTACTGCTTTGGACCCTCTCCAAAAAGCAATTTCCCGGCTATGTAAAAAACCATAAATCTTCCCGTTGAGCACTATTCATGTCACACCAAATGGACTATACCATTTCCAATTAAATACTTTCCTATGGTAATACAACCGTTGATGAATTTAATTCATCTCTAATCGTTAATCCAACGGATCCGTGACACTTTTAATGGGAAAACAACCCAACTGTGTATAAATTCATCCCTGAACAATGTTTAACCCTTTACCTTTCCATTTTATCTGCTCTGTACATGTTTGTTATATGTTTACAGAGCGCCAGAAAAGCCAATCTGATCACTGTCAAAGTACTCTCTGCAACTGTCGCCGCTTCTTCTTAATTACAGAGTTTTTACTCAGTCTCGGTCTCCATTTGTCTATCAGAAACCCTCGTTCACTAGAAAACCTGTTCCAGCCATGCCTCCCAAGAATAATGGATAGGAAGAAACTGTAAATCCACTACTCCATCCCTCTATTGACCTTGATCATATACCTTTGACAGACAGTGATTACAAAATCCATGAAACCCTGTGTGAGTTAGAGTTATTTGAAATGTACTGTTGTCTGGAATACAAATTCATTAACAAGTCTGATGACATTAGACTGTGGGAATCCAATTTTCCCCACTACATCTTTCCCTACACCCACAATGCCCCTGAATTCACCAGGAAATGTCAAGAGTTTTATGTACCCAGCCAGAGAGCTATTATTGCCCCTCCAAGAGAGAATGACACCCCTTTTTCTCAAGAAGCACTCACTTAATTATATTAGAAGTTTTACTTTGAAAAAAGGGATAAAACCCTTGCACTTTTTCTGGCTGAAGATGCCCAACTACCCAAGAAGAACCCTCCCTATCCATCCTCCATTTTCCCTGAGAGAACTAAATAGATCATTACAGTTATCTCCTACCTCCTTGGTTATTACTGAGATTAGTGGGTAGATGAGGCCATTATAGGAATCCTTTCCATTTTCTCCATAGATTCCAAGCCTTCTATATTATTCAACTTCAGCCAATTCCTTGCATATTCCATCCATGAAAAAAATTTCAAATTCCAAATTGAGGAGTTATTTAAATATGCCTCTATTTTAGTATATTTTCTTTTATACTTTCAAGGAGACAGGTTCAATTTTGCATTACAAAAGTTGGATGATGATGGAAATCAACATTCTGTCATCTTCTAGACTACAATGGTAATGAAGGAGAAGAAAGAATACTCATAGAAATAGTTCATAGAACTATTTTTACATCCAACACTCAGTGTTCTAAGAAGAAATTAAGAGCCAAGAATCAATGAATAAATTAGGAAAATCTTGCAGGTATCAAACCAAACTAAAAAAGGAGACTGGTATCTTTACCAAAACTACACAAAATTAAGGATCTATGGATGTGATCTTGCCCCATATAAGCTCCCAAAATTCCTCCCAATGAGGATTTTTTTCCCTAGAATACATTAGGAAAATGATCAATGTCAATGAGGTCCATTTTGTGTATGCCAAGAATAAATCTCAGTTCATAATCAAAACACAGATAGGACCCTTCATCTGTAACAACAAAGCAGCAGGGGAGGAAGTAGACATATTGCTGAAAGAAATGAAATTCAACCTCAGTTTTACATGGTCATATGATCCATTGGGTACCATTTCTAAGCTAAGGGTAGAGAACAAATATACACCTTATATTCATACCCACAAACCAGAGATTGAGAAATGTATGAAGAACAAGATTTTTTTCAATTATCCGAAACTGAACTTGACTCTGAGGAATCATATGACTATAAGCAGGGATTTGAAAACACTATCATGGAAGTCCATAGACAATACAATCTTAGGAGTAATAAAACATTAGATACTCCAAACAAAAAGACTAATGAAAACTCTGTAAAGAAAACTTCTAATACCACTTCAAAGAAAACTCCAGAAAAGGTTGCTAAGAAAACTGCTGATAGTTCTAGCAAAAAGCGAGTTGATATTCCTGCTAAAAATATTGTTGAGAGTTCCTCCAAAACTACTCAAATAAACGTTCCCACCACCATTCACCAAAAATAACATGTGTAAAAAGAAATTGTTGATAAATCTGACTTTATGAACTTAAATAAATTTCAAATGTCATTCAATATTGAAAATGAACTACCAAAGCTAAAAATTCCTATCCCTTTGGCTGAGTTAAGGAATAATTTTTTTTATAGAAGTCAAGTTATGAAAGATTCGAACATAGGAGAAAATAATGATACTATCAATTTGAATGATGATCAACCTGAATTATTATTTGGTCCAAAGGTAGATGGTAAAACACAAGGAGGAGTCCCTCCATTTTATGTTAGTCTCAATGTGCATGATAATATTCTCCACAATGGTATGTTGGATTCAGGAGCTTCCCACAATCTGATGCCAAAATATGTTATGGAGAAACTTGGTCTTGACATTACTAGGCCTTACAAAGACTTGTATTGATTTGATTCAAGCAAAGTAAGATGTTTAGGTCTCATTAAGTATCTATGTGTCACTTTAGCCCAAATCCCAGCTAAGAGTTTAGTAATGGACATAGTAGTGGCTGATATTCCCCCAAAGTATGGCATGTTGTTGTCATGCTCTTGGGGAGAAAAAATACAAGGTACCCTGCGAATGGATATGAATTATGTGACCAACCGAGTGTTAGGTAAAAAAAAAAAATATTATATAGGGAAACCTTAATGAAATACATGGTGAGTAGTCAGGAGAAGCCACATAACTACCCCCTTTACTCTGTTCACTCTGATTTAGACTCCTTCATTTTGTATAATGATGGGGATATTGGTGCTCGAGTAACTAGTGCTGAAAATGACATTTGTGAAACACATGAAAATCAAACACAATTTGTATAACAAAACACTAAAACTGAACCTTTTTGGAACATGAGTTTTGACGGTCCTTGTAGTAGAGCAGGGTCAGGAGCAGGTCTGTGGGTCTCAAATTCAAGAAATAATCATGCAAAAGGTCATTCATATAAACTAAATTTTAAATGTACCAACAACATAGCAGAATATGAAGCACTTATTTTAGGCTTGCAACTATTAAAGAAATTAGGTGGTAAAATAATTTCTATTCATGGAGATTCTGGTTTGATTATTAAACAAATTAAAGGAGAGTATGCTGCAAAACATCCTAGATTGAGAGCAACAGAAATTTTGTGCTTGATTTCTTGCACACTTTTGTAGAATATGATCTTGTTATTATACCTAGAAATCAGAATGTCCTTGCTAATGGTCTTGTTGTGGTCCTGTGATTTGGCAGATTGGCATACCAAGTGACAAGTAAACATCAAAACTAGTCTTTAGAGTTCTAGGACCTAGCCTTCCTAGTCTTAGAGAGGGATCTCTCAATTGTTTGCAAAGATATGACTTTTTTGCTTGTAAAAAGTTGATTTTAGGATAGTTATTAAGCATGAGTTTTTTTTATTGTTTGGTGGGACATGATGATCTAGGCAGCATAGATAGGAAAGGGAAATCTCTAAGTCATTGGGCAATGGAGTCAAGTGGAAATTGTAACAAGTTTGTAGATGAATCAGGGATATCAAAGGGGAAATCTAACTTGGCCAGTGCATCTACAAATTCTTTCAGGTGAAATGAAATGGACATCAAAGGTTTAGAATGAAAAGTAGAAATAAGGGAAATTAAGAATCCTTAATTATATGTACTCTTTAGCAAAGGGACTTAAAAAATTATTTAAAACATGAAGACGCATTCCATAGACAGGGATAACCATAAATTCTAGAAACCACACTTCAACAAATAACAATTTCAGGACAAACTTTTCAAATGAAATCTAGCAGTCGAGGAATGCTCTATTTCATCCAAAGATTTCACTTTCAAGGATAAGAAAACATTCAAGATTTAAAAATAACTGCATTCATAGAAGAGGGAACTCCTAAACATCTTTTATTATAGCTATAAAGACCTTCAAAACAATTATTTAAGCAAGAACAAAGGGTATGATAAAAAAATACCTCTTTGGAAGACTGTAAACAATGGTACTTTAAAGGGAGACTTCAGAAGTAGTTTTCAAGTGGCAACAAGTAAGCAGGGAAAACCATAAATCATTCTTGAGACCAACTATTTGAATTATTTCTGAAATAAACAAGCACAAGGGTTCAAGAGAGCAATTAAGAATTCTCTAGAATGCCTTAGCAGAGGAAAACATAAAACAGTGGAGAGTAAACAGGTCTAAGGTGCTTCTAGGAGACATTTCTTAGCCTAAAATTTCTACTCTACTGTAGTAAGAAATGATGAAACAGAATGGAAAACAGGAAAAAAATTAACAGATTAGAATACTTCACCAACATCGAAGCTCAAGGATCCAATGACAGAGCTTTCTCCATTAAAAAATAGGTCAAAACATCCACAGGTTCCAGAACATCAAATTTCTTTCAACTTCAGCAACACTATGTATTACTTCAAAGAGTCATCAAATGCCCACAATAAATTGAGTTTGAATGCAGTATTTATGCTGCAAATGAGGACGTGGAACTGATCTAGGGTTTGAGGGTTATTAATTACAGAGTAAATGTATTTCTAGCCTTGAAAACCATGCAAGGCTTAATGCAGAAATAGGTGCAACTACTTCTCTGTTTCATTAACTTTGTCTTAACTGTTGGAGTAAAGATAGGAGAAAAAGTTGACTTTGAGGCTTTATCCTCATCTTTACAATAACTGTTCTAACAGTTTTAAAATATATTCTTTAGTGTAAATAACAGCTGATTGGTTTTAGTAGGTGAAAAAGCAGGCCATAGGTGGTTTTTAGATATTTCAAGGGAATAGCTGCTCTCTATTGATGTGCTCGAGGCTACCCTTTAGCCTAATTTTTCCTTGATCTTATCAATAACTATGTTTTAGGCCTGATGATGCTTTAGGCCTGCATAATCCATTTTGTTGTCTTTATTCACTACGTTGACTAATTTAGCTTTAATTATTTGTCTTTAAACTATGTTTTAACCATTAATCTATAGGATTAAGTCATTTGATCTTCAAGCTTTGACTTTTAATCCTTTATCTTTAAATCTCTGATACTCTTCACTAATCTTCACCATTTCTTTCGTTTTGCTGGTGTACAGGTAAGCTTTTTCACTAGAGGGTTTGTTTATTCGACCGATATCATGATTTATTGACTGAAATCTAGAATTTAACCCCTGAATGTCCCTTTTCTTCATTATTATGGCCTCAGAAGGTCATCACCTCGGCTCTATGTCACTTTGCTTGACTGTGGGAGAGCCTGCACATTAACCCGCCATTCAAACCTGCAAGTAAACATTAAAAATGTTATGAAAAACCTGCGTTGTGGGTTTTAACTACTTGCAGAAGCTGTGTGGGGGTAGGAGGAGCAGTGAGGAGGGGGGGTGCATGCAGCGAGGAGGTCTTATGGCGAGAACCGCGAAAACAGGGTTTAAAAATGGCTTTGGCACAAAAACACGGAAGGGTGGTTTTGCGGAAAAACAGAGGCAGTTTTTACGTGAGGGCTAGGCGGTTAGTGGTATTGCAGCAATCGAATGCGATACCATTCAGCTTTGGACGCGTGTCCTAGGAAAAACCACCCATTTCGCACGGAAATTGGTTGTTAAACCTCGGCGAGAGATCTCGCGCGAAAACATTTCGGGACCGTCAGATCTGGGGGAGCCAGATCAACAGTGGAGGGTAAGCGCGACGGGAGGAGATGCGTAGTGGTGGGGGATATTGGAGTACAGGTGGTGTGCAACTATTGGTCGGCAGGAGATAGGTGGAAGGTGGGGCTTGATGGATGCGTCAGCTGTTTTGTCGTGGAGCAGGTTTATTTGATTTGGCGGGGTTGAATGATGGGAAATAACGGTGGCCGTTAGATCTTATAGATCAACGGCTAGGATTGATCCAGGAATAAACAAAGGCGCAAAAGAGAGAAATGAAATGGAGGGGACTTAGGTGAAGGCACGAGAAGGGTGGTCTCATGAAGGAGTAAGGTGACTGGGGGCAGAAATGAAGAGGGGATAAGGGCTTTAGCGCACGGTTACGGGCCTTGGTCTTATGACGGAAAAAAGGGCTAGAGGTTTAAGCAAAAGGTGCTTTAAAAATCCCAAAGTTAAAAAGGAGTGCTTTTACGCCAAAAAAGGTGGGTTTTTAAAGCTTAAAAAGGGTTCTGATAGATAAAATAGAGGTTTTAAACCTTGTGAAGGGGATTTTACAAGGTTTTAAAGGGATTTTTAGGATGAATGAAGGGTAAAGGAGCAAGGGAAAAGGAGGATTTTTCATAGGAATGAGTGATTTTTAGGATGAATAGAATGAGTAAAAAATGTATAAGGGAAATGAGGGTGAAAGTGGTGAAGAATAAACCTTGAAACAACTCATTTTTATAGCAGCAGGGTAATTTTGAACCTCTGAGTGAAGTTTTTATGAGAAACTGATAGACTTAGGATAATGAAGGCTGTGAGATTTCTAGAACTCACAATGTTTCTGCAAATTTTGTTTCTAGAAATCTGATATTTTCAACTTAGTCATCTTTGGATAAGATCAAAATTATTGATGACTAACAGTGGCTCAACTTGGGGAGGACAGCTGTCCTTTTAGGTGTCCAGAACCTCATATTATCAATCTCCTGGATTTTAGCAGACGAGTGCCTTATCCATTGGGCAGAATTTCTTTGTTTTCTTACTGATCTTTCTTTTGAAAAAGAAAACTTTTTGACAGTCTGCAATATATATTCCTTTCACATAGCATATCTACCTACCCAGTCCTACTTATCCTAGCATTTTTTCTTCTATTTGAGTGCACTTGAACTAGAAAACTCTTTGACATCAACAATGTTATTCTTTTTGAAAGAAAAAACTAATCTATTGCTACTCTTATTTCTTCCATGAGTTCAGATTAAATAGTTGAACTCATTGTTTCTCTTCCTAACTATTATCTTCCAAGATTAATTTGTTTGACAGATCTGCATTCTCTATATTCTACAACAGAAAATTCAAAATATAGTCAAATCAGGATTGAACTGTCTAATATGCTATGGTGTCTATGGTTGTATGTACAAGCTGCACATAGACTTTATTTGTAGAAATTTAAAACAAAATTGTGAAGGCTTAAGATCTGTAAATTATGAATATCCTTATTCCCTTTTTCAGCTTTTATTTTGATCTTTTTTTAGAGTTATTTTTCATTTTTCTTCCTTGTTTTAGATTTTGATTTTTTTAGAACCATTCTTTCTCTATCCTAATCTATTCTACTGATAATCTAGGATTACACTGTTTGGAAAATCTGTTTTCACTAACCTATTAGCACAAAATTGAAATTTACTTAGTCATGATTAGGTTGTATGACTAAATAATAGTTCCTTTTTTCAAGCAGTGGCATTTAGACTTGCACACTTTTAGATTTTTCTTTTGTGGGTATGGGGTTGTACCTCTTTTGAATCTTCCCTCCTTTTCTGTACTTTATTTTATTTTTTTGTATTTTCTATGATTTCCCTTTGTAAACTATGTTATGTACAGTGAGAAACAAAAACTTTAAAACTAGGACTCTTGGCAGAAATAGTGCTTGAGCATCCTGCCATTGACAGGACCTTCAAATAAATCTTCTCCATTCAGTTCTTGCAGGAAGAATACATTATGGCCCCTTATATAATAAATGATGTAGGGCCCTTTCCATAGATTCTCAAATTTTCCATGTTTTACTTTTTCCTCTCTCCTAGAATCCCATTTTAGAACTATATTTCCAACTTGGAAATAATTTTCTTTAATCCTTTTGTCAAATTAATTCTTGATGCATTCTTGAACTGTTTGTGTTCTCTTATATACTTCATCTCTGGACTGCTGCAAATGAATGGTCTGATTTATCCTTCTCTGCATATCATTTTCATCACATTGTACTTCTTGGAGGAGTTTCATGACTAGAACTCCTAGAGAGGTTGGGAAGATTTCATCCATGCCATAAACCAGCTGATAGGGGGGACATATTTATTGACTTTTTGGTGGTTAATCTATCAGCTCATAAAGCATGAATAATCTTACTATGCCATGATTTCTGATTCTGCTCCAACAATTTTTTGATAATATTGACAAGGATTTTGTTGGAGGATTTAGCTAATCCATTTCCTTGAGGATAGTAGGCAGTGGAATGACCCAAGGTAATATGATACTTATGGCAGAAGTCAACCATTCTTTTAGATTTGAAGGCAGTAGCATTGTCTGTGATAATTTTTCTAGGACAACCAAATTTGGATAGTATGTTGGTTTCAAGTAACTTGATAATGACAGAGTCAGTAGCATTCCTAGAAGGTATGGCTTCTATCCACTTGGTAAAATAATCAGTGGCATTGAGGATCCATTTATGCTGGGCTGATGAGGATGGGTGAATTTCCCCAATGAAGTCCAAGCCCCATTATTGAAAGGGAGCCTCAACATTGATGGGATGTAAGGGTAAGGGTAGGAGTTTTATTTTACCATCTAAAATTTGACACTTATGGCAAGACATGACAAGTTTCTGAGTATCTGGGAAAAGGGTGGGCCAATAGTAACCAAATCTGAGGATTTTATTTACTATAGACTTCTAGTAAAGATGTCCTCCACATTCTCCCTCATGCATCTCATGCATGATTTTTTCTGCATTAATCTTAAGCAAACATTTAAGTAATATTATAACATCATTCTTCCAATATAAAACCCCATCTAATATGCAATAATTTAAAGCCTTCTGTTTCAAAAATCTAGCTTTAGTTTTAGATAGAGAGGGAGGGGTATTTAGATAAAGCAGCACATATATGATATCAGCATACCAAGGTGAATTCACAAAAGTTTCTTCAATAAATGGAGCTGTGAATTCTTGTGTTTCTTCCAAAATATCAACCATATTCATATCCAGTGCTTAGAAGTTTGACTCAGCCATGAGTTTTTCCAATCCCTGCCCTTTGATTAGTTTGGTTGGCATGATTTCTAAGTCACATTCTAGAATAATAGCAATCCATTTTTCCCTTTTACCGTCAGGGTCTTGACTTAGAATATCCTTGACAACAGTATGTGGGACAAAAGCAATGATGTGAGAATGTAAAATGTAGACTTTGAAGTCTTTCAATTCTTTGACCAAGGCTAAGGCTTGTTTCTCCATGATGTTATACTTGAGTGGAGCATCTCTTAACACCATACTAAAAAAGGATATTGGTTGTTCTTACCCCATAGTGTTCTTTTGTAGTAAAACTGCAGTTATTGTATGTTCAGATGCAAAATAAAAGATATAGAAATCTTTGGTGAAATCGGGACTGATAAGAATCGGTGTTTGAGTAAGAGCTTGTTTCACTAGTTCAAATGACTGTTTATCTTGTACTTTCCATTTAACACCTATTTCTTCTTAAGCATGTTTGTGATATTTCTTAATAGCTCAACAAGGTTGGGGATGAATCTCCTTAAAAAAATTATCTTCCCAATGAAAGATTGTAATTCTTTGAGATTTCTAAGATGGCTAATTTTCAATATGCCATCAATCCTTTTAGGGTCTACTTTGATTCCCTCTTCAGAGATTATGTGACCAAGAAGTTTTCCTTCTTGGAGACCAAATAGTGTCTTTTTGGGATTCAAAGATAAGCCATATTTCCTACATTTCTCAAAAAAATTTCTTAAATGAATTAAGTGTTTTTCATCAGTTTTGGAGAAAACAGTAATGTCATTAAGGTAAATGATTATAAAATAGCCTATGTCTTCTAAGAAGGCTATGTCCATGGCCCTTTGAAAGGTGGCCCTTATATTCATTAAACCAAATGGCATTTTGACATACATGAATGTACCCCAAGGTGTAGTAAAAGCAGTTTTATGTTGATCACTTGGGAGTACTAACACCTGATTGTAACATGAGAACCCATCCAATAGTGAAATTCTTTTGGACCCAACCACCCTTTGGAGTATGTGATCCATTTTAGGCAAGGGGTAATTGTCTTTCAGGGAGGCTCTATTTAGATTTCTAAAGTCAATGCAGAGCTTGATCTCCCCAGTCTTTTTCCTGACAGATACTAAGTTGGAAACCCATTCTGAATATCTGAGGAGAACCATGATCCCAGCATCATACATTTTCTTGATTTCTTTCTCGACTAAAGGCAATAAAATAGGGTTTATCCTTCTGAGTTTTTGTTTGAAAGGTTTCTGATTTTCCTTAAGATGGATTTTGTGTTGAATGATGCTAGTATCATATGCTTTCAGATCCTTGTATCCCCATGCAAACACATCTCTAAATTCTTTGAAAAATTCTATGTATTGTTGCTTAATATGAGCTAGGAGAGTGCTGGATAGCTTGATCATTTTGGGTTATGCTAGGCTACCTATGTTATGTTTTTCTATGCGTGTTTCTACAAGCTCCATTCTTGGTTCTTTGGCTACATCATTAAAATAAAAAAGCTACTCTAATGGTGTAAGACCTCTTGGAATTGTATCATTTTTACATTGTAAAACTTCCAGGTCTTTTTGGTCTGTATTATCAACTATTTCTTCTCTAAAAGGATGTTTAAAATGGTTTATATTAGCAGAAAAGGACAACTCTGTTTCAGGGATTTTTTCTTCATTTAAACAGTTTTCCTCATGGCTTGAAGTAGGTCTTGGTATGGAAAATTCATTCTTTGATTGCAGAAAATCATCTATGTGTTTGTCTCCTTCAAACACTTGCCAATACTATTCATTGTCAGGTATTGCAAGCCTGCTTTTTACCTTTATATTGAATTGTTCATTTATCTGTGGTATTTGGCAATTACTAGAAGAAAAGGCAAGTTCATTTTCTAGATGATTTTGAGCTCTTGGGATGAAAATGAGTTCATATTTTTCAAAGGCTTTTAGAAGATCAAGGGCAGCATTTCTATATTCTCTGAGTTTTGGGTTCTTGGCTGAATACTCCCCTTTAATCTGTTTAATGATTAACTCAGAATCCCCTTAGACTGATATTTTCTTAGCTCCTAAATATTTGAGTAAGTGTAAGCCAATAAGGAGGGCTTCATACTCAACAATGTTATTTGTGCATGGAAAATCCAGTTTATAGGAAAATCCTTTGTTTGTGTTCTGTATCCATACACCAGCCCCTGAAATTAATTTTCTACAAGAACCATCAAAGTTTATTTTCCAAGGTACTTCAATCTCATTTTCATTTTCTTTCTGCTGTTCAAGGTTGTTAAAGTTTGAACTGTTTTGTGCTTGAATTGAGGATAAATTTGACTGTTCTGGTAGAATAAATTCTTCTTTGTTTTCCTTTTCTTGTTGGCTGATTTCATCTTCATTATATAATATAAAGGAATCCAAATTTGAATGAATGGAGTAAACAAGAGTATTGTTTGGTCTATCTATATTACTCACCATGTATTTCATATGGGACTCCCTATATAGTCTTCTAGTTTGGTTAAAAAATGGTATGGTGGCATAATACATGTCCATTTGAAGGCTCCCCTGTAGTTTGGCTCCCCATGATCTAGATAGAAGCATGCCATACTTAGGGGGAATGTCAACTACTACTATGTCCATAACTATACCTTTAGCAGGAATCTGTGCCAAATTTACACATAAATCTTCGATTAGGCCCAAGCGTTTGATCCTGCTTGAATCAAAGGAATACATGTCATTATATGGTTTAGTAATTTCCAAGCCTAGGCTTTCCATTACTACTTTGGGCATACGATTGTGAGAATAACATGAGTCTATCATGGCATTATGAAATATTTTGTTATGTATATTCGGGCTGACATATAAGGGAGGGACAACCCCTTCTTGGTATTTTCCTTCAACTTCAGGACCAAACAACAATTATGGTTTATCACATGTCAAGTTTAGAGTATCAGTGTCACTGCCTATATTCAAAGCTTTCAAAACTTGATTTTTATATACATCCTGAGTTACTAGTTAAACTAAGGGTATGGTGATCTTGATCTTGGAAATCTCCCCTTCAAGGCTGAAAGGAACTATTGTTCTTGACATATTTACATCCGTTTTTTCATTTACAACTCTTTCAACAATTCTGATTTGTTGAACTTTATTTGGATTGTTATTTGGGACAGATTTGTTAGGGCCATTAGCAGAAGTACTAGGGAAGCTTTGTTCAATACTTTGTTGGTTGTTTTTGTCTTTATTTATATCATTTTTCTTGGCCAAAGTGTTGGTGTTACTGGCTGTTTTCTTAGGCTGATTTTCTGAATTTTTCATAACAATAGTACTAGTGTTTTTGTCATTGGAAATCTCTGGGCTCCCTTTACTTCTAAGATTATATTGTTTAGTGTACCTCCATGATTGCATTTTCAAACCCTAATCTATAATCTTCAGAATCGTCATGGTTGTTTTCATTTTCTTCTGAGGAGAAGAATCCTTGGTCTTCTTCAGTGAGAAAAACATTTGTCTCATTGTCAGATCCTATCAGGTTTACATGATTTTCTTCCAACCTTTCAATTTCCCTTTCCTCTTCTTGATCTACATAATTTTGTTGGAAGGGGGGTCTAATTTTTTGGTCATTATCTTTTTGCCTATCTTGATTAGGGTCTCTTATAAAATTTGGGTTTCTATTTCTGTTTTGGGGGTTGTTTTGATTCTCTCTAGGAGGCACTCTATCATTCAGATTTATATTTTCAAGCATTCTCTCCATTACCTTCACTAAGTTATCAATTTTAGTATCTGATGATGAGGTTGAAGCCATTGTATCATCCCTATATGTAACTCTTTTCTATGTTTTTAGCCTAGCTCTTTTCTCAATCAGATTTGCTTCTACACTTAAGGCTCCCCTCTGCATATCTTCTAAAGTTGAGGGGTTTCTTTCTCTTATCTGATAGGCCATTTCAGGATCAAAACCATCTGGGAATTTAGCTAAGGCTAGGCCCAGTGGAGGTTTCATGTCTGGGGGAAGTGCATTATAAACACTATTGAATCTAGTGCAATAATCTTGGACACTTTCCCCACTGTTTCTTTTGAGGTTGGTATATTATGAAAGGATTTGGAGAGGGTTCTTCCTAATTTCCCATTTGTTTATGAGTGTTTGATATAAATAAGGGAGATCATTTATGCTATTTGGAGTTATACTTTTAAACAACTTTTTGGCTTCTCCTCCTAAACTTTGGGAAAATATTCTCATCTTAATGGTCTCTTCTTCTATTTCCATGTAATCAAAAGCATCATTCATTTTATCTACATGTTGTTGGGCTATAGTAGGTTCATTTCTAGTGAAATGGGGAATTTTGGATTGGTAATCTTTGGGTAAGGGAACCAGAGGTTGTGGTAACACTAGTGGAGCATACCATGCTGCCATGGTAGGAAATAATGGGGGATTTACAAGAGGTGGATTTACAAGAGGGAAATTGGGCTGAGTTGGAGTGCTTTGAATAGTGTATGTGTGTACAGGAGTGGAAGAAACACTTGGAATAGAAAACTGATGATGAGCATACTTGTTATGGAAGGAGCTAAATGATGAAGAAGGTGAGAATCAGGTGGAGTAGAAGGTGAAGCTTCTCTGCTAAAGTTCTGTTGTAAATCTGTGGTTTTAAAGTCAGCTTGGTTTAAATCACTGTGAGGTAAGTCAAAGTGTGGATCTTCCAAGACTGTGAGATTTTCAAGGACAAATCTTGTTCTTGGGATGGTCTTATCAGTAGTTGGTTTTCCAGATCTAGAATTTTGCCACAAAATCCTCTCTGGATTGTCAACTATGGTAGGAGGGTTAGGATATGGATGGGATCTAGTATTGACCCTATGCGAAGCCAGATTTTAGTTTCCAAAATTTAGAGAGGTTGAGGTTTTTAGGACTGTTTTTCACGATTTTTCCTCTCACAGTGATTTCTATAATAGGGGACTAGGTTTCTAAACTTTCTCAGGGTTGGTTAACATAGTTCTAAGAAGATCTGGAGATCTAGAGGAGTAATAGGCCTACTAGGGCTAGTGGAGTCTACAGGTGGAAATTTTTAGCTTTTTTGAAGGTAAACTGTTTTATGGTCCACCACCAATGGTTTATTTGAAAACCAATCTGAAATATTTTGGATTTTTCTAAGATTTTTGTAGTTCTATGTTTGTGAGAGTGTCCTATACCTAATTTCAACACTTAGCTAAGGTGGTGAAACAAACAGAGTCTACTCTATGGCTTATCAGCTGATTTCTTCAAGGTTTGATAAGGGTATCTTAGAATCCTAAGGGTTACTTAGATTGTCACTGATTCAGACAGGTCCTATCATAATTACCATTATGCTGGTAGTGCTTGAAGAAAACTATAGTTCACTTGAATGAATACTGAGTGTCTTGTTTAGGGAATTTTACTCAAAAAAAGTCCCACCGTGATCGCCATTATGTTGTGGTCCTGTGATTTGGCAGATTGGCATACCAAGTGACAAGGCAACATCAAAACCAGTCTTTAGAGTTCTATGACCTAGCCTTCCTAGTCTCAGAGAGGGATCTCTCAATTGTTTGAAAAGATATGACTTGTTTTCTTGTAAAAGATTGATTTTAGGCTAGTTATTAAGCATGAGTTTGTTTGATTGTTTGGTGGGACATGATGATCTAGGCAGCATAGATAAGAAAGGGAAATCTCTAAGTCATTGGGCAATGGAGTCAACTGGAAATTGTAACAAGTTTGTAGATGAATAAGGGATATCAAAGGGAAAATCTAACTTGTCCAGTGGATCTACAAAGTCTTTCAAGTGAAATGAAATGGACATCAAAGGTTTAGAATGAAAAGTAGAACTAAGGGCAACTAATAATCCTTAATTATATGTACTCTTCAACAAAGGGACTTAAAACATTATTTAAAACATGAAGAGGCATTCCATAGATAGGTCTAACAATAATTTCTAGAAACCAAACTTCAGCAAATAACAATTTCAAGACAAACTTTTCAAATGAAATCTAGGAGTCGAGGAACACTCTATTTCATCCAAAAATTTCACTTTCAAGGATAAGAAAACATTCAAGATTTACAAATAACTGCATTCATAGAAGAGGGAACTCCTAAACATCTTTGATTACAACTATAAAGACCTTCAAAAAAAATTTTAAGCAAGAACAAAGGGTATGATCAAAACAAACCTTTTTGGAAGACTGTAAACAATGGTACTTTAAAGGGAGACTTCAGAAGTAGTTTTCAACTGGCAGCAAGTAAGTAGGGAAAACCATAAATCATTCTTAAGACCAACTATTTGAATTATTTCTGAAATAAACAAGCACAAGGGTTCAAGAGAGAAATTAAGAATTCTCTAGAATGCCTCAGCAGAGGAAAACATAAAATAATGGAGAGTAAACAGGTCTAAGGTGCTTCTAGGAGACATTTATTAGCCTAAACTTTTTAATCTACTGTAGTAAGAAATGATGAAACATAATGGAAAATAGGAAAAACATTAACAGATTAGAATACTTCACCAATAGCCAAGCTTAGGGATCCAATGACAGAGCTTTCTCCATTAACAAACAGGTCAAAACATCCACAGGTTCCAGAACATCAAATTTCTTTCAACTTTGGCAGAACTATGTATTACTTCACAGAGTCATCAAATGCCCACAATACATTGAGTTTGAGTGCAGTATTTATGCTGCAAATGGGGAGGTGGAACTGATCTAGGGTTTGAGGGTTATTAATTACAGAGTAAATGTATTTCTAGCCTTGAAAACCATGCAAGGCTTAAGGCAGAAATAGATGCAACTACTTATCTGTTTCATTAAATTTGTCTTAACTGTTGGAATAAAGATAAGAGAAAAAGTTGACTTTGAGGCTTTATCCTCATCTTTACAATAACTGTTATAACAGTTTTAAAATATATTCTTTAGTGTAAATAACTGCTGATTGGTTTTAGTAGGTGAAAAAGCAGGACACAGGTGGTTTTTAGATATTTCAAGGGAATAACTACTCTCTTTTTATGTGCTCGAGGCTGCCCTTTAGCTTTTTCCTTGATCTTATCAATAACTGTATTTTAGGCCTGATGATGCTTTAGGCCTGCATAATCCATTATGTTGTCTTTATTCACTGCGCTGACTGATTTAGCTTTAATTATATGTCTTTAAACTATGTTTTAACCATTAGTCTATAGGATTAAGTCCTTTGATCTTCAGGCATTGACTTTTAATCCTTTATCTTTAAATCTCTAACACTCTTCACTAATCTTCACTGTTTCTTTCGTTTTGCTGGTGTACAGGTAATTTTTTGTGCTGGAGTTTTTGTTTATTCGGTCGATATCATGATTTATCAAATGAAATCTGTAATTTAACCCTTGAATGTCCCTTTTCTTCATTATTTGGGCCTCAGAAGGTCATCACCTCAGCTCTATGTTACTTTTCTTAACTGTGGGAGAGCCTGCACCTTAACCCGCCATTAAAACCTGCAAGTAAACATTAAAAACGTTATGAAAAACATGCCTTGTGGGTTTTAACTACTTGCTGAGGCTGTGTGGGGGCAAGAGGAGCAGTGAGGAGGGGGGTGCATGTAGCGAGGAGGTCTTATGGTGAGAACCGCGAAAACAAGGTTTAAAAATGGCTATGGCGCAAAAACACGGAAGGGTGGTTTTGCGGAAAATCGAAGACAATTTTCATGCTGGGGTTAGGTGATTAGTGGTATTGTAGCAATCAAACATGATACCATTCAGCTTTGGACACGTGTCTTGGGAAAAACCACCCATTTCACGCGGAAATTGGTTGTTAAACCTCGGCGAGAGATTTCGCGCGAAAATCGACGGTGGAGGGTAAGCACGACGGGAGGAGATGCGTGGTGGTGGGGGATATTGGAGTACAGGTGGTGCGTGACTACTAGTCGGCGAGAGATAGGTGGAAGGTGGGGCCTGACGGATGCATTAGATGTTTTTTCGTGGAGCGGGTTTATTTGATTTGGCGGGGTTGAATGATGGGAAATAACGGTGGCCGTTAGATCTTATAGATCAATGGCTGGGATTTATCCGGGAATAAACAAAGCCGTGAAAGAGAGAAATGAAATGGAGGGTACTTAGGTGAAGGCGCGAGAAGGGTGGTCTCATGAAGGAGTAAGGTGACCAAGGGCGGAAATGAAGAGGGGCCAAGGGCTTTAGCGCACGGTTACAGGCCTTGGCCTTATGACGGAAAAAAGGGCTAGGGGTTTAAGCAAAAGGCACTTTAAAAAGCCCAAAGTTAAAAAGGAGCATTTTTAGGCCAAAAAAGGTGGGTTTTTAAAGCTTAAAAATGGTTCTGATAGATAAAAGAGAGGTTTTTAAACCTTGTGAAGGGGATTTTACAAGGTTTTAAAGGGACTTTTAGGATGAGTGAAGGGTAAAGGAGTAGGGGAAAAGGAGGTTTTTTCATAGGAATGAGTGATTGTTAGGATGAATAGAATGAGTAAAAAATGTATAAGGGAAATGAGGGTGAAAGTGGTGAAGAATAAACCTTGAAACAACTCCTTTTTATAGCAACAGGGTAATTTTGAAGCTTTGAGTGAAGTTTTTATGAGAAACTAATAGACTTAGGATAATGAAGGCTGTGAGATTTCTAGAACTCACAATGTTTCTGAAAATTTTGTTTCTAGAAATTTGATATTTTCAACTTAGTCATCTTTGGATAAGATCAAAATTATTGATGACTAACAGATCTAGATTTTTCAGCCAACACATGCAAAATGCCTCATCCCAATAGACAATATACAATGGAGGTTAAAAATTATCCAGCAGTACTAGAAAACATGAGGTATGGGCAGGTATTTGGAAATGATAAACAAATAGAATTTTTTTTTGTAGTCCAAATATGAGTACGAGGAAAATAACATTTATTTATATTTTCAAGTAGAAAATCAAATAGTTGTGCATAATAATGTAGAAGAACAGTTTCATGAATTAGATGTAAATATTTTTGTAGATGAAGTTGTACATAAACTAGAATTGCATGAAATTGATCCAGAAAAAGAAGAATTTGAAGTACTTTAGCTTAAAGATAATATTTTGCCTAGAGGTCTAGTTCCATTAGAATAAATTTTTGATTTTAATGATGTAGAAAAAAATACAAAAATAGAACCCATAGGGGTAGATGTAGAAGAATGTAATATAGGTAATGAACATAATCCTAAAATGATAAAACTCTCAAAATCACTGCATATTGTTATAAAACATGAATACATAGCTTTATTCAAATATTTTTTTGATGTCTTTTCTTGGAGCTATGAGGATCTTAAAGCATATGATATTAGTATCACACAACACAAAAGCCCAGTCAAAGAAGATAAAAAACTATTCAAACAAAAACTTCGTATAATAAATCCTGTTCTAATGCCTTTGATTGAGAAAGAGGTCAAAAATATGCACGATGCTAAAATTATTGTCCCTCTCAGATACTCTAAATGGGTGTCTAATATAGTGCCTACGAGGAAGAAAATTGGAGAAATCTGGTTATGTATTGATTTTATAAATCTTAAAAAGGTCTCCCTAAAAGACAAATACCCTTTGCCCAAAATGGATCATATATTACAAAAGTTAGTAGGTTCTAGTAGGATATCCTTGTTAGATGGTTTCTTAGGTTATAACTAGGTCTTAGTACATCCTAATGATCAGGATAAAAAAAAACTTTCACTACTCCATGGGGGACCTTCATGTATGTTAAGATTCCCTTTGGGTTAATGAATGTTGGGGCCACATTTCAAAGAGAAATGGATATTTCATTTGATGTTGATATTGTTCATTTTATTGTGATATATCTTGATGGCATTACTGTATATTCAAAAACTGATGAGAAAAATTTGAGGCATCTAAGAAGAGTGTTTGAAAAATGTATAACATTTGGTATCTCATTAAATCCTAAGAAAACATTGTTTGGCCTTGAGGAAGGTAAGCTTCTTGGTCATATTATTTCGAAGGATGGAATTAGGATTGATCAGAGTAGGATTGAAGCAATATTAAAAATCAGTAACCCAAGAAACATCAAAGAGCTTCAGTCTTTTATTGGTAAAATTAATTTCTTAAGGAGATTCATTCCTAATCTTGCAGAGCTTCTTAGAAATATAAAAAATATTCTTAAAAAGGATTAAGAAATTAGATGGATTATTGAGGCTAGACAGCCCTTTGATTTAGTTAAGCAGGAATTAACAAAAGCACCAGTGCTGATTAGTCCAGATTTTACTAAATATTTTATTATATTTTCTTTTGCTTCTGAACACACTATTGCAGTTGTTTTGTTGCAGAAAAATGAAGAAGGATTTGAACAACCTATTTAATTTTTCAATAAGGCTTTAAGAGATGCATCTTTAGAATATAAAATCATGTAAAAACATGCCTTTGCATTGGTTAAAGGAATAAAATATTTTAGATTGTATATTTTGCATTCACATATTATTTCATATGTACCTAATTCAGTTGTCAAAGATATTTTGACACAGAATGGACCAGATGGAAAATGAGGGAAATGGATTGTTGTCATCCTTGAGTATGACTTAGAAATCAAACCAACCAAGTTGATCAAAGGACAAGGACTGGCCAAACTAATGGCATAGTCTGATTTCCACGCATTAGACATCCACTTTGTTGCTGCACTAGATGATCAAGAGGAACAGGCGACTCCACAGATCGATGAAGCATTTTTTAACTCACCCTGGTATGCAGACTCATTGTATATTTTATTCAATTTAAATTCTCCTCTTGGTCTAACAAAAAAAAGGCAAGATTTCTAAAATGGAAGGCTGTTAAGTTTTGCATCATTGAAATTTTTATATATTGGAAAGATGCTGGTGGCATTTTACTTAAGTTCTTGTTGAAGGATGATCTAGAGAGAATCATGTAGAAGTTCCATGAAGGTTACTGTGGTGGCCATATCTATTGGAAAACCATTGCCAATAAAATCTTCAGGGCTGGTTTTTACTGGCCTACCCTATTCCCTAACATTCATAAGAAGGTAACTTAATGCCATAAATGCCTAATTTTTGAAGGAGAAAGAAAGCTCTTACCCCTGCCATTAAAACCTATTTCAGTTGAGATCCCTTTTCAGCAGTGGGGATTAGATTTCATTGGTGAAATTCATTCTCCTTCCTCTTGCCAACATAAATAGATTCTCATAGCCACATATTACTTTACTAAATGGATAGAGGCCACCCCTTCTAGATCTGCTACTGATGTTGTCATCATTAAATTTCTTTAGACCAATATCCTTTCCATATTTGGTTTCCCTAGAAAACTTATCACTAACAATGTAGTAGCTTTCAAATCTAAGAAAATGATTGAATTTTGTAATAAATACCACATTACTTTGGGACATTCAACAACTTATTACCCTCAATTTAATGGGTTGGTTGAATCCTCAAATAAGATTCTGGTAAATAGCATTAAGAAATTGTTGGAAGACAACAATAAATATTGGCACAACAAGTTGGTTAATGCACTTTGGGCTGACAGACTTACTACAAAGAAGTCAATTGGTATGTCACCATACCAATGGTTCTATGTAATGGATACTCTGTTTCTGTTATCCTTAGGAGTACCAGTTATGAATATAATTCAAGAATTAAAGTTTGAGCCAAATGACATACAAAGAAGAATCAATCAAACCATTCAGTTGCATTCGTCAAGGGAGGAGTTCTATAACAACACTCAAGTAATTCAGGAAAATGTCAAAAATATTTTTGACAGAAGGACCAAAGCAAATGAATTCAACATTGGAGACAAAGTTCTAAGGTGGGATTCTAGGAGAGAAGACAAAGGTAAACATGGTAAATTTGATAACCTTTGGAAAGGACCATACATTATTTATGATTTCAGGGGAAATAATACATTCTTCCTCAAGGACCTGGATGGAGCAGAATTACCTAGTGGTCCTGTCAATGGCAGGATGTCGGAGAACTAATTTTCTTAGCATAAATATTTTTCTTACATCATTGTAAATATCACAGTCCATATTGATTTTTTTGGATAACTTGATGATTGGAGTTTAAGCCTGCATAGAAGGCCCTAAGCCCTGATTGACAAGCTATCATAGGTAACTTAACAACAAAATAAATCAGATGCAAAAATTACAAACATTGGATACTCAAGGCCACTGATCATATGTTCTTGACACTTCACATGAAGAAGTGCCATCCCCAGTTGGAGCCACTGTTAGGGTCATATATTTTATAGGATCTCAAGGTGATTGAGTATGTCATATTTGTAATTTTACATTGTAAATTATTTTCAATTTGCAAATGCTTTCCCAAAAAAAGTACATATAAAAGACAATAAAAAAGAGAGTATGTTAAAAGAAAAAGAATGTGAAGAAAAAAAAAAAGATAGAAAATTGAAAAAATAATAAAAAGAGAATAAAACCCCACAAAATAAAAATAGAAATAATATTGAAAGTGATCCAAATTTAAATGCCACTACTGTTAAATTAGTTTTCTTTATGTTAAAATCCAATAAAATTTTGTGCAACTTGTCTTAAAATGCCACAATGAATAGATTCTTGTTCCAATCATACATTTTAATCATGATGGAACAATTGTGAATTTCATGTCAAATAGGTTAGTGAATAAAGATTTGTCAAATAGTTTAATCTTGACAAATCATTAGTTAGGTAGAAAATGAGATTGATTCAATAGTCTAATCTAAATCAATAGGTGAAATAAGTGATAAAGTAGGTTAGGATGTTATAAAAAAGGTTATGTGGGTTTGCTAGCTCAAATGCACCCTAAAGAGATAAGATGAAAAAATTTAGCTTAGAAAGAGAATAAAAAATGAAAGGGTAGGTAGAAGTTGTGCTATGGCTTTAAAAAAAAACATGAAAATATCTATCCAAAGTTTGAAAATTCCAAAGTCATTTCATGCACATGAGAAGGCCAAAGGATAAATGTTTTATCCTAAGTTAAAAGGATTGGGTACAACAATATCAAGTTTGGGCATACAAGTCCTTTATCCAAAGTTTTCACTTTCATTAAATCCCCACTACCCGATAAAATATCTCATCAAATTCCACCGCTGCACAATTATCTCACCTTCATCTGTCCCATCATCCGATCCTCTGCACCTCCATTCGACGGCTCGTATCATTTTTCGCCACCCCCCCCCTTCAGCCAAACTTTACTGTCGGGGTGGGGGGAAGGGGGGGGGGGCGCAAAAAAAAATGGTTTTGTGTTTTAGGCCCATGCTAATGTGGCGCCCTCTTGTCATTTCACACCCCCCTTCTGAAACCATTTACCGCTTCAGACCCCCTCCGATAATTAGTTTCTTCGCTATATAAAAAACCATAAATCTTCCTGTTGAGTGCCAGTCATGTCACACGACCTGGACTATATCGTTTCCAATTAAATACTTCCCTGCGGTAATACAGTCGTTGATGAATTTAATTCATCTCTAACCGTTAATCCAATGGATCCACGCCAATTTCAATGGGAAAAATACCCAACTATGTATAAATTCACGCCTGATAAATGTTTAACCCTTTACCTTACCATTTTCTCTGCTTTGTACATGTTTTTTACACGTTCACATAGCGCCAGAAAATCCAATCTGATCACTGTCAAAGTAATCTCTGCAACTATCACTGCTTCTTCTTAATTGCAGATTTTTTACTCAGTATCGACCTCCATTTGTCTATCAAAAACCCTCGTTCACCAGAAAACTTGTTCCATCCATGCCTCCTAAGAATAAGGGACAGGAAGAAACTATAAATCCACAACTCCATCCCTCTGTTGACCTTGATCATATACCTTTGGCATACATGGATTACAAAATCCATGAAACCCTGTGTGAGTTAGAGTTATTTGAAATGCACTGCAGGCTGGAAGACAAATTCATTAAAAATTATGATGACATTGGACTGTGGGAATCCAATTTTCCCCACTAAATATTTCCCCACACCCACAATGCCCCTGAATTCATCAGGAAATGTCAAGAGTTTTATGTACCCAGCTAGAGAGCTATTATTTTCCCTATAGGAGAGATTTTAATCACCATAACTGTCCAATCCATAAACCAAATGATGCAGGCCCCTATCACAGAGAATGCCACCCCTTTTCTTTAAGAAGCACTCACTGAATTATATCAAAAGCTAGACTTTGCAAAAGTGATAAAACCCTTGCGCTTTTTCTGGCTAAAGATGCCCAACTACCCAAGAAGAACCCTCCCTATCCATCCTTCATATTCCCTGAGAGAACTAAGAAGATCATTATATTTATCTCCTAACTCCTTGGTTATTACTAAGATTAGTGGATAGATGAGGCCATTATAGGATTCCTTTGCATTTTCTCCATAGATTCCAAGCCTTCTATCTTATTCAACTTCAACCAATTACTTTTAGATTCCATCCATGAACAATTTGTCAAATTCGAAACTAAGGAGGTATTTAAATATGCCTCTATTTTAGTATATTTGTTTTTATATTTGCAGGGAGACAGGTTCACGTTTGCATTGCAGAATTTGGATGGTGATGGAAATCAACAATATTTCATCTTCTAGACTATGGTGGTAATAAAGGATCAGAAAAAATAATCATACAAATAGTTCATAGAACTGTTTGTACATCTAGCACTTAGCCTTCTAAGCAGCAATTTAGAGCCAAGAATCAGTGAAGAAATTAGGAAAATCTTGCAGTTATCAGACCAAAATAAGACATGAGACTGGTATCTTTACCAAAACTACACAGAATTAAGGATCTATGGATGTGATCTTACCCCATATAAGCTCCCAAAATTCATCCCAATGAGGATTTTTTCCCTAGAATACATTAGGACAATGCTCAATGCCGATGAGGTCCATTTTGTGTATGCCAAGAAGACATCTCAGTTCAGAATCAAAACATAGATAGGACCCTTCATATGTAACAATAAAGCAGTGGGGGAAGAAGCAGACAGAGTGCTGAAATATATGAAATTTAGCCTCAGTTTTACATGGTCATATGATCCATTGGGTACCATTTCTACGCTAAGGGTAGAGAAAAAATATACACCTTATATTCATACCCACAGACCATAGATTGAGAAATATATGAACTGAATAGAATGGACTGAGAATACTCTACAAGAGGTTGAAGAACATTTGGTTTCAAATTCAACATCACAGACTCTTGTTCCATAGGAGAAAGTAGAAAAAAGGATCAAGAAGAAGAGTCACCTTCAGTGATTAACACTTCCAACAAAGAGTTCAAAATCATGTATAGGAAGAGGACTAAGCTAAATCCCAAGGAAAATCTAGGCAAGGACTCAGAGTAGGAAGTCATCATCATCAACAAAGAAACACCTACTTCCTCACAAGTAGGTGGCCAAACCACACTCTCTCCTACCACCTCTACTTCTTCACGGGATCAGCTACAAGCTATTCAAACTAGCACAGTTGTTACAAGGGAGAAAGATAAGACCATATTTGATACGTTCAAGGAGATTAAATTGAAGAATTGAGTTTTGAAGACCAGTACATATAATAATTTCATGAAGAAAACTTCCAGCTCTCAGAGTAGACTTCTTTCAACCTTTGACTCCGAGAAAGGAAAAATGCAAATGGATTTTCTCCAAGAACAAATTCCACAACCCAAGAGAACATCATAGTATAAAAATATTGCATTTGAATTCGATATTAAAGACACACATCCCATTGATCAAATGGAGATGCACAAGCAGACTAGTGAAATGGTTTCATCTACACTTACTAGCATTTCTATGAGTTTTTCCAAGTTGCAGGTTTCTTTAGAAAATATCCAGTTGCAACTCAATATGGAAAAAGTATCTTCTCTACCTAAGGATTCAAGGATTAAGTGTTTGGAACACTTACTGATCAGAATTTGATGTGATCCCCCGAATATCAAAGCTGGAGAAAAGGTGATTAAAAAAAATAATGATAACATAGCAACATTAAGGAAAGAACTAAAACTACCAGCTACAGAGGACCCTTTGGCCAAAGACATTGAAGATACATAATCCCAAAAATCAGACATGATGAAGCTCATCATGGAGCATAATGCTCAGCTGAGGAAAATGGAAGCACAGATGGAAAAGATGATACAGGAAAAAGAGCAGGCTGCCAAACTCTCATTAGCCCCTTTAGAGGTTGTACCCCTTACAAATATTCCCACGAACACACCTTATATAGCGAGTACAGCAGATGGAGTTGAGCATCTCACTAAAGCAGTGCAGAATCTATCAATACAGACAGAAGAAATAAAGAAGCTTCATGACCAAGTGAAATTGTTACAGGATCAGAAGTCAATGAGTGATAGCTCACATGCAGCTGAAGCCTAGAGAGCACAGAATTTAATAGAAAGGTTGCAGAAGTCTGAGATGGAATCATCTATTGGAAATACCTTGGGCCAAGTCAAAGAGATAATTTAGACAGATATCATTGAGTCCATCAATGAAATCTAGCCTTGCATACAGATAATATTTGAGCAAAAGGAGCTGATAGAGAAAGCCAATGATGCCATCACAAAAATCAAGGAAGAACTTGGAGATAAGCCCACCACTGCTAACAACATTATTAAGTTCTTAAATTCCAAGAACAAGTATGAGCTTGAGGTGTTATGAGTGGATGACAAGACTAATACAATATTGGAAGTAAAAAGGTTATTACAAAGAGAAACCTTATTGCATAGCTGGAGGAAAAATGTCACAGCTTAGAGATAATTGTAAACAGATTTTCCAGTAGGCTTTAACTTTTAACTCAGAAAGGTCTTCCTTCCCTATTTGTAATCAATGAAAAACTAATGCATAGACAAGATTATGTAAAGAAGTTGGAGGATATTTCCAAAGACACAACTAATTTTTCAAATATCAGAGGCACTATGAGAGGGAAAGCGTTCTTGGAGGCATTAACTCATGACCTTTTCTTCCAACATGAGATAAACCATGTTTTTGTTGTTAACCCAACTTTTTCTAAGTATACTGAGGTGGTTGAAATATACAGGAGGGTCATCAAGTTAACTATCCCATATGAAGAGTGATGGATTAAGTTAACTGAGTTCCAAGAGTAAAAGATAACAAAGAACAATCATCTACAACTAGCTCACATGACAACACATCAGACAACATTATAGCCAGCACAACCTACCAATAGGATTACTCATCAAATGATTCCTTAAAAACATTTCCAAAATGCCAGATCACCCACATCGAGCCTATATTGTGTAACAGTTAGATTGTATTGTTAGATTTAGGCTAATAATACATTATCTGTTGAGACAAAATTTATTGTAATCAATTTTGTAAAATTTAATATAAATACTTCATTGTTCGAAGTATTAGAGGTTGATTTATGAACATATTTTGCCTAGTGCACAATTGTAAATTCCAAGTTTTTGCTAGAGCATCAACAATACGAATACTTCTTTCAGGATTCATGTGGTGTAATTACTGGCGAAGTGTTTCTACTATTTTTGTGTTTTCCACTGTTATTTCCTTACTTTGTTTATCAGAATTCTTAATTGTAAAACAGAAAGTGTGATGAATGGGACATGTTATTTAAAACACCTTATTTTGGATGCTTTTACAATTTAAATGTTTTCTACTTGAAGTCAAATTGAAAAATACTTAAATGCTTTTCAGTCTCAACTAAAATTCACTTTTCTGTGATATCCATTATCCATTTAAAATCCTAAAGAATCTAGTAAATGCAACCTAGCTTTCCTTGTTACAACTCTTTTAAAAATTGATGCAAAACCCAGTTTTATGTTTTGACTCCATTTCCCAATGGGAAAATAAATATTTAATCAACCAAATCAATCAAAATCAAACAATCACCAAGTATAGTCATAACTAGCCTAATATGTAACCAAAACAAAGTTAAATCCTAAAGAGATATCCCTCTCTAAAGCTGGCAGGGATAGATCCCAACTTCCAAAGTGGTTTTGATGTTGTCTTCTGTGATTTATTCTCCCAATCTTAAAAATTACAAAATAATAACACCATGCCTGCTAAAAACAACAAGGAAATAATACATGCAACACCATACCTACCAATAATCCCATTATAGCCGCTTGATCCAACTTTACCTTGCTTTATCCTTGCTTTCCTTTTCTTTCTTGTCCTTATTTTTCCTTCCTTTCTGTAATGCTAGAGTGCTCCAAGGATGTTCTACGTGTGCAAGAGTATCAGAGAGGGAGAATAGAGAGAGAGAGCTCAAAAAATGAACTCTCAAAATTCTATGGACTGATCCTTAGAATCCTTTTTATCAATGATGACTCTATTTTCTTCAATTTCCATTATTTTCCTTCACTTCCTCCTCACATGCAACTTGTGACCTTTCCACTCACTTTCCTCCTATTTAATTTATTTGCATAAATAAATTCCTAATAAATCTTCTTGCCTTTCCAAATCCTTTTCCAATTTCCTTGGCCATAATAAACCAAAATGAACACCCACTAGGATTTTTTTCCCACCATTAAGCTTGGAATATGTGTCCCATGACCTTGGTTTTATTTTTCCTTTATTAACTTTATTACATGCAAGTTTGACCAAGGTTGTTACAGAACCCTGCCCCTTTATGGAACACCATCCTCGGTGTTCTATGACACCTATAACCAACAAACTGTTGAAAACAAAATGTACTTCCAATGGAGATTTGTATCCAGGTCATTGCAATATTTACAATGACATCCTGTTGAAAACATGATAATGATATCATTTACTTAAGCTTTATAACACAACTCATTATGGAACTTGCAATAACAACCACATATAGACATACACATTTGCTTCAAACAACAAATAATCATATTGTCTATGGAGATTTATAACCCAACTCGTTAAAGTATTTACAATAAAAATACACGTATACACATATGCACATTTTCTCTAACCAAAAAATAAAAGGATATTGTGCCTGTATCAGCAACAAGGGAATCCAAAGGATTAGACATGTTAGGGTCCTATAATTTATAGGATCTCAAGGTGATTGAGTATTTTTTCTCAGTAATATTATATTGTAAATAATTTTCAATATGCAAATTATTTCCAAAAATATACAAAGAAGAAAAATACCATTCCGCTAGGTCATGGATTCATTGATGGTGGTAATTTTTATCGGTTTCCACTTTGATGATAACTAGCGATTTTATACCCTATGGTCTTCGGACATTAGTCTCATTCTCAAAAATATACCGATGTGTGAAGTCTAGGGATGGGTCTTAGCAGTTTCTAGGGTTTCACCATGGTCGGAATTAACAAGTCAAGTGTCAAATAAAGATCCCGGCAAGGTCATGAGGAAAGTCAGTAAATGCAAAGTCACAGCGCCAGGAAGATCAGAGATATCATTTGTTCATCTTGATGCAAGCTTCACCTCAAAACCATGTTTTGAGGTTAAAACATAATAATTTTCCTTTCAGTCACAATTCAGAAGCTGTTATCTCCACAAAGTGATGTCCCTTCCTTCAGAGAAGTTTTCCATAGCATGTTCAGCACCAGAGCATCTTCAAAGTAGATCCATCAGAAAGAGCCTGGAAAGATCTTTCCAACGGTATACTACACTCTCAAAACTGACTTCTGGATTGAATTTTATGCTTAAGTGAAGTAAAAGCCCTCTATTCCCTAAGCCCCCCCCTATTTCCCATTTTTCCTTTTAACTCTATGTTCATTTCCCTTTAAAAAACCCCTTTTTTCCCCTTTCCGATCACAAAATCTCATTATAAGTTATTTAGAACAAAATGCGATTTACATAACCACTTCCCCTTTTCCATACCCATGGACTTTACAACAAAGTTATATCATATTATAACCCCCCCCCGCTATATAAACCACTTCCCCACCACGCATATAGTCAAAAATTTATAATATAAAGTTTAAAGTTTTATTTATAAATCGCAATCGCAATTCCCTCTAATCCTGCGATTGCGATCAATCGCGTTCCCCTCCCGGTCGTGAGCCTTCGGTGCCAACCCCCGATCATCCCTCGGCGGGTCGATCTCCCGGGATGATCGGACGGCCTGCCCTCAATCCCAATCGCACCATCGCGATCGGCGCGCTCCCATAATGCCCCCTCCGATCGATCAATCGCAATATTCTCTGATTGACTCTCACCGATGGCTTGCCCCCGATTAACCCACAATCGTCGATCTTCCCCGCCAATCGAATGGCCCACAATGAATCGCATCCCCTCCTCCAATCGCAACTATCCTCCCGATTGTTCCGATTGCAATTACTCTCCCCTTCCGATTTGCGATTGCGATTGGCCCTTGGGTCCCACCATCAGTACTTCCCGCTCGTTCATAAATAAAAGGCCTAGCCCTTTGATACAAAACTTTGGTTACATTTGTTTATTACAAAGGCTTTCCTCCACATCGCATCGGAAAGATTGTATACCATCCCGTAGTCCCACCTCCCCGATTTGCGATTGCGATTTCCATATGGGTCCCGCCTCCATTTCCCTTCCCTTTTCCCATTTAAACGCATTTTCCCTTCACGAAAAAGCATAAATATATATTTATCAGCATTCTATTAAAGGCCAGGAAATGAAGAACTAAAGGAAATCGAAACATCAGGGGCCGAGAGACAAAACTGTAACAGTCACGTCTTCAGTTACGATTCAAAGGGATTTACGCTACAGGTTTCACCTCTTCATTGATTATCAGCAAATTCAAGTGGAAAAATGTAACGTTGCTCCTTCTTAGGACAGATGGATGGCTCTTTTTCCAATCTTCATGATTTCAATTGAAACAACTCCCCTTTCTGTCGATCTATATTCCCACGAATTTTTTCTATTTATTGTAACTGAAAATCATTTGAAAGAGATCTGAGTTCGGGGGGAATAGTGTGGAAAAAACATCTCTGCGCTACATTGTACAGTTTGACAGGAATTAATAAGAGATGCAGCTCTGATTTATGGGATTCATGTGGTATGAGTTTTAGCATATGTTTCTCCTTTATGTTTCATATGTACATTGTTATGTTTCACCATTCATTCATTAACATTTCCAGTTGAATGTTTTCAAGTTAGAAAGGTAGAATCCATTTTATATGCTCTGCCTTGGGGAATCATTCATACTCTGTGTATTTTCTTCTGTTTGAAAAGGATTCATTTATTATGCCCTTTTCAGCTTCTCAACATTCTTTCCATTTCATCTTATTTCGACTTGATTGCTAAACCTCCTGCCTATCTTGCCCTATGAAATATTTTGTATCCTGATTTAATTCCTCAGCTCATGCTGTCCTTTTGTCCCATACATCCCTGAAATTTCAGTCATTTATTAAAATCCCTCTTCCCATTTATAACCTAGCCTAAAATCAGTTCATTATTGTGTTATTGAATATCTATTCTATGGAGAGAGCCCTCTCCTGCCCTTGTAGGGCTAGCTACAAGGCTGAGCGTGGTTTAGTTGTTACCCTGATTTGCCTTTTTCAGCCTGAGGTTCAGATTGGGTGCTAACATCTCTGGCGACCATACTGGGGAGTAATTTATTTGAAACAGTAAAGCATATCCTCCCCGGTAAAGGATGAAAAAGTTTAGATCTGAATGTTGATGGTGAACAACAATCAGATACATATAAAGGCTGAAAACATTCACTTGGCGACTCCATTCACTGAAAGATCTAGAAAATCAAATCCTTCATGGTGACTCCACTGCAGGAAGATCAGTAGCTTTAAATATTTTAAAGATGGAACGTATTGCAAGATGGTATGCTCCCATGAGCCGAGATCATATTCCAGGTTTCCCAAATAAAATGCCCAAGGTGGATTGGCTTCAGAATTTGCCTGTGTTCAGAAATGTGGAAGGTGATGAAGCTGCTCTTCATCTGGTGAAATTTCACATTCATGTGCATAAATTAAAGGTCAATTTTCCTGAAGACTGTTTGATGAAGATGTTTATGGCTACTCTGGAAGATGAAGCTCGATCTTGGTATGAAAGTTTGCCACCTGGTTGTATTTATTGTTTAAAATATTTTCATACCATATTCTTCGAAAGATATAAAGAATCTTATCCATCCTTAATACTAGTGCAAAATTTTTGTAAACACGTTAATAATTTAATTAAAGATATGGAGAATTTTTATGGATATGACGAATTCATGGACGAATAAATCATGGAAACATTGTATGAAAATCCGTTTCAACAACACGGAGAAATCTTAGAGGATACTTATCAAGATCAGCAGGTTGAAGAATTCCATACAGTTGAAAATGATGAAAGACAGTGTTTTATTTCAGATCTGGTTGAAATAAAGGATGATACGCAGGAAAATGATGTTTCGATCTCAGATAGTGATGACGATAAATCAGATCTAGAGATGAAATGTGATGAGGAAGAACATGTTGTTCCAGGTCCCATAAAAGAGAGTTGTATTGTCAAGGACACCTCAAATGAAGAAAACAGAGCTACATATCTAAACGCTCTCATCCCACCAGAACTAGATCTTCACGAGGAGGTAATCCATTCCCTCTATGAAAAACAAGACGAGATCTTTGTTCCTTTGGATGAATCGTTGGTAGATGATAGAAATGATGGTGTTGGATCTCCAGAAACATTTGAAGTTTCTTCTCTTATGATTGATGAATATGATGAGCAACATGATAATCCGGTTGTTATATCATGTGAAGATGACCTACAATATATTCAGACTACAGAAGATCAGAACATTTAGGACTGCCATTCAGATTCTTCTTCCTATGTCTCATGTTTTGAAATGTTTTTTCAAGAGGAAATCTGCTCATCTACTTGTTCGGAATTTTTTGAAGACCAAGAACATACTCTTACTGAAGTACATTATGAAGAAAGATCAGAATCAAGAGAAAAAGACTCCCTGTTTCTTCAACAGGAGGTAAATATTTATGTTTTTCAGGACCCAGTGGAAAATTTATTGCAGTCAGCAGTGAAGGTGATTATTTCAGTATTTAGTGATGAAGGAGATCATGGCCAACCACGCTTTTGGATGTTCAGTTGCAAATATCTATGGTTGACCAGAGGATATGATCAGGAGAATCAATCAAGGAGGCATCTGCTTGATTGGTTACATTGGCATTTTGATATAGCATGATGGTACATTGGCCTTCCAGAAACACAGGTGGTTATCATCAAGATTTGAAACCTCAAGTCTTGGTCATATACTGCCATCAAGCTTTAAATGTTAAGTTTTGTCTAGGTTAGCTTTGAGTCACTTTTGAGTCAGTTTGTTGGGTCAAGTTTCTTTCAGTATTCAGTTTGGTTTTTAGCTATTGACTCCATGCCCAATGGATAAGGCTACTTGGTCTACGGTGTTCTTGGCACCTCCAAGGAGCTACCATCCCCATTGGAGCCAATGTTAGTGTCAGTCTAGTCATACTGCCATCAGTGATCAAAATTTCTCTTTGCATTTGCATATTAGGAGTCCCATAATAATCAATTTCACCATTCCGCTAGGTCATGGATTCATTGATGGTAGTAATTTTTATCAGTTTTCCCTCATGATGATACTTGCTGATTTTCCTCCCTATGGTCTTCAGACATTAGTCTCTTTCATTCTCAAAACTATACCAGTAGGTCATAGGATGGGTCTCATTAGTTTCTAGGGTCTCACCATGGTCAAGTTAATGGGTCAAATGTCAATAATGTCAGCAAGGTCATGAGGAATTCAATAAATTCAAAGTCACAGCACCAGGGCGATCAAAGAAGACATTTATTCAGCTTGATGTAAGTTTCACCTCAAAACCATGTTTTGAGGTGAAAACATAATGCTTTTCCTTTCAGTCACAATTCAGAAGCTGTCATCTCCGACAAAATCTTCACCCTGCCCTTCAGAGAAGTTTTTCACAGCATGTTCAACACCAGATAATCTTCAAATCAGATCCATCAGAAAGAGCCCGGAAAGAGCTTTCCAACGGTATACTACACTCTTGAAACTGGCTTCTGGATTTAATTTTATGCTTAAGTGAAGTAAAATTCCCTATACCCCCTATTTCCCATTTTTCCGTTAAACTTTGTTCTATTAAAGTTTTATACCCCTTTAAAAACCCCTTTTACCCCTTTCTGATTACAAAATCGCATTATAAATTGTTTTAATACATATGCGATTTGATTATAAAACCACTTCCTTTTTCCATACCCATGGACTTTACAACAAAGTTATATCATATTATAACCCCCCGTAAGTATAAACCACCACCCCACCCAAGCACTTATAAGCCAAAATTTATAATATAAAGTTTAAAGTTTTATGTATAAATCGCAATCGCAAGTCCCTCCCCCAATCCTCCGATTGCGATCAATCGCATTCCCCTCCGATCGCGACCTCCAATTAACAACCCCCGATCAATCCAGCACCATCGATATTCCCCGCCGATCGGACGGCTCACCTCCAATCGCACCATCGCAATCGGCGCTCCCATAATGCCCCTTCCGATTGATCAATCGCAATATTCTTCGATTGACACCCTCCGATTGACTCTCGCCAATGGCTCGCCCCCGATTAACCCACAACCGTCAATTTTCCCCGCCGATTCGACGGCCCAAAATGAATCGCATCCCCTCCTCCGATCACAACTATCCTCCCAATTGTTTCGATTGCGATTTCTTTCCCCTTCCGATTTGCGATTGCGATTGGCCCTTGGGTCCTGCCATCAGTACTTCCGCCCATTCATATAATAAAGGGCCTGTTTCCCTGTTAACTCGAAATTTTGGTACAAAGGGTTTTCCCCCCTCAATCACATCAGAACTATTGTATACGCCATTCCGCTCCGTCCCACCTCCCGACTTGCGATTGCGATTTCCATATGGGTCCCGCCTCCATTTCCCTTCCCTTTTCCCCATTTAAATGCATTTTCCCTTCACGAAAAAGCATAAATTCATTTTATCAGCATTTTATTAAAAAGCCAGAGAATGAAGAACTAATGGAAAACGAAACGTCAGAGGCCGAGAAACCAGATTGTAACAGTCACATTTTCGGTTACATTGCAGAGATGATCCACGCTACAGGTTTCACCTCCTCATTGGTATCAGTGAATTTCAAGTGGAACAAAGTGACGCTGCTCTCCCTTTACCGAGAGACTGTTGGCTTTTCGCCTTCCATCTTCAGTTGTGATTTCTCTTCTTCCCATCGATTCGTATTCCTGCAAATCTGTCTATTTATTGTAATTTCTAATCATTTGTAAAGCATCTGAGTTCTTGGGAATAGTGTGGAAAAAACATCTCTGCGCTACATTGTACAGTTTGACAGGAATTAATAAGAGATGCAGCTCTGATTTATGGGATTCATGCGGTATGAGTTTTAGCATATGTTTCTCCTTTATGTTTCATATGTACATTGTTATGTTTCACCATTCATTCATTAACATTTCCAGTTGAATGTTTTCAAGATAGAAAGGTAGAATCCATTCTTATATGCTCTGCCTTGGGGAATCATTCACACTCTGTGTATTTTTTTCTGTCTGAAAAGGATTCATTTATTAAGCCCTTTTCAGCTTCTCAACAGTCTTTCCACTCCATCTTATTTCAACTTGATTGCTAAATCTCGTGCCTATCTTGCCCCATGAAATACCCTGTATCCTGATTTAATTCCTCAGTTTCATACTGTCCTTTTGTCCCATACATCCCTAAAATTCAGTCATTTATCAAAAATATTTTTCCCATTTATATACCTAGCCTAAAAACAGTTTATTATCGTGTTATTGAATATCTATTCTACGGAGAGAGCCCTCTCCTGTCCTCGTAGGGCTAGCTACAAGGCTGAGCGTGGTTTAGTTGTTACCCTGATTTGCCTTTTTCAGCCTGAGGTTCAGATTGGGTGTTAACAGGACGAAAATTCGGAATTGCAACGTCTATTACACATTCGTCGATATTGCGACGCTTTGGAGAAAACGTCGGAAAAGCGACGTTTCTCAAATAAACGTTGGTCTTGCGATGTTTTGAAGCCAAACGTCGCAAAACCGACTTTTATTTGAAAAACGTCACTTTTCCGACGTGTTTTCCAAAACGTTGCAATATCAAAGATACTTATTTCAGATATTAACACGATGAGAATCAACTTGAAATATCAACCATATTTTTCTGTGAAAGACACAAAAATTTCAAGTAAAAATAGTTTGATAACCCGAATGAAGCATGTATACTAAAAAAATGATATATACTTGACAAAGTTTCTGATATACATTCACAAATATATCCTCCATATATATACGAGTCTATGTTTTATACTTGAATCAAGGTTGAAGATCCAATATTTAGGAATAATATTAACATCATATCAAACATCATGGCTTCTATGTTGAATTCCTTATATACAATGAAATGATCTTTTTTTAATGATTTAAACATTTTTCATATCATGTTCCATATCTATAGTATTCATATGTGAGAGGAAACTGCTATCTTTATCGCTTCCCATATATATATATCCATTTATTTTTCCCCACATGGATTATTATTCTTTAGGGATGCTCATATCGAGAGGAGAGGTAGATAAACCAGTTCTGAATGTAAGGTGTTCGATCGGGCGCACCATGTGAGGTCGCCTGATTGGGCGCGTTTGGGTCGGGTCGTTTCATTCGGGGAAGCCTGTATAAGTTTTTCTAAGTTGTGACTGCCTCGGTGCCTCGTGCACATTCGGGTGGCTCGTTTACCGTTTTCTCCCTTGTGGCATCGTTCGGTCAGACGCGCCGTGTGAGGTCGCCTAACCGGGCGCGTTCGGTTCGAGTCGTTTCGTTCGAGGGCTCCTGTATCAGTTTTGCTAAGTTGTGACCACCCGGGTGCCTTGTACACATTTGAGCGGCCTATTTTCTGTTTGCTCCCTTGTGGCATATTTGTTCGGTCGGGTGCGTCATGTCGCGTCATGGGAGGTCACCCGGCCGGGCGCGTTCGGGTCGAGCCATTTCGTTCGAGGGTGCCCGTATCAGTTTTGCTAAGTTTTGACTGCCCATGTACCTTGTGCATGTTCGGGCGGCCCATTTTCCGTTTAATGCTCCATTGTGGCATCGGTCGGTCGGGTGCGCTGTGTCACGCCATGTGAGGTCACCCGACCGGGCGCGTTCTGTTCGGGCCGTTTCATTCGAGGGCGCCGATATCAATTTTGCTAAGTTGTGACCGCCCGAGTGCCTTGTGCACATTCAGGCAGCCCGTTTACTATTTTCTCTCTTGTGGCATCGTTCAGTTAGGCGCGTCGCGTCGTACCATGCGAGGTCACTAGACCGGGCATGTTCGAGTCGGGTCATTTCGTTTGAGGGCGCCCGTATTAGTTTTTCTAAGTTGTGATAGCCTGAGTGCGTTGCGCACATTTGGGTGGCCCATTCTTCGTTTTCTCCCTTGTGGCATTGTTTAGTCGGGCGCGTCGTGTCGCGCCATGGGAGGTCACCCAACTGGGCGAGTTCGGGTCGGGTCGTTTCGTTCGAGGGTGCCCATATCAGTTTTGCTAAGTTGTGACTACCCGGGTGCCTTGTGCATGTTTGGGCGATCTGTTTTCTGTTTTCTCCCTTGTGCCATCATTCGGTTGGGCGTGTTGTGTCGCGCCATGGGAGGTTGCCCGACTGGGCGCGTTCGGGTCAGGCCGTTTCGTTCGAGGGTGCCCGTATCATTTTTGCTAAGTTGTGACTACCCAGGTGCCTTGTGCATGTTTTAGCAGCCCATTTTCCATTTTCTCCCAGCTTGTGGCATCATTCGATCGGGCACGCTGTGTCGCGCCATGTGAGGTCGCCTGACCGAGCGTGTTCGGTTTGGGCCGTTTCGTTCGAGGGCGCCTGTATCAGTTTTGCTAAGTTGTGACTGCCCGGGTGTCTTGTGCACACTCGGGCAGCCTGATTTCCATTTGATCCCTTTTGGCATCGTTTGGTCGGGTGCGGCGTGTCGCGTCGTGCTAGGTCGCTCGACCGGGCACGTTTGGGTTGGGCCGTTTCGTTCAAGGGCGCCTGTATCAGTTTTGCTAATTTGTGACTGCCTAGGTGCCTTGTGCACGTTCGAGCGGCCCATTTTCCATTTGCTCCCTTATGGCATTATTCGGTCGGGCGTGTCGTGTCACGCTGTACGAGGTTTCTCGACCGAGCGCGTTCAGGTCAGTTCATTTCATTTGAGGGAGCTTGTATCATTTTTGCTAAGTTGTGACCACCCAGGTGCCTTGTGCACGTTTGGGTGGCCCGTTTTCCATTTTATCCCTTGTGGCATCATTTGGTCGGGCGCTCTGTGTCGCATCATGTTAGGTCGCCTGACCGGGCACGTTTGGGTCGGGCCATTCGTTCGAGGGTGACCGTATTAGTTTTGCTAAGTTGTGATCGTCCGGGTGCCTTGTGCACATTTGGGTGGCTCGTTTTCCATTTTCTTTCTTTTGGCATCATTCGATAGGGCGCGTCGTGCGAGGTCGCCCGAATGGGCGCATTCAGGTCAGGTCGTTTTGTTCGAGGGCACCCGTATCAGTTTTGCTAAGTTGTGACCACCCGGGTGCCTTGTGCACATTCGAGTGGCATGTTTTCCATTTTCTCCCTTATGACATCATTTGGTCGGGCGCCCCGTGTCGCACCGTGGGAGGTCGCCTGACCGGGCGTGTTCGGGCCGGGTCATTTCATTCGAGGGTGCCCTTATCAGTTTTTCTAATTTGTGACCACCAGGGTGCCTTGTGCACATTCAGGCGACCCGTTTTCTGTTTTCTCCCTTTTGGCATCATTCAGTCGAGCACGCCGTGTCGTGCAGTGTGAGGTCGCCCGACTCGGCACATTCCGTTCAGGCTGTTTCGTTTGACGGTGTCCATATCAGTTTTGCTAAGTTGTGACCACCCGGGTGCCTTGTGAACATTCGGGCAACCCATTTTCCATTTGTTCCCTTATGGCATCATTTGGTCAGGCGCGCCGTGTCGCGTCATGCGAGGTCGTACGATCGGGAAAATTCACGTTGGACTGTTTCATTTGAGGGCGTCCGTATTAGTTTTGCTAAGTTGTGATTTCATAGGTGCCTTGTGCACATTCAGGTGACCCATTTTTAGTTTTCCCTCTTCTGGCATCATTCGGTTGGTCGCGCCATGTGAGGTCGCCCGACCGGGCATGGTTGGGTCAGGACGTTTCGTTTGAGGGCACCAGTATCATTTTTGCTAAGTTGTGACCACCTGGGTACTTTGTGCAGATTCAGGCAGCCCATTTTCCATTTTCTCCCTTGTGGAATCATTCAGTCGGGCACGTCGTGTTGTGCCGTGCAAGGTCACCTGACTGGGCGCGTTCGGGTCGGGCCGTTTCGTTCGAGGGCACCCGTATCAATTTTGCTAAGTTGTGACTGCCCAGGTTCTTTGTGCACAGTCAAGCAACCCATTTTCCATTTTCACCCTTGTGGCATTGTTTGGTCGGGCGCGTAGTGTCACATCATGTGAGGTCGCCTGACTGGGCACGTTCGGGTCGGGCCGTTTCCTTCGAGGGCGCCCGTATCAGTTTTGCTAAGTTGTGACTACCTAGGTGCCTTGTGCACGTTCGGGCATCCTGTTTCTTGTTTCCTCCCTTGTGGCATGATTTGGTTAGGCACATTGTGTCGTGTCGTGCGAGGTCGCCTGACCAGGCGCGTTCGGGTCAGGCCGTTTCATTCGAGGGCGCCCGTATTAGTTTTTCTAAGTTGTGACTACCCAGGTGCCTTGTGCACATTTAGGCAGCCCATTTTCCATTTGATCCCTTGTGGCATCATTCGGTCAGGTGCGCCATGTTGCGCTATGCGAGGTCGCCCAACCGAGCACGTTCGGGTCAGACTGCTTTTTTCGAGGTCACCTGTATCTATTTTTCTAAGTTGTGACCATCTGGGTGCCTTGTGCACGTTCAGGCGACCCATTTGCCGTTTTCTCCCTTGTGGCATCGTTTGGTTGTTCAACTATCCCTTTCTGGTCGGGAGTAGGGGTTGGATTTTCGTGTGAAAGGTGGGTTGGTAATTGAGTTGTTTTGTTCAGGTGTGTCTGAAGAATGGCCTTGGGTTATTTTTAAGATCATCAAATTTCTTCTCTCCATCTCCACTCGGTAGCATATGAGCGATAGTGTTGGCCATGCTCATCCTGGGAGGCATGTTTGAACAATCTCCCTTGTTCCCTCTGTTTTCTCGGCTCGGGTCATTTTGTTCGAATGTGTTTCCTTGAGTGCCATCAGTACACGGGTATGGTTTCTGGACTAGTCATGAGGTGCAGTCTGGTTATTAAGACTTCATCAAATGGCCATTCTTCAGACTTAAATTGTGTGACAACACTGTGGCTGAGTTTGAAATTGGAGATTGAACATACATTTTGTTTGATTGCAATAGACATTTTCATCAATAAATGTGAAGAAATGGCTAAAAAATACTATAAATTAATAAATAAAGAAGACATGGCAACAAGCAACAATACTTACAAAATTGTTACATTGAGACGCAAAGAATAAGCAACTAATTTAACCCCTAACCCATTTAACCCCTAAACCATAAACCTCTAAACCTTTAACCCAGAACCCCTAAACCCTTAACCGCTAACCCATTTAACCCCCTAAACCCTTAGTAAACCCCTAACCCATTTAACCCCCTAAACCCTAAACCTATAAACCCTTAACTCCTTAAACCCTAAACCATTAAACCCTTAACCCTAACCCCTTAAACCCTAATTCCTGACCCCTAACCCATCTAACCCCCTAAATCCTAACCCCATTAGCCCCTAACTTCTAACCCCTAAAATCCTTAACTGCTAAATCCCCTAACCCCCTAAACCCTAAACCTATAACCCCTTAACCCCTAACCCATTAAACCCTAATTTCCAACCCCTAACCCATTTAACCCCCTAAACCATAAACCTCTAAACCCCTAACCCATTTAACCCGTAAACCCTAAACCTCTAAACCCTTAATCACTAACCCTTAAACCCTTAAACCCTAACCCATTTAACCCCCTAAACCCCTAACCCATTTAACTCCCTAAACCCTAAAACTCTAAAACCTTAACCCCTAACCTCTAAAACCCTATTTCCTAACCCTAACCCATTTAACCCCCGTTTGTCGGTTTCTCCCTTGTGCCTTTGTTCGGTCGTGCACGTCGTGTTGCGCCGTGTGAGGGTGCCCGAGAAAATCTGTCACACTCCTTAAGTACCTCTTGTGACCACATGGGTGCCTTGTGCACGTTCGTGCGGCCCGTTTGCTTTTTTCTCCCTTGTGCCTTTGTTCGGTCGAGCGCGCCATATTGTGAGGGCGCCTGCCCAAACACGTTCAGGTCAGGTTGGATCGTTTCGTTTGAGGGTGGCCATATCAACTTTGCTAAGTTGTGATCACACGGGTGCCTTTTGCACGTTCATGCAGCATGTTTTCCATTTTCTCCCTTGTGCCTTCGTTCGGTTGTGCGCATCGTGTCGTGCCATGTGAGGGCATCTACCCAAATGTGTTTGGGTTTGGTCGTTTTGTTTGAGGGCGGCCATATGAAATTTGCTAAGTTGTGACTACATGGGTGCCTTGTGCACGTCCGTGCGACCCGTTTGTCATTTTATCCCTCGCGCCTTCTTTTGGTCGAGTGCATTGTGTCGTTTCATTTGAGGGCGCCCACCCAAACCCGTTCGGTTCAGGTCATTTCGGTTGAGTGTTCCCACCCAAACGCATTTGGGTCAGGACCCCTAAGCCCCCATTCCCTAATCCCTAAACTACTAACTCATTATTCGACCCCTAACCCCTAAATGCACCTAAATACCCTAACCCCTAACTCATAATCCCCTAAGCCCTCCAAATTCAATGAATTAGCTTTGAAGAAGTAATTGTTTTCTACAATATGGTTTGTAAGTTATTTAAATAGAGGTATCTTCTCTAGAGTTATTTTTTAGATCCACAGTTTAATTTACTATTTTTTGAACAAGGCGTGTGACACTCTTCATGTCTATGGGATTTTTATCTTGAAGCTCATTATCTATATGAGTATTTGCTACTTCAAGGGTTTCCTGATGGAGAAAATCACAATACAGGGTTTAGGGTGCATTATTGTGTTATTGCTCCTTCAAAGGTTTGTTGAATAGACCCCAAATCGTTCATTTCCCTGCTACTTATCAGGTTCTTACTTCTGTCTAATTCACTATATACTCAGATCATGAATGTGAGAAGGTTGTTTTCGTATTATATTATTATTGTATCAACAGTGTAATTATTTCTGTGTTGTTATATCCTTCTAGTCAAAAACCTCATCTTCAGAAATATTTTCTTGTCATTTTCAAAATTGATTGCTTCATTGAGCCCAACATGCATCTTATCTAATACTTTATTGAAGCTAAGAGCTCCATATTTCGGCAAGCTTCTTTTTGGCTAACTCCACTGCTTTTGATCTCAATTTTTCCAACTTCTTTCTTCTCTCATATGATACCCGAGCCTTTGCCTTTCTCTTCCCTTCTAATTCTGTAATAGTGTCATAATGATGCTAGCCAACTTCTTTCGAAAGCCTTCCTAGGAGACAATACTTGTTCCTGGTTGAAGCCTCAACACTTTCAGAGCATCTGGAATGACCATTCTCTTCTTATGGTCATATGGTGGGGGGACCCCTTCAAAATCCCTTAGCCTAGAAAGTGCTACAGCACCACGCTTGGTTTTGTGTGGAATCATTCCTCTAATTGTCCAATAGTCAAATCCTTCTTTTACTTTATTGTCATTTTCCCATACCTAACTAATGAGAGCACAAGAACACCTATTTCTATAAAATCACCTATAATTTCTCTTACTTTATTGTCATTTGCCCATAACTAACCAATGAGAATAGAAGAACACCTATTTATATAAAAGCACCTATAATACTTTTGTCGGTTTCACTAATATCCCTTTAGTTACTGTGTGCACAGTAGCCTAGATCCTAAAGTGATTCATGTATAATGATAATCCACTAGATGTATTCGTTCTTAAAAAATTATGCATGGATAGATGTCCCATTTATGGCCAACTTCCACCAAAATGGTTCCCCCTACATACCTAGTAACTACATTACATTTATTTCATGACAAGACTACCCTACAACCCACCAAATTTCTATCATGTCCTTGGCATCAACAACAATTTGTTGTTCAAGATATACCTAAGTTGGAACAAACTTATCTCTAGTATCACCTTTCCTATATTGACTCCGTCTTAAAAATCATGGAAAATTTTCATAGATGAGTTATCCTTACTAAACCAAAAATTTCATTGAAAATAATCATTCATACCATAACATTACTACTTCCCTTTTCACCACATAAAACTTATTTTTAAGTGACCACAATTCATCTTTAATATCACATAATTAGATTAAAAAATCAACCAAAATCCTTAGCTTATGAAATAAAAATTCAAAAATTTTATATAATAATAATTTAAATAAATGTCTTAGATTTAATCTTATTAATAATTATTTATAATCAACAATACCACTTATTTACCCAAACTAGTTTAAATTATTTAATTTATTAAGTTTTAATTTCTAAAGAGATTTTTAAGGTGTTTAATTAATTTATGTATTCAAAAATTGGTTATAAACAATAAGAAATCACAATCTTGATATTGTCAGGTTTCAATCAAAAAAACCATTTCATCTATTAATTAGACTACACTATTATTTATTATAGAAAATGTATCTAATTTGAATGAATGAATACATATATTACTATCATTAAAGAAAAAAAATGTAAATTTCACTTTTAAAGTAGTACTTAAAAATAAGAAAAAAATAATACATAAATTATAAAGAAAAAATATATATAAAAAAAGAGATTAAAAATCCAAATATTTAAAATACAACATAATTTAACAGTGTAAAGTTAAAACTCCTTTTAATAAAGCATGATGATTTAATAGGGTAGAAGGATTACTATATGCAAAAATCAGGTCATTATTTACTCATATAACTTTAATTGCTTCTCAAAAATATATGTTTTATTTTTTTGATTGTAAATATTTTTAAATAATCAAACTAAACAAACATTTAATTATTTAGAAATTATTTTAATTATTTAAAAATGATTATGATTATTAAAAAATATTTATTTTTAAATTAATTTAAGTGGCCTTAAAAAAAAAAAACACATGTTTCATTTCAAAATGTCAAAAATTTTCAAATATCAAAATTTTTAATTTCCCTTATTCATTTCCCTCTGGTTGCATGGTTTGTCCAGGGAAGGAGGGAGGATTTTATCCAAATATAAGTTGGGTTGATAGCAAAAATGCGAGAGATCCTTCACATTCAGGGGGGCCAATGTGGCAACTAGATCGGCTCCAAGTTCTGGGAAGTGGTCTGTGAAGAACACGAGATCGATCCTACTAAGAGATATCAGGGCACTTCAGATCTACATATTGAAAGAGTTAATGTTTACTACAATGAGGTGAGATGTGGGATATTTGTGCCCCGAGACGTGCTCATGGATCTGGAGCCAGGCACCGTGGATAGTGTGAGGACCGGGCCTTATGGACAGTTCTTTAGACCTGATAACTTCATTTTTGGCCAATCCGGGGCTGGAAACAACTAGGCCAAGGGGCATTACATGGAATGAGCCAAGCTCATTGATTCTGTGTTTGATGTCATTAGGAAGGAGGCTGGGAACTGTGATTGCCTGCAAGGTATGTGTCTTTTTCAGATTCGAATCCTTGACCTTGTGTTTTTGAAATGTAGGATTTCATTTGCTAAAATGATGTGGGTTTTTGTTGTGTACAAGGTTTTTTTTGTGTGGGTTTTTGATTACCTAGATTTCATATTTTTATCACCAATTAGATTTTCAGTTAATATGACAAATATATCTTATAAAATTTTTTGCCTTGTGATATTTCTTCGTCTACAAAAAATTCTTGGCGTGAGAAGTTTTTCGATGAAAATATTAGGGTTGATGTTATTTACCCTAAAAACGAGCAATATATATGCTGATTGTCGGTTAACTGAATCTGATCTGTATCTGAGTGCTGGTGAAACTCCAAATGAAAAAGCTACCTTTGCTGGGTCAATGGGTTATGAATTACTGGCATCATAAGCAACTGGATGCTTCATTTTATGGAACTGAGAGCTTAGATGCTATACGATATGTTGGTGAGGGCCTCTAACACTGGTGAATCAATGGATTATTGGGTTGCATTGTTGTTAAAGAAGCTGGTGGCGTTCTCTCGGTGAGAAAAGGGATTCAACTGAAAGTTGTTGCCTCCCCTATCGGTGCTGCTCTTGAAATAGGAAGGGATCCAAATCACAAGAAACAATACATATCAATGTCATATTCATGGGATTTTTTTTGTATTTAGTTTTGAAGTTTATCTTGATTCATGTGGGACATGATATCTGAGTTGTTGAAACATTTTTTGGAAAAATGGTCTACTTTAAGGTTTTTTTTTGTTTATTTTCAATGCGTTCATGATGGATATAGGGGAGTGATTATTTGGGGAAAAAACCCATAACTGACATTCTATTGATATGTGTATCCATGCAGTTGGTGACTTGAACCACCTGATCTCTGCAACCATGAGCAGAGTTACCTGTTGCCTAAGGTTTCCTGCTCAATTGAACTTAGATCAAATCCAATGTATTGTAAAATGATCATTAATATATCTTTGAGGCTCAGTTACTATCAAACATCAACATTGTTTCCATATCAATGTTAATAAGAGGACATATTGTTAAAGGTAGAATAATGTTGTTAAGTGTTGTCAAATTTAATTTTGTTAAGTGAGGTCACACCTCAAAGTGTCACTGTTAAATTGTTGCCAATGTTTACACCAAAACTGTATACATGGAGGTTTAAGGGGCTACACATCTGTTAATGAGATTAAGGTGTTTTGTGCTTGAATTATGATCATAAGTGTTAGTATGAATCTTTCGTCGTAAAAGATCACTTTAGATACGCATAACAAATATCGCTAACATCGATTATGGTTGCCAAATATCTTTAAATATGCAACTAGGTGATCCAAATAATGCTGCACAAATCCAGATCTAAGCATAAAATACATTAAGCAGATAAAATAAAATGTAGCTCCATGCATCCAATAGATAAGACAAGAGCAATGTATTTGAAAGAGCTTTTTATATTATATTAAAAAGGGGGCACCTGAGAGGAAAACAAGAAAGGTGTTTTTCGGTTCTCCTCAATGGGATGGGTTGTTGAAAGTCCTCAGCATTTCAGATCCAAAATTCCTCTCTCTTGTTGTTGTAGAAAACCCAAACAAACATAGAACTCAATGGGAGCTCACAAGGCAAAAATGGAGAATGTGACCTAGTATAGATCCAGAGTGATCTAATGTAATGGAGGTGACTAATGAATGGGGAAAACCCTTCTATTTATAACAAAATATTAGGGCGGTCTAGAACTCGGTGCATGAATAAAATATTATTAATCGAATTCTAGAACCACCCTTTAGGAATATTTTATTATATTTGTTGGAGGGAAAAGGATTTTTGACTAGGGTCAATTCCTTTATTTATAAATAATAAATAAATAAATGATTTATTATCATTTTAGGGAAATGATGGGAATATAATTAAATAAATAATGGCTTATTTAACTATTTATGGATGATTTAGTCAAATTTAACTAAGAATATTATTTAAATAATGATTTAAATAACTTATTCTTAGGAAATAATTAAATAAATAAGGATTTATTTAATTAATTTCCTTGTTTTGGGTTAAATATGACCGGGAAATATAAACAAATAAGTTATTTAGCATCGTGAAAGCAATTTTACTTAGCATAAAATTGGTCTTACATGGTGTACTTGGGTTCATCTAATGAAAATAGGTTAGATGAAAAAAAATGGTGTAACAGATTGCCCCCCAACGTACGAGTGTTAGAAGCAAATCGTATGACCGAAGTACGTTGTAAGAACTCAATCACTAGTCATCAAGAGGGAAGTGAGAGAGAGAAATGTAAGGTAGTCTAATGTGCTAAAGGACTAGACCCTGAGGAGATGAGACTTACAGGTGCAACAAGTCTCTAGTTTATAAAGTGGTACCTCTGCTAAAGGTGGCGGGGGAGGCATACCTATGCCCGACGAGACAAAGTACAAAGAATAGGAAGTCCAGTAAACAAGGAACCGAACCATGAAGAATATGTTGGCCTAAATAGGAGCCAAAAAAATAGAATGATGGATCCCACATACATACTATGCCTAGAATAACCGTCAGGACTTATACAATAAGATTTTAGTACATGAGATACAAATACACCCAAATGCCCCCTACACACGGGGAAGGGCTCACAAAATCTGACTGATACATGCAAATCGAAGAGGCGATGCAAGTATCTGAGGAAAATATCATCAAATGGAAGGAGTTGCATCAAGGGCTGAAGTGAAGAAGTCATCCGGGCATGTGGGGCGCTACCGGTAGGGCCACCCCCTCATGAGGGTTGATACATCTCACACACACCCGAGAATCACCAATAGCTACTGCTGCATCACTGGACTATCAAGTGTATAGATCACGATCATGCTGAAAAGAGCTCAAACCAAGGTACACTGCCCCCCAGACCTAGCTTCTGGAGTAAATGAGCTGATGTCGACAGAAGTAGGTCTAGCATAGGTGAGGTGATAAGGGAACCCCAACTAAGGCATGGGAGAAAATAGTAGAGCGACTAACAGACAGACACTAATGATGATGATGAAATGGGGGATATTGAGTAGCGGATGGATGACTTCCCTTGTTAGAGCATAAAAGGCATGAATGGATTGGAAACGATTGACACAATATCATGAGGGATAGGGGATAGTGGGACTGAAGGCCATAATGTGTGACATGAGAGAGGGAACGAGCAATGAAGGATGGAGGGCTATAGAGGGATACAAAGGGGCTCGGGATAGATTCCATGAATGTGATGATGACTCAACTCGGGTGCTCTAAACAAGGCCGACTCGATGGTGTTGCCACACATTAAAGGTCCAATAGGGGACCATAAAAACATGAGTACAATAGGGTATCTCATGACGAAAAATTAACAGGAACAAGGACAAGTAAGGAGGCAAAGTGGTGCCCCCAGTACAAGTGTTGTAAGTGAGGAAATTCGATTTGGAGGAGAGGTGAATAGACACTTCGTGGACACAATGGGTCCTGGTGAAGTATCAAGGTACTAAAAAATAACAGGTGCCTAGAGCTCATGAACAGGCCAGGTCGCACTTTTTGGGGTCTGTGCTGCGACCTGGGTAGCAGGTACTGGGCAGAAAACTGCGACTTGTCCCAGGAAATGACTTGAAAAGTGTGACCTGTCAGAGAAAGGGGGTTTCAGTGCTGTTTTTGGCGGAGATCTAGGATTTGTATGTTTGAGGGGCCTAGGTGCCCCCAAGCATGTTGTGGTCATGCCAAAATGTATTTAGGAAATGGGGGATCTAAACACATTTCAATGATGTGGTGTGCCATTTGTTTTCGTTATGGTTATGCAGCTTGAGAAAGGAAATGGAGGATTACCAATCTCTTTTAGTAATGCATATATGAATCAAATGGACTTTAATTTTTTGGGTTGGCATACCTTGTGTCACTATCCCAAAGAGAGGATTTGTAGATAATGAACTGGTGCTCTCCTAGAAAACCTATAGGTTGGTCAACAACAATGTCTAAAAGACTAAGTTGCGAATTCTAAATGAAGGAACGATAAGGGGTATCATCCCGAGAGTGATCTGAAGTGGTATGGGACTCTAGAGGTTCTTCTAAGTATGGAAGAATAATGGTACTAGATTTGACATGACCAGATACACTAGGAGAGTTGTGGAGAATTACTTCTCATGGTCTCTCAAATATGGGTGCCCCCTTACCCAAACATTAGGTTGCAATGTAATAGACGCAAGGTGTACGTGGTTCAAATTCATCAGAGGTACCAGATGGAGGAGGTTGAGTGGTGACCGGTCCGTGAGGTGGTTGGGTAGCCAAAAATACCTGTTGTGCATCCACCTGCTCTTGACGGGGCGGTGACTGCTATTGCGGGGGTCGAGAAGACAAGGGAGGCGGGGGTGCGAATGCTGGAGGAGCTGGAGCACTAGGCTATGGATATGGATGAGAATGAGGTTGGGTAACAGTGTGGTAAACCGGAGGTTGGGCAGAAAGAGGAGGCATGCCGGATCCTGGATGCGTGCTACCGGGAGGGGGAGAAGTGTAGGGGGAGGTGCCCCCTCCCCCAGGAAAACCATAGTTCATGGGAGGTTGAGCAGATGGATGAGAGAGAGCTCCAAAAATACCGTCGACGGCATGAGGTGCCCCCAGTGCGTTAGTGCCATCGGGTCTGGGGAGGTCAGGAAGGACGGTATAATCATAACCAGATTGAGCATAGATTAGGTCATATTTCAAGGCTATTTGGAGGGTGGTTTCTTCGTTTTGAGGGAAGTGGGATGCGACATCTTTGCCAATGGGAGGTAAGAGAGAGCGAAGGAACCAGTCCATATAGACACGGTCTTCAAAGGTAGGGGCTTGACATATGCTCTTTCTTCTCCGCCATTCTTTAACATGATCGAATAGGCGGGTCACAGACGATTGATGGAAAGAAGTCAAAATTTTGATACCGGTGTCATAACGAGGCGAAAGCTGGAAATAAGATAAGAAGGCATGGGCAAGGGTCGCAAAGGTGGTATGGGAAGAGGTGGGCTGGTCAACATACCACTTAGAAGCTTTGCCAGTAAGCGTGCGTTGTAACAACCAAAGACGGATGGAATCATCGGTAATGAAATTGGAGGAACACCACATATGGAAAGATCGGATATGGTTGGAGGGATCTTCACTAGCACAGCCTTCAAACTTGAGAATGTCAGAGGGGAGCTTGGTTGGCATAGCAGGCCAACTAACATCATGGCGGATAGGATCATTGATCAACTGATTGAAATCCGGGAGACTGAGACTGGCCATATAAGGGAGCAAAGGGATAGTCGAGGTAGTTCTCGTAGTGGTTCCACTGGAAATGGACCGAGCAGTAGAACTGGGGTTGCCTCTAGCGCTAGGCCCTGAACTAGACATGGTGAAGGTAACAGGGGGAGAAACAAGAGTAGGGGAGAACCCGAACAATCAGAGGAAGAGTCGGAGTGTGGAATCGGGGGAGGAATTACTCGATGACGACGGGAAGGAGGAATTCAACCAACCAGAAACTGAGGGTGAACGCCAAGAAGTCTCCAGGATAAATGCCTTGGGGGCGCAATGATGACAGGAAGAAGAAAAACCGACCAGGGCAGGGAGAGGCAAAATCAAGTGAGGTCAATGTCGAAACAAGGGCAGAGAGGTGTAGTGTCAATTGATTTTAAAGTCTTTGCTAGGCAGTGTTAACCAGGTTCTTCTTCACTTAGGGTCAGTGTGTGGCGTGCGTTAATTTTAATTGTTTAAACCTAGACGTTTTGAGAGTAAAATAAAAAGTGTGCCGCGTAACTGAAAATAAATCTACATTAATTAAGAGTGAAAGAACAGAAAATTAACAGCTAACAATTCATCAATCTAACCCAAGAAGGCGGGTCTCTCAAAACTAGTTTAAAAGAGGGAAAAAACTAAGCAAAGCACGCGAAGAAGAGGCCAATAGATCTAAGGTCGGGAGGGACGGGGATCTAAAGGAGAAATCTGCTGAAAAGAGGTGCAGAGAACAACAAAGAGGCAGATGCAAGGTTGCTACTAAAAAGGAGGAGATCAGTTAAACATAGAAGGGAAAATGAGGCGGCCCTAGAAATGAACCCAAACAAAACTATATGAGGTGATTTGATAGGGATAGGAGCTGAACTAAAGGGATCTGAAAATGAGCTATCAAATCTAAAAGAAATAAGGCTGAAACTCTGGAAATTCAGACTTCTGAAACAGCAAAAAATCGCCCACAAAAAGTGGAGGGTACTAGAGCCCTAAGGGGAAATATTCCCACTTAGTTTAGTGCAACAAATCAGAAACAGGTCTAAACGGGCAGAGACAAAGGCTGGAAAACCCTGACAGAAGCTTCAGACAAACCCAAAAAAAGTGCTAGAAAATTGCAGAAAAAAGAGCAGGTCGCAGATTTTGGGTAGAAAAGTGCGACCTCAAGGCCAAGTCATAGTTTTTGGGCCGATAAGTGCGTCCTGCAGATCCGGGTCTCTCGGTAGCATATTTCAAAATAAGTTGTCGTCTCAGCTGCGGTTGATGTTTGTCACCTGCGCAATAAGGCCAGAAACACACAGAAGTTAAAAATTTGACTGCTTGAGGGTTTTAGAGGTGGAAAGCACCAACAAAATAGGAAAAACAAAAAATGGAAGAGAAACCCTAGGGTCTGAAACAACTAGATATGAAGGAATATATAAAATGACAACGGTCGCAAAAGAAAATCCGTGTGGAGTCGCCAGTTGTTAGTATGAATATTTCGTCGTAAAATATCACTTTAGCTATGCATAAAAAATAGCCCTAACATCGATTATGGCAGCCAAATATCTTTAAATATGCAATTACGTGATCCAAATAATGCTGCACAAATCGAGATCTAAGCATAAAAGACATTAAGAAGATAAAATAAAATGTAGCTCCATGCATCCAATAGATAAGACAAGAACAATGTATTTGAAAGAATTTTTTATATTATATTAAAAAGGGGGCACCTGAGAGGAAAACAAGAAAGGTGTTTTCTGGTTCTCCTCAATGGGATGGGTTCTTAAAAGTCCTCAGTGTTTCAGATCTAAAATTCCTCTCTCTTGTTGTTGTAGAAAAACCAAACAAACATAGAACTCAATGGGAGCTCACAAGGCAAAAATGGAGAATGTGACCTAGTATAGATCCAGAGTGATCTAATGTAATGGAGGTGAATAATGAATGGGAAAAACCGCTTTTATTTATAACAAAATATTAAGGCGGTCTAGAACTCGGTGCATGAATAAAATATTATTAATCGAATTCTAGAACCACCCTTTAGGAATATTTTGTTATATTTGTTGGAGGGAAAATGACTTTTGACTTGGGTCAATTCCTTTATTTATAAATAATAAATAAATAAATTATTTATTTATCATTTTAGGGAAATGATGGGAATATAATTAAATAAATAATGGTTTATTTAATTATTTATAGATGATTTAGTCAAATTTAACTAATAATATTATTTAAATAATGATTTAAATAACTTATTCTTAGGAAATAATTAAATAAATAAGGATTTATTTAATTAATTTTCTTGTTTTGGGTTAAATATGACCGAGAAATAAAAACAAATAAGTTATTTCACATGGTGAAAGTAATTTTACTTAGGGTAAAATTGGTCTTACATGGTGTACTTGGGTTCGTCTAATGATAATAGGTTAGATGACCAAAAAATGGTGTAACAATAAGGATACCTTAAGGATGGCCGAAGGTGACTGCATTAAAATTTCTTTCAAAATATTACAAACACTCCAAACAAATCCTTGTCTACCAAGCCACAACTCAAATAACTTTTCTACCCAAGGTTCACTATCCTAGAGGGCTGAGTGATGTTCATAACTGTCAGTATTAAAGGAGGGCTCATGGCCTTCACAAGTCATAAGACTCATTTTGATATGTTACTGATGTCACAAATATAATAATTTCTATTTCAGATTAGGTTGTATGAACAATATTTAGGTTTGATGCCCTAACAAGTCTCCAAACACAGTCTAAGGTTGTTCGAAAGGAGCATAACTAAGTCCTCAATTTCTTCGTTGATATGAGAAAGGGATCCTCATGAATTTATCGATTTTTTGTAGTGGATTCTTTGATGAGGATGAAATAATAGTACAACTAAAAAAAAGGGATCTATTCATCCTTCACGACTTCTCCAACGCCTCCTCATCCTTCTACTTCAATTGGAGCCTCCCTCTGATATGAATACCATGATTTGGTCGAAAGCAACAGTAATCCAATTGATTTTTATTCTAATTGCATAAAAAAAGATAGGCACTACAAGCCAAGAGAAGCATCAGTGAGTAGCAATTAGAATAATAGAGTAAGTTGTAAACAAGCAAACACATGAAACTGACTTGTAACAGACTTGTAATTCTAGGTTCTAACAGAATTGTAATTCTATGAAAATATTAAATTTTTGACTTGTAACAAACATGTAATTCTAGGTTCTAATAGACTTGTAATTCTATGTAAATATTAAATTTTTTACATTTGTTGCAAATCAACGAAAATAATATGGATAACTATAGTAAGGGATACTTACTACTCTCTAAATTTCCAGCAATGCATTCTTCCTTCATTTTAAAGAAATATTTTATAAATTTAGGGACATGTGTTGAGTTTTCTTTACCCTTGTTTTAGCTTATAGAAATTTCATTGGAGTGTAAGATCATAAGAAGAAGTTTCTTTTCTAATCTTATTGCAGTGGTAATTGGTACACAGGTTCACATTTGTTAGTCAAAGGGTGAAAAATTTCCCAACTTGCATGGGCAAATTGATGTGAGAGGATTGGAGTTTCAAATTTTGGATGCACCATCATCCTTTTCTGTATGTGCGATGCATTTCTTCTATTTTATTTTACACATAGTGAATGCGTTCTGTGGAAATGTGAGACAAGAAAGAAATATCTGATGATCACGATCATGGATATTAGATTTCAGAACTTACGGTGGAAAATTAGTGCATTTATTAATGAATAGATAATGTATATTTTCTGGTTTCTTTATTTGCAATACAAGGCTTGATATGTTTTAATAAATGACTTCTAGTATGTTTTGGTTCCATATTATAAAATCTCCCAAATGTCTATAATTTCTAGCTATGCAACAGATGCTTTTGCTTGTAACCAATGCTTGAAAGGGTTTTGGCAACTGAATCTCCTGCAATGAAACTTTAATACATATAAGATACTGCAAACCGAGTCATCTACCAAAATGCGTGGGTCACCAATTTGCTAGAATTGGGCTCTAGATACAAATTTCACCGCAGAAGTCAAGTATTATGTGATCCTTCTTGAGTGTCTTGGGTTTGGTAACCCTGAATGGTAAATTCAAAGGGAACCAATATCTATGGAACAATGTCACAATGCATGGGTAAATGCAAAGGGAACAAGAGAATCCTCTATTCTGCGAGTCTTTTTATTTGCCACTTTACTTCACCTACTGAAAAAATGGATGCTTATGAGAAGTTGAAGAAGGTGGGAGAAGGAACCTATGGGAAGGTGTACAAGGCCAAGGACAAGAACACAGGGCAATTGGTCACCCTTAAGAAAGCGAGGCTGGAGAGTGACGATGAGGGTATTCCTCCCACCGCTCTCCGTGAGATTTTCCTTCTGCAGATGCTTTCTCAAGAAATCCACATTGTCAGGCTGTTGGATGTAGAACACACAGAGAACAAGAATGGGAAACCCCTTATTTACTTAGGTTTTGAATACATGGACTCTGATCTCTAGAAGTACATTGGTGGTTATCGCCGAAGCCACACAAAAATGCCTCCCAGTATTATTAAGAGCTTCATGTACCAGTTGTGCGAGGGGGTTGCTTACTGCCATAATTAATGTTAATATATAGAATTAATATTAATATACATAATTAATATTAATATATAATTGTTCCAGGGGGTTTCTTATCAATTTTGTTTTATGGGTTTCAGAGGTTTCAAGAACCTCACACGAGATGTCAGGGAAGACTGCTGCAGCTATTAGTAGGGGTTTTTGTCTTATTGTTGGGCTTCCCTCTACTTTCCTTCAATAGGCCGAGGACCCCTTAACTTTCCCCTATAACCACAATAGTTTGGAAGAGTGGGTATCTGTAGTGATGGAGGTCTGATGAGATATTATATATGGTTTATAAATAAGGTTTTAGGCTCAGTTGTTCCTAAGGTGGAAGGAGTTGGGTATGGGTATTTGGCATGATGGCCCAAGTTCTAGAAGCCAAAATTCTTGCCTAGCCATAGCAAAATAAAAATCCAAAACGAACCTATCCTTTACGAATGAAAAATCCATTGTTAGAGTTTCTATGGCAGTTTAACAACCCCTTAGGTGCAAGCCATGATTTTCATGTCTTCGAATATCCATGTAATGGGCAACACTTCAAAAAAATTAGGCCTGAAGAGGCTTGTGGAAGCCCACAATCAAGAAATTGTTTTATTTAGGAATCTATGATTGAAGGCTCCAGACTCCAAAGTATCTGGGGAATTAGGGAAGCATATGGGTGATTGGATTTTCTATTACTAATTCAGTGGTCATTCTTGGGGTCTCATTTTGGGCTGAAGGGAATTTCCTTCTTATGCACTATTTCCATGTCTTTTGAATTGGGTCTAGGTTTAGTACTTTAGTCTAGGTTTTTGGGGAGTAGTTTATATTTTTGAACATCTATGGGAAATATGCTGACAGAGTTCAATAGTAGGAAAGGATCCTTGCTATGCACATTTTTAGGAAGAAAATGTAATGGTGAGTGGTGATTTAAATATTGTTTTGGGTAAATTAGATCATTTAGGTCAATAAACACACTCGGATCGTCGAGATATCAATATATATAAATATCAAAGAAGAATTATATGAAGTAGGTTTCTTAGATGTGGAGCCTATAAAGTTCCTACCTAGTGAGTGAATCTGAGAACTGGTACTACTATAGATTTGCAAAGAGGCTGGACAAGTTTCTTTCAAATAAAGCACTTGTTGGTTGTCAGTTCAAGATAACGCACAGAGTCAATGTAGGAGGAAAATGTAACCATTCTCTAGTATTTTTCGAAATAGGAAAGGTAGAAAAGAAGTCACCAAGCCCCCTAAAATTTAACTCTGTATGGTAACATTAATATACAGAATTAATATTAATGACTCTATATAATTAATGTTAATATATAGAATTAATATTAATGACTGTATATTAATTTATTTTTTTAAATATTTTTAACCTTTCGTCTCTCTTGCGACGCTTCCTAAATGTCGGTCTTGCGACACTTTCAACTTATGAATTTTTTTTTCTTTCGTCACTCTTGCGATGCTTCCTAAGCGTCAGTCTTCCGACGCTTTCAACTTACGCAATTTTTTTCCTTTTGTCGCTCTTGCGACGCTTCATAAGTGTCACTCTTCCGACGCTTTCAACTGACAAACATTTTTGCCTTTCGTCTGTATTGCGACGCTTCATAAGCGTCGCTATTCCGACGCTTTCAACTTATGAAAATTTTGCCTTTCGTCGATGTTGCGAAGCTTCATAAGTGTCAGAAGAGTGACGTTCTAAACATTGGATGATATACTGTCGGAATTGCGACAATTGAAGAACGTCAGAAGAGTGATGGTTTGGAAAATGTCGGAAGAGCGACGACTTGTAAAATGTTGGAAGAGAGATGGTTTGGGAAACGTCGGAAGAGCGATGGTTTGGAAAATTCTGAAGAGCGAAGGTTTGGAAAACGTCGAAAGAGCGACAGTTGTTTGAAACGTCGGAAAAAGTGTCGCTCTTCCGACACTTTATTGAAGTGTGAGAATTGCGACGTAATGGCTAACCACGTTTTGCCTGGCCTCAAACTGTCGCTCTTGTGACGCCTATGTGTCAGAATAGTGATGAAGTGGCCGTCAGAAATTGGGCCAAATATACTAATGCTATGGGATGGCCTCTCTGAATCAAGACTGCGCCAATACCCTCCCCTGAAGCATCACATTCTAGCACAAAGGGCTGGGTGAAATCTGGTAATACCAACACCAGAAATTTTCTCATCACCTCCTTGAGCCTATCAAAGGCCCTATGCAAAGTGTTTTTCCAACAAAAGGATCCCTAATTGGTCAGATCTATGAATGGTGTCGCTAGTTAGGAGAACCATTTGAAAAAATTTCTGTAGTAGGTTCAAATGCCTATAAACCCCCGAAGTTTTGTTATATTCTTTACATCTCGCCAATCTTCAATAGCCTAGATATTCTCCTTATGGACCCTTACTCCATACACTCCAATGATGTGGCTTTTAAATAAAGCATCTCTGTGAGCCCAAACACACATTTGGAGAGCTTGGCATTCAATTGTTTCTCTCCCAGAATGCATAATATTGCCTCAATATCTGTTGAAATTTAGTTACCGGAGGACATGTGGTTCCATAAGGCTTTGATATTTGGCCTAGGGAAAAGTATCCAAAAGAATATAATTTTTCTCCTAAAGTGAGTTTATAAAGTTATCAAGTCAAATCTAATTTAAAAGTGAATTTAACTGATAAAGTTACTAAGTCTAATTTTAAAGTGACTTTAATAAAGTCAATGTGAAATTAGAAAATGAAAAGTAACTTTGGAAATAAATGACTAAGTGGGTCTTTATTAAAGTGGGGGAATTAAAAAATAGAAAGTGAGATTTAAATGAGCATTTAATCTCAGCCATAGATCTAAAGCTATCTTAGCCATTGGATTTAGGGATTCTCCAAAAGTCACTTAGTGTTAGGCTAAAGGAGGAAAAGGAGGGAAAAGGTTATTCATTCTTTCATGACCAGATTGAGAGAGGAGGAGAGAACGCCGAAGAGAAATTTTTGAGCGGAGGGAGAGAAGCAAAGTTCACACAACAAATCCATATAGCAGGAGGGCACACTTCCCAAGGCAGAAACTCTGTACAACAACATTTATTGGCACGGTTACCAAGGAAAAAAATTAGTACAACAGTTTGCACACATTTCGAGGAAATGACAGTGCTGTTTTCGAGGAGCACAATCAATCGTCAAGGGAAAGGTTTTCGAGGCAGATTTTCTTGGCACAGAAATCGAGGAAGGGATTGCTATCTTGTCCGTACATTTCCATACAATAAGTTTTTCACATGTTTTCCGAGGCAACAAGTATAAAATTTATTGCTGTAATTTTTCCTATAATTTTCTATTTTCTATTTGGCACAATTTTCATGGTGGAAGGTGGCACGGAAATCAACATAAGTGGTTTTTAGTGTTTGATGTAATTTTTACTATGTATTGTTGTTCATTGTAAAATAATTTATCAGAAATAAGAAGAAGCTTTCAAACTGGTTTTCCCCAAGATTTGAAGGGGGTTTTTCTAGGGTCATGTTGACCAAAAATCAGCCTGTCTATTTTTTGTGTGTGGCTGATTTATTTTTCTGAGTCTTATTTCTGCATTTTAGCACTGTGAAATTTCCAGAATTTTTGTTTTTAGAAAATATTTATTTTCCCAACTTGTTTAATGTATGGCTATGGGAATGGGCATTTAGATTTATGGGAGAAATAAGGATAAAATGAAAACTGGGGTTGGTTTATCAAATTTCTACATGGTATCAGAGCTATTTTGCTGAAAAGTGCAGTTTGGGTCATCAAAAAGAAAAAATACAGCAAGCTAATTTTTCAATCAGAAAACAATACCTTTACTAAAGCAATGTTATTTTCAATTTATTAGCACATCAAGCATGTCTTTGGGCTTGAGGGTGGAGGATAGGTTGGATGGGCATAGTAACTACAGTGTATGGAAGGAGAGAATGCAGAGCACCTTTGAGGAGGCAAAAATCTAGGATATCGTAGTGCATAACGCACAGAACCCTGTTAATGTGCCTACTGATTCTATTCAGTTGGAAGAATTTAATAAGAAGAATAACAAGGGTAAGAGAGTGATTCTGTATGGAATCAAATACCATTGTATTCCTCATGTGAGAGGAAAGAGATATGCTCATGAGATGTGGAGAGCATTGACTAATCTCTACCAGAGTACCAATGAGAACAAGAAAATGGTCCTAAGGGAGAAGATGAAGACCATTAAGATGGGAAAGACTGATAGTATAGCTAGATATCTCACAAATATTACTAATGTGATAGATTCATTGGCAGTAGTTGGAGAGGTCATTCCACCCACTAAGTTGGTACAGATTGCAGTGAATGACCTTCCTAGTTCATGGCTGAACTTTGCTGATGGGGTTTGTGAACATGAGACCCTTCCCACTTGGGAGAGGTTCTGGGATGATTGCATACAGATAGAAATTAGAAATAGCCAGCTTTTGGTAGCCAAACCAGTTGAGCAGGATGAGGATGTACCACCGTTGGCAGGAGGAAATAAAGGCAAGGGAAAGAAGAAAGCTTCCACAAGTGTTGGTGGGGGAAAAGGAAAAGGTAAAGGTAAACAGGAGAATGCGCAGAAGGACTATTCCAAGGTGAAGTGTTGGAATTGTCAAAATATGGGACACTATGCAGTTGTGTGTCCGGAGAAGAAGAAGAAGGGGAAGAACCAGAACATGGTAGCATCAACAGAGATCGAGGAATTTACTGATATCTTTGACTGGGAGTTTAGGTTCATTGCTTGTGAGTCCACCAGTGTAGGATCACCTGCCATGGAGGTTGAGAGGGAGTGTGCATTTCCCTCCACTAGCAGATCATCTTCAAGTATCTGGTATTTTGACAGTGGGGCTTCACGTCATATGATAGGAGTCCGTGAGTACTTCTTAGAGCTTTCAGAGAGTGGCAATGATATAGAGGTAGTACATGGAGATGACAATGTTGTTAGAGCATTCGGTGTGGGGAAATTGACATTTGATATGGAACTCGAACCTCCCTTGAAGGTGTCACATGTTCTATATGTGATAGTAATGAGGAAGAACCTCATATCCGTCTCAGCATTGGAGGACAGAGGATATGAGATATTGTTAAGGAGAGGACAGCTGCTGATATATCTGAGGGGTGATCCAGTTTATTCATCTATAGTGATTGGTGTATGCTATGCAAAGGTATACAAGTTTTCATTTTAGCCCCTTTTGGCATTGAGCAGTAGTACTAGCAGTAGAGGTAGCAGTATAGAGCTGTGTGATATTTGGCACTGCAGGATGGGGCAAATGTATCATAGAGCCTTGAGGAAATTGTGGGAGATCACTACAGGTGTGCCAGATTTCAGTACTAATCACTTTGATACATGCATAGGATGTGCTAAGGGAAATTTTTCCAAATCCCCTTTTCCCAACAGTGACAGCAGATCGACTAGGATACTTGATTTGATTCATTTCAATGTGAGCAGTTGGATGTCTCATGTTTCCTTGAGTGGATATGATTATTTTGTTTTACATTGATGATCACTCTAGGAGGACCTAGATTTATTTCTTGAAGACCAAGAGTGAGGTCTTTGAGTGGTATCACGAGTTTAGAGCTCTTGTGGAGACTTAGACAGGTCGGAAGATGAAGTCCCTGAGGTGGGACAATGGAGGAGAGTACACCCTTGGTTATTTTTTTGAGTATTGCACAGACGCAGGAATTAGGAGGGAGTTCACAGTTCCTTACAACTCCTAGCAGAACGAGGTTTTGGAGAGGAAGAGTAGATCCATCGTTGGAGCTCCCAAAACCATGTTACATGATCAGGGGTTACCATTGTTTTTGTGGGTAGAGGCTTGCAACACTGCTTTTTATTTGCAGAACAGGAGTCTGCATCATGCCTTTGGGCATGTGACTCTGGAGGAGGGTTTTTCTGGGAAGAAGCCTGAGGTTGGTCATTTTTGTATCTTTGGGTGTATTTCATACTCCTTCATACCTAAGGAGAAGAGGACCAAGCTAGAGCCCACTGCAGAGAAGGATATCTTTTTGGGATACACTTAGACCTCAAAGGCCTTTGGGATTTATATTCCCACATAGAGGAGAGTTGTTGTTAGGAAGAATGTGAAGTTTTAGGAGGATAGGGCTTTCAGGAGGTCACGAGAGTTAGAGTATCTGGATCAGCCAGACCCTCAGGAGCAACTGAGTCAGGCACAGGTATCAAGTGGGCAGGGATAAGGAGGATTCGGATGTACATCGATTACGATGTTAGGTCCCTCAGTGATAAATGGCTCATAGAGTGAGAGGGGTGGTGCTACAGGAAGCATGCAGAGTAGTCCGCAGAGCAGTTCACTAGGGAGTCCACTGATGGCCAGTTCACATGCTACTTCAGCATCTACAGGTTCAGGTTTAGGTAGGAGGACAATAGAGAGAGAGTCAAGAGTTCAGGCTTCTGATTATGAGGAGGAGGAGTTTCATTCTCTAGTGGGAGAAGTGTGCTTAGCAAAGAAGAAGCCCAAGTGGCTTCAGCATACCTTAAGAGAGGCCACATCTGTTGCTGGGCCAAAATGGCCAGTCAGAGAGAGGATACCACTAGAGAGGTTTTGTAGCTATATGGAAATGGTTTCCAACATCATTGACTCTGAGCCTTATAGCTATGAGGATGTAGCTAGCCAACATGTATGGAGAGAGGCCATGCAGGAGGAGTATTCCTCTATCATGAAGAATGATGTTTGGTAGGTGGTGGCGAGGCCTGAGGGAAAATCCGTGGTTACTTCCAAATGGCTTTATAAGGTAAAGCATGTTGCATATGGAAGCATTGAGAAATTCAAAGCAAGGTTTGTGGCCAGAGGGTTCTCCTAGGTAGAGGTAGTAGATTATGAGGAGACCTTTGCTCCCCTGGATTGATATAATTCGATTCGCTCCATCATATCGATAGTAGCAGAGATGGGTTGGAAGATCCACGAGATGGATGTGAAGATCGCATTTCTCAGTGGCTTCATATAGGAGGAGGTGTACATTGAGCAGCCACATGGATTTGAGGTGCATGGGAAGGAGTCTCATGTGTGTAGACTGAAGAAGGCCCTTTATGGCCTAAAGCAAGCTCCTAGTGCTTAGTACTCCAAGATAGATACATACTTGCAGGAGATGGGTTTTACAAATAGTGATGCAGATCCGAACCTTTACTTTATTGTGATAGGTGAGGAGCCTCTCATTCTGGTGCTATATGTGGATGAATTGGTCATTACTGGTGCAGAGGGACACATATAGCATTGCAAGAGAGATCTTGTGTCAGAGTTTGAGATGAAGGACATTGGCTTGATGCATTATTTTTTGGGTTTGGAGGTGTGGCAGGAGGAGGGGCATTTCATTCTAAGGCAAGGGAAGTATATCGTGGACATCCTTGGTAGATCCAACATGGAGGATTGTAGACCCATGTCGACAAAGATGATCATCAACTGGAAGAATCTTCATGCTTTAGATTCCGAGTTCATGGATCCCACATTGTATAGACAGCTGATTGGTTCCTTGATTTTTTTGGTCAACACCAGACCATATATATGTTTTGCAGTCAACATGATGAGCTAGTTCATGTGTGAGCCCAAGAGGGTGCACTGGGTTGTTGCAAAACACATTTTGTGGTACTTGTAGGGGATAGTGGAGTGTGGTCTAGATTATAGGCAAGGAGATGGAGTGAGATTGGAAGGTTACACTGATTCTGTTTCGGCAGGTTGTGCTTCTGATAGGAAGAGCACTTCAAGGTGTTGTTTTGGGTTGCCATTCGGCAGTGGTGTCGTGGTTTAGCTGAAATTAGTAGTCAATAGCATTGAGTTCAGTGGAAGCAGAGTACATGGCAGCCAATCTAGCTATTTTTGAGGCCATTTTGTTTCGCAAGATGTTCTTCGGCTTATTTGGTCAGCCCTTGAGACCTTCAGTGATATACTGTGATAATCAGAGTTGCATTAAACTCACGGAGAGTCTAGTATTTCATGACAGGTCAAAGCGTATCGGCATCAGATATCATTTCATCAAAGACTATGTTCATAAGGGAGCTATGAAGCTTGAGTATATTCCCACTGATGAGCAGGTTGCAGATATTCTTACCAAAGCCTTACCATGGGGCAAGCATGTCTAATTCAGAGATAAGATGGGAGTGGTGAGGAAAAACTTCCTCAGTAAGAGGGAGTGTTGAAATTTGGTTACCAGAGGATAGGGGGTTCCCTAAGGCTTTGATCTTTGGCCTAGGGAAAAGTGTCCAAAAGAATTTAACTTTTCTCCTAAAGTGACTTTATAAAGTTATAAAGTCAAATCTAATTTAAAAGTTACTTTAAGTGATAAAGTTACTAAGTCTAATTTTAAAGTGACTTTAATAAATTCAATTTGAAATTAGAAAGTGAAAAGTGACTTTGGAAATAAATGGCTAAGCTGGTCTTTATTAAAGAGGGGTGAATTAAAAAATAGAAAGTGAGATTTAAATGAGCAGTTAATCTCAGCCCTAGATCTAAAGCTATCTCGGCCATTGGATTTAGGGATTCCCCAAAAGTCACTTAGGGTTAGGTTAAAGCATGAAAAGGAGGGAAAAGGTCATTCATTCTTTCATGAGCAGATTGAGAGAGGAGGAGAGAAAGCTGAAGGGAAATTTCTGAGTGGGGGGAGAGCAACAAAGTTCAGACAGAAAATCCGTACAGCAGGAGGGCACACTTACCAAGGCAAAAAATCCATACAACAACATTTATTGGCATGGTTACCGAGGCATAGAATCCATACAACAGTTTGCACGCATTTTGAGGAAAGGACAACGTTGTTTTTTAGCAGAAGAATCAACAGATAAGGGCATGATTTTCGAGGAAATTTTTTTGCGCACATTAATTGAGGAAGGGAATGTTGTCATGTCCATATAGTTTTGTACAAGAAGTTTCTGGCACATTTTCTGAGGCAACAATTACAACATTTATTGTTGTAATTTTTATTGTAATTTTATTTTTGCTGTTTGGCATGATTTTCAAGGTGGAATGTGGCACAAAAATCGAGGTAAGTGATTTTTAGTGTTTTCTATAATTTTTATTGTGTATTACTGTTCATTGTAAAAGAATTTATCAGAAATAAGAAGAAGCTTTTGAACTGGTTTTCTCCAAGAGTTGTAGCGGGATTTTCCAGGGTCATGTTGACCAAAAATCAACGTGTCTATTTTCTGTGTGTGGTTGATTTATTTTTTTGAGTTTTATTTCTGCATTTCAACACTGTGAAATTTCCATAATTTGTGTTTTCAGAAAATGTTTATTTTTCTAGATTTTTGAATGTGTGGCTATGGGAATTGGCATTTAAATTTATGGGAGAAATAAGGAGAAAATGAAAACTGAGGTTGGGTTATCAAATTTCTACAATATCCTGCAGATGCTCTTCCCATGAGCGACTGTAGATGAGAATGTAGTAAAAAAAAACCAACGCAAATTTCCTCAACTGACCACAGAAGATGTGGTTCATACAATACTTACAAGTAGCCCGAGCATTGGTCAGCCCAAAGGGCATCACCAAGAACTCAAAGTGGCCATAATAAAATATAAACATAATCTTGGGGATATTCTGATCCCTTACCTTGATCTGTTGGTACCCTAACCTCAAATCAATATTTGAAAATAACTCCAATCCCCTCAGCTCATCCATCAGGTCATCGATCTTGGGAATCAGGTACCTATTCTTCATTGTCTTATTATTCAAGGCTTTATATTCAATGCACATCCTTAAGGTACCATCCTTATTCTTCACCAAGACCACAAAAGAAAAAGGACTGGTGCTTGGTAGGATATGTCCTAAAGCCAAGAGCTCCCGAATAGCTCTCTCAATATCATCCCTGTAAGCTTTGGGGGACCTATAAGGTGTGGTTATTACTTCTTTGATCCCCTTCTCCAACTAAATAACATGTTCAAACCCGTGGTTTGGTGGCCTTCCCAGTGGAATGTCCCTAAATACTTTAGAATAGCAGTCAAGAATAAACTACACATCAGAGTGGATTGATTTTTCCTTGCCTCCTTCCTCTGACATACGTAGTTCTACTGCCCATTCTATGTCTCCTCTTCACAAATCAACCTCCATCCTTTGTGTTGAGACTACCTAAAGTGGATATTTGTGCATGCCCCTGATCATTTGGCGCTTACCACCCTTCTTATATGTCCATTTCATCTCCAAGGTCTCC